>CM071930.1:70777447-71206312 GCA_016081115.2 Rehmannia glutinosa | reverse complement strand
TATGAAGCATTGACTCCCAAGTTTAAAGGTCAAATATCCTCACAAATATTACAAAGCTCTCGATTCATGCAAATGTTTGTGTCGAGTATTCAAGATCTAATATTGAAACTCATCTCTCGAATTATGAATCAATATATCAAACAAGTTAAATCATTGATCAAGTGATAAAACAAGAATAAGCTCCAAAATACTCGAATAGGCTTCAAGATATGCTTGACTAAAATTTAAAACATCCAACAAGAGTTCATTAATCTGCCCCAAGGCTCCGGAAATCTCGAAGTTTAGCTACACGTGATTTCTAAACAACTCATAAACAAATTGTTCAAAAGCATTACAAATGAAAATGAAAGATTGAAACTAAAAGTTATAAGCGAAAAACTTAGAAAGTCGACAATCTCTCGATATATCTCAGTCTCAAGTCAAGCTCCCCCATTGTCTCCTTTGATGTCTTCTTTCCAAGAATAGACCACTTGTCTTGTGTTGTAGATCCCAAAATGAGAATATCCTTGTGTGCGCCCCCAAAAAGCCTTTTTATACCCCTTTTCAGTTTGGGGCATAATCTTTGCCAGTTATGGGATTACACAGACGGTGGGGGTGGTGCTGCCGAGACGCGAGGCCCGTGGCGCCATCCCGTTGAAATCATCGATCTGAGAGCTGACGGTGGTCGTCGGAGCACGCAGGCTACGCGTGCTCCATCCGGTCTGAAATCATCCAGTCTGTAGAGTGCACAGTGTCACGTGGTCACTAGTCTACCCGTGCGCCATGCAGAGTTCAAATTTTCTTCATTCGGTGCACGGGTGGTGCCTAAGGCACGCCTAACCCGTGGCGCTTTGAGATTTTCTTATATGCTCATCTTTCGCTCATTTTGGCTTCACTTTTCGTATGTTCACTCAATTCTCCGTGTTTCACTTTTCTATGCTTTTCGTAATTGTATTCAATTGGCTTCAATATCATGAAATTCCTATAAAATAACGAAGTGTAATATCTTTCCACAAGGGAGTGAATAACATTTTACCTTGAGTATATGCATGTTTACCCATCATTAAAAACCAGAAATATACCTAAAAATATATGCAAAACTCACACCTATCACACTCCCTACCTTAGTTACTTACCTTTGTTCCTCGATAGCAAATTAATAAAAAAACCATGAAAATGACCATTTTTTAAACAACCAAAAATTCAAACTTTGTAGAGGAAATGTCTTGTAAATTATAGATAAAGTTTGACCTTTTATTAGCGACACAAACTTAGTACCAATATAAATTTTATTACAAAAAAAATTGAAAAAAACCCATTTTTAATCATTATTTGTTTATTTAAAAAGAAGTGTCGAGATCGGCGGCCTAAATGTGAACATAGCTTTCGACAAACAGCTCGTGAACGAGCTCGGTTAGCGTTCGTTTTTATGTTTGTTTTATTAAGCTTAGTGAACATAAGCGAACAAGAAAATTTGTTCGTTTATGTTCATTATTTCATTCACGAACATGTTCATTTTGGTGTTAGTTTGATTTTTTGTTTATTATTCATTTTTATAATTATTAATTATACATTTATTTCTTAATATTCATTACTTTATTATGAAAAATAAGCTTATTTTAGTTTAATATTACAAGCTATTTACATTTGCAATCATCATAATGTTTATTTACTTTGAGTTGAGTGTTCATGAACAAGGTGTATTTGACTTTTTTATACACATGTCATATAAATGTTCATTAACAATTAATGAGCATGTTAAGTGGACCATGCGTGAGCGTTCGCGGGAACATGTTCGATTATTAAACAAACAAACACAAACAACCTTTTAAAATAAACGACGAATACGAATAACCGTCGTTCGTTCGGACTCAGTTCATTTATTTAGACTAACACAGTTGGGAAGATATTTATATATATATATATATATATATATATATATTGTCGGGTGTTTTTGGGTCAACAAAAAAGGAACAATACGACAACAAAGTTTATTACGTGGAAATTCAATAAACTCAAATATGGGGCTAAGTCGCCTTTTTATGTCGGCCGAAAGGCAAAAGTCTGCTCGGTCTGGATATGTCTTCATTTGGAGTTTTTTTACAAGTGTTTTTTCTTTTAATTATCTCCTTCTCTTAAATCTTCATAAATGAAACCTATTTATACTCATACAATTAGCGGGTTTTAACTATCATTACATCCAGCATTTGAGTGATTATACGAGGACACATCCTTCTCTCAAAGATGCATGTTTAAGTATATGCTACTCTTGTTGACTCCATCTTGCCATTATGAATGATGGCGATTTATTATGCTAACGGGCATTCAACCTTCTTGGCTGCCCAGGTGGTTATCTTTTTTAAATCTCCCCCCGTAATTGTGGCCTAAAAAAAAACGAAGCTTATTTCATGCCACCGTCAAGGAGTTACCATTGCGTGTCATCGGCTCGGTCTTGTTACAATAAGGCGTAGGCTCCACACCATTGCTTTAGTTGAATGGCCCGAAGTGGACTAACTTGTATCAGCCATGGCTAAACTCGGTATCATCATCATATATATATATATATAAACACATTTAATAAAGTTTGGAAAATCTCCACCCAATTAACATATCTATTTGTTAATGAGCGGATCGATGATTGTTGCGGGACGAAGTTCTAACAAAGTGATGAGCCATTAATGCAAACTTGACATAAAAATCTGAATAAAATCGCAAAATCTCCTCTGACGCTAAACATGCGCACACATTGTCTTAATTAATTAATAAGCATTCATTCCAATTTTTCTTATAAAATAATTTATGAGATGACGGGCAAGCAGGGCAGTGACACCTCAGCCCAAGCTGAAGGGCTGACAATTTAATCGAACCCGTCTCGAAATATAAGAGAACTCTGGAGACGGTGAAACATGCGAGGAAGGATGGACGGGGGAGCTCAGGCAGCCACCCGGAGAGCACCACCAGGCGTCTTTGGCGCGTTCTTGGCGTCCTCCCACACTCTCGGGCTCTCCCTCTCTCTCCGCCTATTTGGATCATCACACTTACTCAAACTCTCCATGACATCCTCCCCTCATGACTCTCTGCGGGTTTAGTCATCAACAAAAAAGAAAAATTCACTAAGTGTTCTACCAAGTAAAGAGTCAAAATTGAAGGGAGTAGAGAGAAAAATATTACCTTTGGGAGACATATTTCAAACTCTTCCAAGCTTGTCGCTTGTAAAGAAAGACCAGAAATCAAGAATAGACAAGGCAAAACAGACAAGCCAAGCACGAGTGTCGATTTGGCTCTGATCATGGCACTCCATATTTGCGCAGGGTTGGGGGAGGGCTTATGTTAGGCGAAAAATGACTTTTTATTATTATTAATATATAATACAGTGTATGTATTAATTTAATCTCATTAAATTTAAAAGGTATATAAAGGTCATCATCTTCATTTATGTCGGCTAAATCTTGATGTGGTCATGCCTGCATGGTCTCAGGCGATGTCTTGACATCCCGAGTGGTCTTGCCTTATTCCATATTCCATTTGGGGACTTGACTAGAGCGTATTTAGTGAGAATGGCAGGGGGCTGGTTCGGGGATGGATCCCACCGAAGTTCATGTCGCGAGGGGAAGAAGCATCCGTAGTGATGAGTTGGACCATCTTAGCAATATGGTGCGGGACACTTTGAGTACTTTCTCTTTAGTCGGGATCATTTGTATAAATCGCGTCGGCCCACGTATTCTTGCTTAGATAGGAATGGCGTGGGGCAGGTCGAAACCGCTACGCATTAAACCTGCCCTTACCGGGATGAATCTGGACCCGATCAAATGGGTCCCGGGGAAGGTTATGGGTCTCTTTTGAAAAACCCATCGGGTTCGGGCGGGTAGCGGGTCTTGGTGGACCCACCCATATATATTTAGTTAAATAAATTTAATAATTTTTAGGACTCGTCTCAAACAAAGAAGCACTGTGTGTCTAGAGCTTTCAAGGATTCTTGAAATTATTTCGCTTCTTTTGTTTGTTTGCATGGGTTCGTGAAGGCGGAAGGATGGGTTTTTATGTTAAAGTGCTTTGAAATTATTTTCTACATAGTTTGATTGATAATGAGGTTAAATACTAATGTTGTTGGTTTGTCTGCTATTAATTATTTTGGGGCTTCTTGATTTTGATAATGATTACATGATAATACTTTATTAAACTAAAGGTTACGATTACGATTTTACACAAAACGGTGGACAAGCATTGAGGGCGGTTAATAGATTTAATTAAAAAGCTGATTCAAAACCGCCATCAAATTCTTGTATGGCGGTCAGCGAGTTGAACCGCCGGGTTCGGGTCCAATGCGGGCGGGGTGGGGCGGGGTCCAATATTTTCTTGGCGGGGCGGGTCTGGGTTTGCCCAAACCCCGTCCTGACATCCGCCTGCCATCCTACTTGTAGATGACCCTTCAGACTAACCTTTCAATTTCTTTCCTTAGATGAATACAGGTTTCGATTTTATAGCTCGTGTCGCGGTGGAAGCGGCTGTAGAAGTTGGAATGAAGTCGCGAGTGATTGTCTTTCATCTTCCGGGGAGGTTTTATAATCATTGCCTTTGGGTGGTAGTTAGCACTTCTGTCAATTGTGCATTCAGGGGGTTTGGTGCTTTTTCATAATTCCCAATTTTGTTGCTTCGAGGCTATTTCTTGTCATCCTCTCTGGTCTTGGCTTATTCCTGGTTGGGACTCAATGGCCCTATCCGCCCGGATGGGCGCTCTGGTACAACTTGCGAGTCTTTCTGGAGTGGTGAGAAGTTCTTTTTCCAATGGTTCCATAAAGTGTCTTCGAGGAATGACATGCCGGTGGATCCTGGTCAAGGTCTCCCGTTGGATGTCGGTAACTTCATTCATGGCTTCCACGAGTTGTCCCATAAAGTCGCGCAAAGTTTCCCCACCTTGAATCGAAATAGATGTGCAATGATATCACGGTTCGCTTTGCTAGTGGAGAATTGTAGCACGAAAGCCTCATCAAATTTATGCATCATGGTGATGGAGCCCATCGGGAGTTGATTGAACCAAGTCAGGGCTTACTTGGTAAGAGTAGTTTGGAACACCTTGTAGTAGGCATCGTCCGTCATATTATAGAGATCTGCCTCAGCGTAGGATTTGTCCAAATGCTCCTGGGGATCTCCATTTCCATCATACTCCGTATGTTAGAGGTCTTGATACCTGAGGGCAGTGGCTCGGTTAGGATAGTAGGGCCCAATGGACTCCTTTTCATCAGAGCAGTAGCCTGCGAGTTGGCATGGTTGGCTTGCACCGGTTGGGACTCTTATGCTGGCGGCGGTCTTCCCATGGCTCTAGCCACGGCTTGGTGCCTCATAGCATTCGGGTAGCTTCTTCCAATAAGGCTTGCAGGGCTTCCCGTGTCAAGCGAACTTCTTCGGCGGGTGGAGCTCCTCCAGGAGGACGAGACGACACCCTTCTTTCTTTCAACGGAGGCAGCACTCTTCCAAAGTAAGGAGGACTGGCCTCCCGTCTTCTAGATGACCGTTTAAATCAGTTCGGCTATAATTTTTAGTTTTTCATTAATTTACTATATGTGTCGTTTTTGTTAAGAGCGAAGAGAAAGTGAAATTTCATTTTATGTTTAAAAGCTTAGCTTCATGTATTATTTAAACTCATGTTCTCCTTGATTAAATTAAATATTTATACATTAGAAATGAAGATAAAACAAAGTACACAATTTATTTGAAATTGATTAATAAATAAGTTAAAATGGAAAGAAAAGTCACGTTTTTATCTATCTTCTATACTATCTTAAAAGTGTGAATGTTTCTTGCAATTTTGATTGGACAAAAATATCCTTTAGTATCCTTTAGACATAGTAAAATTTGAGGACAACTAAGTAATTTAATATTTATTTAGCTTATATTAGTTCAATTATAAGAAAATGTGACCTTTTATATTTTATATTTTAAAAGTATTTATTCTTTCAGCTATAACTCTTAAAATATTTTAAATTTTCAAAAAATATTAGCTTCATATTAAACTAGATTTCGAGAGCTTTCTAACTATATGTCATAAGCATATATAAGGACTTCATATGAGAAAATTTTAACATTATAAAGTTCAACACTATGTAAAAATTAAGAATTTATGTGTTTATATAGTTTTGTTATTTATTTAATCATTTTTGTTTAATTATATGATAGGCGTTCATTATAGCCAAAAGAAAATTCAGAATCTGAAAATATATTTTTTTAATCATAACAGTAAGAATACTTAAAATTTCTTATAAAATTAATTTTAAATTTAAACTATGTTTCAAAATCTTCAACTATATGTTCTAAACATATACACAAGTCAAATTACAGAAGAAAACTTTAACTATTTAACTTTTAGTATGATGCAAAATTGTATATTTCTTATATTATTTTAAATTTTCTCAATAATTAAACATATCCATTATAATTTATAAGAAAAATATCAAATTACAATATACATGATAAGAAAAATAAAATAAAAAATATTTTAGGTGGTTTTGATGCTAAGTAAAAGAAGAGAAAATACATAATTCTTTTATATGGTCGAAAAATTCTCCCTCAATTAGTAATATGCAATTTAAAAATTAATTTAGTGATGGTTTTTAAAGAAATAATATTGAAAACAAGAGAGTTTCATATTTTATTTTTATTTCAATTTCATGTATATTTTATTTTAATTAGCTACATCATTAAAATAAAATGTACAAAATAAAAGGAATAAGATTAACATGAAAAACAAAAAAAAGCGAACAAGAACCATAACAAGTTTGTCGCGCAAAAGTTACCTTTTAAAATTTTAACTATTTGGGCTAATATGAATTTTACTTAATTTTATATATATAACATTATAAGTTTTAGTTTCTAATTTATTATTTTTTAATATATTATGATTTCAATCTTTCGGATTTATTTTATATCCTATAAATTTTAAGAACAAGTGCAAACAAGTTTTAAGAGTTGTATATATAAATTTATAAAAAAAAAAAACAAAGAAGACAAACTTAATAAAAAAAACCATATGTATTAAATTGACATTTGTGATAAAACTTTAATGTCATTTGAAAATTACACCCTTAAAATTATAGTTTTAAAATATCAATATGATACACATATATTTATAATAAAAATGTATACCAAAATAATTAAATTTTAATAAAATTGTGTGAAAAAGTGAAATATGATCTAAAATTGGATTAGTCTAAAAGATCATATATGCTATGCAAAAGAAAAAAATAAATAAACTCATTTAATATGTAACAATTTGACTCTTGAGAAAGTAATTATATATTACAAATTATATATTAGTTCAAATACTAACATAACATTCATAAAAACTAAGTAAATTAAATAATTACAACAAATACGAGTGAAAACTAAGAATAAAAAATATTGAAAAATAAATGGTTATACTTGACATTAATGAGTTGAGATTAATCTAAATAATTCTAGGTGTTAATCTCACATATATAGATAGTTTAGGATTAAACCAAATGAAACATATTATAAAGATTTGAAAGAATAAAAGCGAATAGTTAAAATAAAAATATGTGGGTCATATTCGGGAATTCTAAAGAAAAATGAAATGGCTTTCATATAATATGTACGGTTTGATATTTTCGACAAAATCTCAGTTCATTTTAAAAGCACACCTTTATGACTTATAAATATTCAAGCACAAGGACAATTATTATAAATTTGGATACAAATTATTCTAATTTTACAAAATCAAATATTATGAAAACTTGAAAACAAGAATCGAGAAATGGAAAGTCCTTTGTGTGTATATGAAATTGTAAACAAATAAATAAATAAATAAACTAAACTTATTTAATATGAAATAGTTTGATATTTATGTCAAAGATTAATGTTTCATATATTACATGTTACTTTAGGTTAATATAGTAATCAAAATATTCAAAATAATATTTATGTATCAAATTTATTGTGTTAAACTATATATAATAATAAATTGGAGTGAAGTGAGCATGTTTAGTGCCAAGTAATATGAATTATTTTGGGCATAAGGAAGCGGAAGAGAATAGTTACGGAGGGTTTTAACACTTGATATCTAAATTTTTGACAACTATATTTTCTTATTTGATAAAAAATTCAAACAAAATTTTAAATAAAGATTAAAGTACTATATACCATTTTCTCATTAAAGACACTAAAAATGGGTTGATAATTATATTTTACAACAAATAATATGATTTTGTAAATGAGATTAAATGAGATCAATTTTAAATTTACAGTCTATTCAAACAAATATAGATTAGTTTCAGTATATTAAGAATAAAAATTTCATAACTATACGGCTAAAAAATGTACAACTATGTAAATTTTAATATAACCAAAATAGCCAAATTAAATTGCAAGTACAAACTCTAATAGTATAGCGTATCTAAAAAAAAAATTTATGAAGTTTTAAAAATTATATTAGTTTTAGTTTATTATGTATAACTTTTAAAAACATAAGTGGATGCAAAAATAAATTCAAACATAAAAGTTAATTAGTATTATATTTAATTAGGGAAGATTGAGACGTGAAAATTGTTAACTTATTTTTCTTTCATAAGATGTATTTGGTTTTATTATTTATTAAATAAAGATATTTTGTGTGCAATTGAATAGAGTTTTAAAACTCAAATTTTGACTTGTCCATTTTTGTAGTTTTATTTAATACTGACTCCTTGATGAAAATAATGGATTATTTTTTTTATATATTAGGTTAATGCATGTTTATTATTTTTAAGACATCTTGGAAATAGGAGGACTACGGACTTTAAGTTATGTGTTAATGATAAAATATTGACTTTGTTACTAGAATTAAAATAATATATGAATTGTTTTTACATATATATTATATTGTAATTTTTTTATATTTCTTTAATCGAAGAACTGAGATAGAATAAAAGAGGTAAGCACATGAAGTATAAGAATTTGACTAACCTTTATTTTATTTTATTTTAATTGAATAACAATAACAAATAAAATGATGATATTGTGATAGATTTTTTGTATAATATTTAATTATTTTTTTTAATGCGGTAACTTGCATGTGATTTACTAATCATTAGCTTATAATTTATAAGCTAAATTATTTGTCGATTATGTAAAATGCATCCAATGCTAGAAATTCAAAATCATGTAATAGAAAAGATTTTTCTAGCCATAACAATGAAATAAAAGATCAATGAATGTGATTGTAAGCTAATATAAAGCTTATTTCGTTGTTATACCAATTGTAAAATTTTTGTGGGATTGAGTTCTTTAAAATAATTATTTAAGAATTTATACCGATCTATAATTAAAGTAAAGCAAAATATATATTAAATACTGTATAATATTTATATTTAACTAATATTTATTTCACTTTTTAATATTTTAATATTAAATAATAAAATTATTAAATAATAAAATTATTTTAGTAAAGTCATGTGGATCACGTGCGACGCACGTGTTTCTTACTAGTATCAAATAAATGACTGAACCATATCATATAAGTAGAGAATCGAAATTATAGAGTACTACTAGGTTTATGCTTTATTCTATTATCCTAAAGATCATGTACCACATCATAAATTTATTGGTTTCTCAAATCTTTATTTATTGAGTCTGCTATTGATATAATATTAATTGTTTTTTTCTTATTAATTACCCATTTGTTTATGCATAACACTTCTGTCAAAGTATGTTTTAATTACAATGACCATTTGAATTATAATGATCAATTTGTTTTCAATGCATGTCTGAAGGAATATAATACGTTGATCCATAAATAACCTTTTGATAAAAAAACCAAATATTATGTTGCGATCGCCAAAAATTCAAATATCAAGTATTAAACTTTTAAAATTTTCAGGTTTCGATTGTTGTTTACATATTACGTTATATTTTATTTTGTTAAGTCAAATTATTTCAGTACCTGGATCATATAATACATATCACTTTTTCACCCAAACCTATATAATATTTAAAATGGTGTAATTTGTTAGCAAACCTAAGCATTATCATAAACATGGAATTAAATCTATTAATTGATTTTTCTTCAACTCAGTATCACTTGGAAATTTGCCTTTCGATTTTGGCTTCCCCCACAGCTGATTTGCGATCTCCGGGCTACTAGTGTTTCCATAGATTTGATCTTGCGTTTCGTTTGTGTTGATTGAGTGACTGTTCTTCTATCCTGTCTATCTATACTTCATCTTTGTTAAGTCTTGCCCTTGTTTCTCACGATAAACGAGGATAGCATCTCTTCAACGGATGCTTTCTTTTCGTTTGACTCGTTGATTCCGCCTTGATTACCCACATTGTATCCGGAGGTGGTCGCAAAATATTTTTATTATTAGCATAAGAGAAATTTTTATGGTTTCGCAACCAGGATAATAGTAGTTAGTATCGATTATTTCTATAATTGTTGTTGAAGTTCCTTTGTTGGCCCACAAAGTTTGCTTCTTCAACAACAACGCAGGATCTCTTGGAGTCACTTGTTGCATCGCGCCCGATTTCATATTCTCGCACGGATACCGCTGCGTGAGCATGGTGACCTTCTCATCTCGAACCACGCACGCGTCCGGACGGTTGACCTCTCGGATGGCCATTGGTAATCTGTTGTTAGCCATCTCCTCTAACAAATCTAGTGCCTCCTCGGGATATTTCCTAGCGGTTGCACGTTTGAGATGCAACATCTATAATTGTTCTTGTATTGCCACTCAAACCATTATAGAAGTATTGGACCTGTTGGTAGTCGGGATAACCGTGTTGAGGGCAATTCCTTAGCAATTCCCGAAATCTATCTCATGTTTCATATAGTGACTGAACATCTAATTGCCTAAACTGGGCGATCTCGATCCGATTTCAGTTGCAGCGTCTTACTAGGGGAAAGTATTTGGCTAGAAACCGCTGACTTAGTTCTGCCCAATTTGTTGCTGGTGTGGTAGAGAGCATAACCATCCCTTAGCCTTATCGCGTAGAGAGAATGGCAAAAGACGGCATCGAATGCTATCCTAAGAAACACCATTCATTTTAATAGTACCGCAAATTTCTAAAAAGTGCGCCAGATGCGCGTTTGGATCCTAACGTCTTTACCCCCAAACTGATTTTGTGGCACTATCTGGATCAATGCGTGTTTTAGTTTAAAGTTGTTTGCATTGATCGGCAGACGGGCCACACCCCCATAAGTTTGACTTACCTCCGGCTGGAAGTTGTCCCTAATTGTCCTTCTCGGGCCTTTCCACAATTCAATAATAGACGTCTGCCCCAAGTGGGCGTTCCTCAATATTTCTGTTGTTCACTGCGTTTGGATTAGTCCCATCCGCCATTGTTTTGGCTCTTTTCCCTAGTTGCTTCGTTGTCTTCTCAATTTCCAAATCAATGGGTATTGGATGGGTAGATCTGAATGTGTGATCATGCACTATCTGCACTTAACAAAAACAATGTTAGAACCGAAAAAAATAAAAATAAAAAAAATAATTTCGAAATTTCCGAAAAAATTTTGGAAAAAATAAGAAATAATGTTTCAATTAAGATTGAACTATTTATTATTATATCTAAGTAGAATCTATCAATCCCGAATTCAAGCGAGAAAAACTTGTTCGAAAAAATATTTGGATCATACAACTACAAGTGTACGGTGTAGTTTATAGAACACTACAACATAAATGACATTCGCAACACAAATTTTGTGGCACTTTTTATATAAGGTACATATGTAACACGTGTTTGTAACATTTTTATATTACAATATGTATGTAATACTTTTGTAGCACTTTATCTATATGTAACACTTATATGTAATACTTTTATATAAGTAACACTTTTTAAGTATCACTTTTTTTGTTATTTCTTTTATAACGCAAATATGTATCACTTTATTTAAGAAGCAAGGCAATACTATATTTTATTAATTGTAACACTTTTTAGGCTATATTTTAGTAACACAAAATTATATAACTATCATTAAATCATGTCAATGATTTATTTAATTAATTGATGTCACAAAAATATAGGTGAAGACAAAAAAAAATCGCCAAACCTAAAATTGTGGACATCATGTACTCGGTTTTTTTTTGCTAAATTTCATTTTCTTTTTATAAAGTATTTTAGTTTTGCTTTTTTTTTTTATTTTTACAGAGGTAATTAATTTGTTGTAATACCGATGAAAAATGCGCATGTATATAATTTATTATTATTATTTTTTATTTTTAAATTTTACAAACGGAGACCAATTTCATTGTCAACCTTTTTTAAAAACAAATATTTACCAATGAAAATCGATGTTGTCGGTAATTACTTAGGAATTTTTTCATCGGTAAATTATTTTTTCATTATTTATTTTATTATTTAATTTTTTTTGTTAGAACTTTTTTTATATATCGGTAAATTAATTTTATATTTTTATATATTATTTATTTTTACCGATTGAATAATTATCAATCGATAAATTCATTATATATATTTTTGATAGTTTTAATTTTTGTGTCCTTTAAAAATAACATAATATGATTTTCAAACTATATACTATATAATATAAAATTTGATATATACGATGTATAATATAATTTAATACATATATTATATAATATAATCTTTATTATATAAAATATATATACATATAATATAATTTATATATGTGTGTGTGTATATAAAACAAAGCAAAAGTTGTAATAAGAATCAACTTAGCTTAGTGGCAAATTGTCACTTCGTGTTACATAAAATTCATATGTAACATTGTAGAAATATTTTTAAAGTGTTACAAAAAGTGTTACATAAGATTCATATGTAATACTTTAGAAATATTGCTTAAAAGTGTTACCAATAGAAAACTTAATGTAACACTTAGAAAAAGTGTCACTAAAAGCTAATAAAAGTGAAATCTTCGATCATAGGTAGCACACGAAGGCAAAGACCATAAAAGTGCTACCTATTATCTATAGTAACATTTTATGGCCATTAGGTAACATTTTTGGGTGTTACCTAATATCATTTGTGTTGTAGGGAATAATGGCAAGCAATGTCATATTCATCGGGATTGATATGTGAAACACTTAAAGCTATAATAACATTGCATTCCAATTTTAATGAAGCGACCGAATATTAAGTTTATAATTAAAATCGACAAAATAACAAGAAAATAAATAAATTTGCGAACCCCACAAGTATTTTCAACAACTACAGGAGCAACCGTGGGCACATAATCTCAACATGTTTTTTAATATTAAATCCAACTAAAGTTTTTCAATAACCAATTCATGCTTTCTATGGGTTCAATTCCTAAAATAGTTTATTCCCCTCCCGGGTGGCACATAAACAGAGATTAATAATAATTGAGGTCTCCCGATCCATCACAACTATTATTAACTCCAAAAAAAGATCTTTGAAATTGAAATATTTCTCACAAACAGGAGTAGTCTCCCGATATATTACCCTGTTTATGTCTGAATTCAATTTTCGTCTCGTTAGAACTCACCTCCCGGATTCTGGACTCACAAGTATGACATGCAAATTATTGGCCAAATAATCAACAATTATAAATAAGCACTTGAATTCATAAAATAGAACGTATGAATTAATTAAGAAAGCAATTAATCTAGAATTAACATGAATCCACAGTTTCAATTATGCCCTAAGATACGAAAGATTAGCCAAACATTGATAACAAATTCATGGATAAATTCAAAATCAACATTATGACATCGTTTAAGCACAGACAAGAGATCTAGACATAAAAAGAAAACCCCTTCTTGCCAGGATGGATTCCCCTCCTAAGCCTTTGAAGCTCTTGTGCTCCGTAGATGCGAAAGGACTTGTGGTGTTTTTCGCGACCTAGCCTCTCTCTCACGAGAGAAGACTTGAATCTTGTGTTCCTGCGTAATTTAATGTGTTGTATGATGTATGAATGAATGATTTTTCGTGCAAGCCTTGGGTCCCTATTATAGATGCTTGGAGAGATCACTTATAGAGTTGGAATGGGAAAAGAACTTGGAAAAACGCGTTTTAGATCTCCCACAGTAGTGTGATGTCTTTTGACCTGTCCCACACGCCCGTGTGTTCTTACACGAGTTTGGCTGTGTGTCGAATATCTAGTTTATATTTTAAATGTTCGATTTACTCGTTTTATGCATTTTATTTATTTTGAGCATCCGAAAATTAATTTACCCCTAACTACGGTAATAGATATGAATGGACATCACGATGACATGTTATAGATATTATTATAAAGTTTCGGACTTAAATTTTAGGATCGATGTTTTGGACCGATTAAGTGAATTTTTGGAGATTTTCATCAAAGTGCTTATTTATATTTTTGGAATTAGAGACTAAAATTCTACCTCACATTTTATTATTATTAGTGATCATCTAATTTATGAAAAATGAGTTTTAATTAACTCTCGGGATTTTTAGAAAATAATAATAGCTTGCTTGAGGATTTTTAAAATATCTAATTTTGCAAGATATTTTGAAAGAGGGTAAAAATGGATTTTCCACCCCCAATCACTCTTGCATTTTATAAAAACCCCCCAACACTCTCTTACTCCCTCACACTCCCATACTTAGCCAAATATCTTCATTATTTTCAAGACTTCAAAGAGGTAAAAATTTCTTCATCTTTTTCTTTAATTTTTATCTTTTCATTTAATTAAGTATGATAGGATATTGATGTTATGCTACATTAATTGAAAAAAATAGAAAAATTTTTTATTTCATTTTTCTTTTGTGATTTGATCTTGTTAAAGAGAAGGAAAATACCTATATTTTCGGACTGAAATTTAACCCTATACAAAAACAAATTTTTGGATATTTTGAGCTATATTTGAACCAAAACGTTGTTGCCTAGTTGTATATCTATGTCTTAGCTTTCAATTGCAACTTGAATCATGTTAATTGAAGTTTTGTAGACCAAGTTATACCCCAAATAGTGAACTGTGCGAGAAATCCGAAAAAGACGCCGCCCTTCAGTAATATCACTTTTTGACCTATTTGTAGTAAGAATTGGGACTTTCTTGTTAGAGCAACATTTGTAGATAATTGTCTTAACTTTCTAACGGTGTAAGAATCATAAACATCGGATGTTTCGTTGAGGAGATATAGCTGAATTATTAAAACTACTACAACAAAGAATTTTCTACAAAATTTGGTGTTCTTGGTAAAATATAAAGATTTATATGTAATTAGTGAAGTGTGTGAAAGAAAAACTTTGAAGATGAGTGTAGTGTGTATTTCTGGTGTTCTTGGTGAAATTTAAAGAATTGTGTGTTCTTGATGTTCTTGGTGAAATTTAAAGAATTGTGTGTTCTTAGTGTTTTTGGTGAAATTTAAAGAATTGTGTGTTCTTGGTGTAGTATGTGTAAGAAGGATGGAAAAACTTTAATCCTTGAATTAAGGAGATATGTTGGGATATTTTGCAAATTGATGATTATGATAGTAGGATGATTAAATATGATGATTTTAGACTTTATTTTTAATTTTAAGTTATATATGATTTTTGATAATTTAATCTTGATATTAATGACTTAAGAAGATTTTTAGAAGTTGTATAATTGATTGTTGGAGAAGAACTTAAGATAGTTGATGAATTTGATCAATTTAGAATTTTTGGTCCTCATTATTTCATTATTGGTTAAAATTAGAAGCCTAAAGCCTTAAGGATGATTTTTGATGAAAACTCTTATTTTCTAAAAGTGATTTTGAGGATAATAAGTTGATGAAATATTTAGTGCTCAAAAATTAGAGAACCGAAAAAAAAAAATGGATAGAGCTTGAAAAATAGAGAAATATGTCCACAGGTCCGACTACCGTCCACGGGAGGTGGCGGTCTTAGGAAGCGATTACGATTTATCGGAATTGGGGATAAGAATGATGAATAATGACCGATTTGACATAAAATTGATATGACATGAATCGTGATGTGACATGAATAGTGATGTGATGTGACTTGTACTTAGCACGCAAACCAATGTAATCTTATCAAGTTATATAGTGTTAAGTATTAAATCAATAAATTCGAGTTTAGTGAATAAGATATTTTCGTGATTTTCCGAGTTGACATGTCATGTTTTAAGATAATCAAGAATTTTAAGTCGAGATAAGATTTTATAGGTTAAGGTTTCGATTAACCGGGATTTCCATCTGAAATGAGTCGTTAGACGAATTATTTGATTTAGGTAATTAATTAAGGATTAATTGAATTTAAGTGACTTTGACTTTATGTTGACTTTGACTTTAAGTTGATCGTTGACTTTTGACTTTGGTCAACTATCATTTTCAAAAGCTCTTTAAAAGGCAGAACACTAATTATGCGATGTAATTGACTTTAGGAACTTTTAGATTTTACTTAGCTCGAGAGAATAAGTTATTTGATGATTATTACATTGTCCTATGTCATTTAAGTTGAAGAATTAACTATGTTAGGTGCGGCACAATCGAATACAGACTCATTCAAACAAATACATCACTAGCTTTCTGTTAAACTTCAAAGGTGGGTAAACTTCTGATTTTGTAAGCATGTCGTATTGTTATACTAATGTTTATATGCAAAACTGTTTTTATGCTCTGGTATATTATGATTGAGGACCTTCGGGTCATGAGGCCTAAGGCTAATATTATGTGAGGTGCAAGCACGGACCGAGGCATCGGCTGTGGCCCACGAGACATGAATTAGTCCTTATAACGAACTAGAGTCAATAGCATGTGAGGTGCAAGCACGGATCGAGACATCGGCCGTGGCCCATGAGACATGAAGGTGACTCACCAAGTGAAAAGTGGTTAATAGCATGTGAGGCGTGTAGCGAGGTGCAAACGCGTTTGACTTGGGGCCCACGAGACATGAAAGTAACTCACGGGGAAAAATATTTTATTAAATGTTGCTAAATTCATTAGTGTAACTGCTTACGTTTCCCACTAAGTTTCACAGCTCACGCCTTCAAATGTTTATTACATTTCAGATAATGGTGACGAGCTTGGAGCTGAGGCATAGGGACTGTCTACGTGGGCGTCGTTCTGTTATTCCCAAAATAATTTAAGTACCTGTGTTTTGATGAAACAAACTTTAAAGCTTTTGTAATAAGAATTTTAATAATGCGTAACTCTTATTATCCTTACTAGTTTTCAAAAACTTCCATGTTTATATTAAGAAATTTTTAAGCCCACATTTTAGTAATTAAAGTATTATATTTATGCTTCCACAAATTATTTATAAATACTCAAGTGCACCACTGTGATGTTCCTAATCGACATGGGTTCGGGGCGTTGCACTAGTCGTGCGGTAAGGTTTTGTCCCCTGTTTCTTCCCCTTCTTCACACCGGCATTTCACACGGCATGTGACACCACACGATCCGACCGTGTGAAATGTTTTTTGTTCATTTTTTTTATTTTTTTGATCTTCTCATTGCACGTCGCCCAGTCTATCGGGCATTCCAACCGATATTTCTTCATTTTAAGCTCCGTTTCGTAAAAGTTACAAGAATACGCAATATCATACCCTTCTAAGGAAACCAAGTAAAAACATACTAAATATGTGCGCAAATGCATCAAATATATATCATTTTAAGCTCCAAAATGCATGTATATTTTACACACATCAGCTATAATCTTTGTATTTTTATTCTTCAAAATTCCTTTCTTGTATTCTCTTGTTGAGTTAGGGAAGGGTGTGAGCTAGTCAAAGATTTGTAATAGTCTGGGAGTATTAGAGTCGGGAGTCAGGAAAGAGAATTTTGTGTGATTGTATAAATTTTTCAAACAGTTGAATTGCTCTGTGGGTCGTGGTTTTTCTCCAATTTTGGAGTTTCCACGTAAATCTTGTGTTGTGATTTGTTATTATTTTATTTCTCAGTTATTTTTTGTTGTTCCTAAGAATGAATGAGGATCGTTTTTCCCAACACTAATTAATATGTATATATATTTCTTTATATATAGAGCTGATCGATTAAGATGTTGGTTGGGGACCGAGTTAATTATAACAAAGTGATGAGCCGGCCATTAATGCAAACTAATTGACTTAAAAACAATCTGAATAAAATCTGGAAAATATCTCCCCGTAATATCGATGGACGCACGTTGTCTTAATTAATTAATAAACATTAATTCCAATTTGATCGATCATCTGATAAAATAATTTTCCCACCCGGTGACAACTTACTGTTGGAAAGACTCTAAAAGCATGATAAAAACCAAGAGACAATAAGGAAAAGCCATTAAACACTTGTAGGGATTATTTTAGGAATTGTATCAGATATCTTTCATTAATATTTTCCTTGTACAATGAATAGTATATATAGGACAGCAAGGTGAGCTGTAAAAGGGGATAAGGATTACACGTGTTGAATAACTATTGCCTACAAATGATGGGTACATAAAATATGCTCTGAATCATATTCCTTAGTACTACAAAATATTCCTGTTGGATAGCAAATGATCCTATGAGGGCGTGAGCACACATAACCTTGAGGATTCATTATATCAGATATTGTTAATACTTACCAACATTCACATCCTCGATCCAGTACTCTCTCTATATATATAAATTAAAATGGCATCCACATGAACACATCCATATTCATTTATATATTCACATTTTGTTGATCGTGGACGAATTAAGATGGCAATTGTTAAAGGTGGTTGGATGATAATATTGTTGGTGATCAATATTAATTGTAGCCTTGATTGAGCACGACGACATAGCAGCCGTGGCTCAACAATTAGATTCATGTGCTTCACAAGACTTAGCACCGGCTATCAGGATTATTGACTTTTGCGCAGAGGACGCGATCTCGCGAGGCACTGCTCCGGATTGCTGCACTGCAGTTGGAAGATTCAACCTCAACTGCACCTGCTCACCTACTCTCGCAGCTGCTATCTCAACTGATGAACCCACAAATGACATATTTAATGGTTTGAAAAATGCTTTAGATTTATGCCTCGGTTTTATTACTCGTTCCCAAATACAAGCACTGCAGGAGGCTTGCAATATTAATACAGGTATATATAGATATATATATATATATATATATACCGCATGCATTTTGTCAATTATATATGTATGTTAATTAGGATATATTTTCCTTTTAATATATTTCAGGTGGAAACTAACTCCAATATAATATGAAAGAGAGAGAGATATCAGAGATCATGTTGATGGAAGCAGCTGATATATATATTGCATGCATGTGGTTCAGATCATATGATTAACTCTGTGTGTCATGATACAATTAATTATTAATTAATAAATTGTGTTTTTTAGTTACATGAATGAATGTGTGTACGTGATCTTACAGTTACTGCTGCTTATAAAGTTTGTTGTAATTTCCCAATTGTGTGTCTTTATTTATCTTTTTCTTTTTTTCTCAATTTTTGGGCAATATGGCATGCTTGTATGTCAATTATTAATTCCTCTTATTAATTTGTGCAATATTATTGCTTATATATAAGATTATTGGCTGTAATTTGTTTATCTCGATCCTCCGTTTATTAATGAATATTTCGTTTTAGTAAGATTCAGGAAATCTTTCCTATGTAAAGCAAAAGCTTAAACAATATAGATTTCAACGTCAATCACGCAGACATCCTTAACAATAATTCATATTTCATCATTAATATTAGAGAGTAACAAACTTCTGTTAGAACCGTTAGTTAGTTAGCTTTCTGTTAAGATGACAGTTAGTCTAACATACTCTCACACACCTCACAACCACCTTCACAGCCTTGTATAAATATGCTTCAGTTCTCTTCAATAAGATTGATCAAGTTCTATGCTCAGTTTATATTTCTCATTCCCTATTTTCTGTTATGGTATCTAGAGCCAGAGCACTCCTCCGTCTGTGCTCAGGTCATCTTCTCCGGTAATTTTTTTTTCTTCTCTCCGTCATGGATCCTCTGCGATGTCCCTCGTTTCTTCTCTTCCACATTTTACTCCGATAATTTTGCGTTTGGATCGCAATAACTACAATTTTTGGAAAGCACAGATACTTTCCACTGTCCGTGCTCACGGTTTCGAAGGTTTTTTGTTCGGTACTATTTCTGCTCCTCCGAAGTACGCCTCCTCTTCGTCTCCAGCCACGTCCGATGGTTCTGATGTTTGTGTAAATCCGAATTATGTAAATTAAATGAGGAAAGATCAGTATCTTCTCAGCTGGATGCTCAGCTCTATTCGTGAATCGATGCTTGGACATGTAAATCGATGTTCCACGAACCAAGTCTGGTTTGTATTTGACAAACTATTTGATCATAGTCCAAAGCTCGTGCTCTTCAACTTCGGTTCATGCTTCAAACTTTGAAAAATGGCGATCTCAGTGTGGATGCCTACATTCTCAAAATGAAATCATTGGTGGATGATCTAAATTCAGTTGGACATATCATTGGTGATGATGTATTGGTGCTATATATACTTGGTGGTCTTGGTCCGATTATGAATCGTGGTTGTAAATCTCACCACACGTGTTGAATCTGTAAGTTTACAAGAGGTGCGGTTCATTCTTCGACACATGAAATGCGATTACAAAGTCACATTCGCACATCTTCCATCCTCTCGCTATGAATGTTGCTCATGGTTCTTCTACTCCTCTTGAATCTATTCTTGGAAATCCTCTAGAAAATGCATCCGTAAATGATGTGTATAGTTTCTCTCCTTCGTATTCACGAGGTGGAGGTTGTTTTTTCTCGTGGTAGGGCCGTGATGGTCGAAATGGCTCCTTGGGAACAACAACAACAACAAGCCTAAGTGTCGGTTATGTTGAAAATCGGGTCATATAGCACTCAAATGCTACAAACGATTTGATGTTAATTTTTCTTGGACTGATTTGGCAAAGAATGGTGGTTATCATGGATCTCCTCAGGCTCATATCTCTGTTTTCTGGTTCTTCTACATCTATGGATCCTA
Organism: Rehmannia glutinosa; assembly: GCA_016081115.2. Taxonomy (NCBI): domain Eukaryota; kingdom Viridiplantae; phylum Streptophyta; class Magnoliopsida; order Lamiales; family Orobanchaceae; genus Rehmannia; species Rehmannia glutinosa. Next base: position 71,185,451 of record CM071930.1, on the reverse strand, counting down.
ATCGGTATTTTGCTAGTGGTGCTACAACTCATGTTACGATGAATTGGATAACTTTTCACTCAAATCGCTATCAGGCTCGGACAAGCTTGTAGTTGGTAATGGCTCCAAACTCCTATATCTCATATGGTCAATCTCATTTACCTCTGTTGCATCCTATCCTCTTTACTTCGAATAATATTTTATATGTACCTCATATCACAAAAAAACTTCTCAGCATCTCCTAGTTTACCAAGGATAATAATGTGCTAATTGAGTTTTATCACGATTGTTGTCTTGTTAAGGACATCAAAACTTCCAAAATCCTACTGAAAGGAGCTCTTAAAGGTGGCTTGTACCAGCTTGATTTGTCTCACCTTCAACCTTCTTCAATGTCTGCGGCTCCTCTCGCACATTGTAATTTCAGTATCATCTCCTACTTCTCTTTCAGTTGTAAGCACTACATCTCACTGTAATAAAGTGATTCCTTCTGTTTCTGGTTGTAATTCAGACATAAATGTATGGCATAGGAAACTTGATCATCCCTCTCATGTTGTTTTGTTACATGTAATGAAAATTCTCAATAAAACACCTCATTTTATTGCTTTTCAATTCTGTGATGCATGTAAACTTGGAAAAATGCATCAAAAACATTATGCCTCTCACCCTACCAAAACTCATCGCTCCTTTTCAATTGGTTCATTTCGATCTGTGGGGCCCTTCTTATGTCAATTGTATAGGAGGATACAGATACTATATCCATTTTATTGATGATTACACAATATTTACTTGGATATTTCCTTAAAAATGAAATCAAGCTCATACTACTTTTGTTCAATTCAAAAATTTCATTGAGAGACAGTTCAATGCTAAGATAAAGTGTCTTCAAACTGATTGGGGTGGTAAGTATAGGTCTTTAGTTCCCTTTCTTAAGATCTTGGGTATTCAATTTCGTCATCATTGTCCACATACTCACCAACAAAATGGACGGTGAAAGAAAGCACCTTCATATTGTTGACATGGGGCTCTCCTTGCTTGCACAGGCTAATATACCTCTAAAATATTGGTGGCATGCCTTATCCTCAGTTGTTTTTTTCATAAACAGACTTCCCTCAGTTGCTTTTCAATATCTATCTCTATATCAAAAACTATTTCAAACCATTCATGATTATCTCTTTTTAAAGGTTTTTGGTTGCACTTGCTTTCCTTTCCTTAGACCATACCACAGCCCATAAATTTCAATATAGAACCTCCAAATGTGTTTTCCTTGGTTATTCTGAATCTCACAAGGGCTATAAGTGTCTTGATGCCGGGGAAGAATTTACATTGCAAGTATGAGGTTGATTTTAATGAATCACAATTTCCTTACATCGAATTGTTTCCCTGCAACACCTCCAAACATGTTATACAATCTTCTTCTACTTCCACAGCCACTGCCATACCTTTTCTCCCCCCTTCTCTTTCTAGTAATCCTACATCTTCTTCTCCACCAACTCCAATCTCTCCACCTGGCATACAACTTTATGTGCATCTCCTCTCGTGTCATCTCCCTCTTCTTCCTCGATTCCTCTCATGTATCACATTCATCTTCTCCTCTCATCCCCGATTCCTATTTTCGCTCCTAGTTTTCTTCCTTCCACCTCTTCCCATCCTATGGTCACTAGGTCCAAACTTGGCATCTACAAACCCAAAGATTTCTCTGCTTATACTAATCCTCTTTCTGTTTTGGAGCCTACTACTGTCACTCCGGCCTTGTCTGATCCTAGATGGAAAGGGGCGATGAAAGAGGAGTTTGATGATTTGATTGGTAAAAATACTTGGACTTTGGTCCCATTTAGTCCAGATATGAATGTTATTACCAACAAGTGGGTATTTAAGGTGAAGCAAAAACAAGATGGCTCAGTTGAAAGGTTTAAAGCACGGCTAGTTGCTAGAGGCTTTGAGCAAACAGCAGGCATGGATTTGTTTGAGACTTTCCTTGATCATTATACCTTGCAATGTAAGACTTGCTATTACTCTTGATGTTTCAAAAAGGTGGAGTATTCAACAGATTGATGTGAATAATGCATTTCTAAATGGTGAATTGAAGGAGACAGTGTTCATGTGTCAGTCTGAGGGTTTTATTGACATCACACATCCCACACATGTGTGTAAACTCAACAAATCTCTTTATGGGCTGAGACAAGCTCCCAGGGCTTGGTTTAACAAACTTAAGCAATTCTTGGTTAGTGGTGGTTTTTCTGTCTCAATATCAGACAATTCATTGTTCTTCAGAAGAAACAAGGGACATTTTCTCCTTGTGCTCATCTATGTGGATGATATACTCATAACTGGTGATAATAGTGATGATATCAGTAATTTAATTCATCTTCTTGGCCAACAGTTTGCTTTAAAAACCATGGGGAAGTAGGCTATTTTCTTGGTTTAGAAGTTACAAGGAACACTTGTTGGTTCGGTTCTCACTCGGTCAAATATATTTGATCGATTTGTTGACTAAGACAAATATGCACTCTTGCAAGCCCACCTCCACTTCTCTCACCACTACACATAAATTGTCAGTTGAAGATAGTAAACCGTTTGATAATCCCATTTGTTTATAGGAGTACCATTGAAGCTTTGCAATACTTTGTCATCGGGCCCACGATATTTCATTTGTTGTTAATAGATCGAGTCAATACCTTTATGCTCCCACTATCAACCATTGACCGCCTGCAAAACATGTTCTAAGATATCTCAAGGGCACTAGCACTTTAGGCCTGGCTTTTGCGGTTAGAAGCTTACTCGGATCCGATCGGGCGAGCAATCTAGATGATAGAAAATCCAGGGGGACATTGCATTTTCCTTGGCAAGAATTTGCGACTTGGAGCTCAAAGTCACTAGGTCCAAACTTGGCATCTACAAACCCAAAGATTTCTCTCGCTTATACTAATCCTCTTTCTGTTTTGGAGCCTACCATCTGTCACTCCGGCCTTGTCCGATCCTAGATGGAAAGGGGGCGATGAAAGAGGAGTTTGATGATTTGATTGGTAAAAATACTTGGACTTTGGTCCCATTTAGTCCAGATATGAATGTTATTACCAACAAGTGGGTATTTAAGGTGAAGCAAAAACAAGATGGCTCGGTTGAAAGGTTTAAAGCACGGCTAGTTGCTAGAGGCTTTGAGCAACAACAGCATGGATTTGTTTGAGACTTTCAAGTCATTATACATTATACCTTGCAATCGTAAGACTTGCTATTACTCTTGATGTTTCAAAAAGGTGGAGTATTCAATGATTGATGTGAATAATGCATTTCTAAATGGTGAATTGAAGGAGACAAGTGTTCATGTGTCGACCGAGGGTTTTATTGACATCACACATCCCACACATGTGTGTAAACTCAACAAATCTCTTTATGGGCTGAGACAAGCTCCCGGGCTTGGTTTAACAAACTTAAGCAATTCTTGGTTAGTGGTGATTTTTCTGTCTCAATATCGACAATTCATTGTTCTTGAAGAAACAAGGACATTTTCTCCTTGTGCTCATCTATGTGGATGATATACTCATAATCGGTGATAATAGTGATGATATCAGTAATTTAATTCATCTTCGCCAACAGTTTGCTTTAAAAACCATGGGGGAAGTATGCTATTTTCTTGGTTTAGAAGTTACAAGGAACACTGTTGGTTTAGTTCTCACTCAGTGCAAATATATTTCTGATTTGTTGACTAAGACAAATATGCACTCTTGCAAGCCTACCTCCACTTCTCTCACCCCTACACATAAATTGTCAGTTGAAGATAGTAAACCGTTTGATAATCCCACTGTTTATAGGAGTACCATTGAAGCTTTGCAATACTTGACTGTCACCAGGCCTGATATTTCATTTGTTGTTAATAGACTGAGTCAATACCTTTATGCTCCCACTATCAACCATTGGACTGCCTGCAAACATGTTCTAAGATATCTCAAGGGCACTAGCACTTTAGGCCTGGCTTTTGCAGTTAGAAGCTTACTCAGATGCTGACTGGGCGAGCAATCTAGATGATAGAAAATCCACAGGGGGACATTGCATTTTCCTTGGCAAGAATTTGCTGACTTGGAGCTCAAAGAAACAAACCGTGGTCTCTAGGAGTAGTGCGGAGTCAGAGTACCGTTCATTGGCAGATACAACTACAGATATCATCTGGTTACATTCTCTACTCAAAGAACTTGGGATTGGTATTGAATCTCCCTCCTAGTTGTGGTGTGACAACCAGAGTGTTGCAGCTATGGCAGAGAACCCCGTTTTCCACGCAATAACTAAACACATTGAGATCGATGTACATTTTGTTCGCCAAAAGATCCTTGACAAAGAGGTTGAAGTCAGGTTTATACCCTCAGAAGATCAACCAGCTGATTTGTTTACCAAACCACTCTCTCCTACTAGATTCAAGATGCTATGTGACAAACTTTCTCTAAAGTCTCCCTGTTCTCTCAAGTCCCAGCAGGGGGAATATTAGAGAGTAACAAACTTCTGTTAGAACCGTTAGTTAGTTAGCTTTCTGTTAAGATGACAGTTAGTCTAACAAACTCTCACACACCTCACAACCACCTTCACAACCTTGTATAAATATGCTTCAGCTCTCTTCAATAAGATTGATCAAGTTCTATGCTCAGTTTATATTTCTCATTCCCTGTTTTCTGTTAATTAACAACTAATATTAATTGTCGGCCCCATCTTATGAGTTATAACACCTGATCAATATTCATGTACCAGTAATAGTATACGATATTTTCTATTTTTTATTATATTTCATTGGCTTATAATTTTGGTCCCATAAATATAAAGGGGTGGCATATTTAGTCATGTAAGTATCTTAAATAGCAATTCCCATAAATTTTAATTTATGTGCAATTATGGTCAATAAGTTCTACTTTTGTGCAATTTTGGTCCCGGATACGTAAGTCAAATTTCATCATTCCATTACCAAAATTGCACCCAATAATCCAGGCCTTTTTGTCCCAGATCGTTTAAACTGAAGCAGGTTAGGGCTAGCCCGAAGGTTAATCGGCTAGCCCGCTATTTTTATTTTTTGAAAACTAAATATAATTCTAATATTTTATATCTACTTTTATTACCAGTAAATTTATTTTTCAAATTCACATCCCCCTCATCTTTAAGTTTAACTTTATTAAATAAGCTATAAATTCTTGAAAAACTTCTTTTCTATTTGTTTATTTATTACTTAATTTAGTTTTTAATTTTTATTATGAATAAGAAAATATCACGTACGTAGTTTATTAGATTATTTAGGATATAAATTGTATTTCTAAATGGTGCAAAATCTAATTTTATAATTTTATTAAAGCAATGTAATTATAAATTATGCATGACTTTTTTTTACAATGAATATATTAACTTTAAATGTTATTTATGCTCGAGTTTAAAATTTTAGATTTAAATATCTAACTTTGAAAATTTTAACTTATAGTCATATGAGTAATTATAGGAAAAAGTGTTAAATTCGGGTAGCTTTAGCTATTATTATTTTATTTTTAAAATTTAGATCATAAAATATTTAATTTTATAAGTTTGTTAATGTAATGTAATTAGATTTTGCATGAATTTTATTTATGACGAATAGTTTAACTTAAAATGTTAAATTTAAATGTTATATATATATATATATATATTCGAGTTTAAAATTTTAAATTTAAATATATAATTTTTAATTTTTGACCTAAAATCCAATAGTTGCCCGTTTAGGCGAAACTGCTAGGGTTAAGGTTAGGTTTCAATATTACCACCCATTTAACAATGGCTCGTTTAGCCCGAAGACCATTTAGCTTTGAAGCCCGCTATATAGGGCTTGCCCGCTTAACATCTCTACCCTGCATGGTGATAATTTCTTTTATTTAATATAGTAGCAGTCGCTCAAACGAAACAAAATCAATGCGCGGACTCAATACACTATAAGAAAACAATCAAATTCCAACGAAATAATTCTTACCAATCTATACGCTTGAGTTTGAGTCACTTTATCCATATTTCCCTACCTTAACCAAAGAACCTTCATTACAACCATAAGCAAAGTCCTTTCTGATTTGTGAACTGCATGCAATCAAGTGGCGGAGATGTGAGACGATTTGCAAGCATATGGTAATTCTTCAACATTGATATGACTTGAGCGAATACACGTCCCTTATTATCCTAGCGAAAACACAAACCAACATTTGCCATGATTTTTCGTGTTAAATATTTGAAACTTGGTTGGTTTGTGTTTGATGTCTATAGATAAACGACATGAATTTATGCGGTGTTCTTGAGTTGCTCTTTTTTGCCCCATTTGTGTTGTCATGTTTATAAAGTGTTGACCGGGACTGTCAACAGTTTAAGTTTGGGGGTTTGATTGGCATGTATTTTGCATGTATTTTGGGCTTAATTTTGGATAGAATGTGTTACTATACATGCATTACATGAGTAAATTGGGCTTATTCCTGTTTTGTGGAAAAGGATTACGCTTTGCTCGTTTTGTAGGAATTTATTGATGATTGTAGCATTTTGGCAATAATTTGGAGCATTGCAATAAAGAACCGCCAATGATTGACGTAATGTACGAAGTTCGGAGTTGAATCGAGAAGAAGTCAGACGAACCGGGCAAAAAATGGAAGATAACGGTCGGGTATCAAGTGTAGCAGATGCGCACGGGCAGGGAGTGCGACCCTAGCGCGGCCCGTGCGCCAGCCAACATAGAAAATTCAACCTTCGACTACAAGCACAGCTGGTCGTGCTCAAGAGCACGGCCCGTGCATCCTTCAGTGGTTTGACAAATTCTGCGGCACCCAGCACGGCCTGGGCATGCTCTAGGCGCACGGCCCGTGCGCCTGTGCGGGAAAAACAGAGTCTGACTTGTTCGAACTAGATTTTCGACCCGAACGAAGTACAAATAAAGATGGGGCAGCCACAAACAAAGATACGCTGATTTTTGCCCTAGAAAGCAGAGAAAAGAGCAATCTTCCACAGGAGATTTGGAGAGATCGATCAAGACCGCAACCATACCTTCGAGGATTAAAGATAGATAGAGAGATTGTCATCATCCCCAAGTTCACTCATTCCATAGTATCGTTATTTTCAATTAGTTAGACATGAACATTAATAATTTGTCTATGGATTATTTCTTTTCTATGTCTAGTTAAACTTCTTGTGATTCCCGGGTTTGGGAGTAGGTTAATGAATACTTTTATTTGATGATTAATTACAATTGAAGTTAATATTTTCCAACCCTATTCAAGTTCTTTGCTTTAATTCTTGTTTTATCAAAACGCGTTTGGTTCAACTTGTTTGATGTATTGATCCATAATTCTAAGGTGAGTTTCAATACTAGATCTATGAGTACTTGACATGAATATCTTGCATGATTGAGAAGTCTGTGAATATTCGTGAGGCTTTATAATCTTTTGAACTTTTGGGAGTTGGATATCTCATGTTGAGTAGAGATGCTAGCATTATTACAATCAACGCTTTTACATACATCTCGAGAGAGAGGGTAAATTACTTTGGTGATCGGTCTATAGGGAAGAATACGTTTAATTTTGGTTTGATTAATTTGATTATAAAAGGGGATATTAACTAAAACCATAACCCAGGAATCCATTCATCTTCTTGATCTTTCAATCAATCTTTACTTTATTTATTTTAGGATAAATTTCTGTTTTAGTTTACAAAACCAATCTGTCAACTTTCGATCGTCTAGATAAAAATAAGGCTATTACAATCCAGTACTTAGTATAATAATTTATTAGTCCCTGTGGATTCGACCTTGCTAACCCTATTCTATAAACTTCACCGTACACTTGCGGTGAAGCTAAAAATAAGACGACAATGTAAAGCTCAACATAATTGTAAGAAAATGATATCTTGTTAATGGACACACCATAATATAAATTTACATAGTACGAAAGATCAAGATGGAAACAATCTTCTTCAAGTTAAAGTTCATGAATCTACAAGACAAAACATAGTATTCTTTGTTTAACAGAGCTCAACGAAGAAAGTCAGAAAATAACTTCTGTGACCTATTTCTCGAGTTGACATTTGATGATAAACAGATTCGTTTAAGATCAAGTAAAAATAATAATAATAATAATAACATCATATAGTAGTGAAGCCAAAATAACCTCCACAAAAGCTTTCTGACGAAGCCCGGGACTAGTCAACTATTATAGTTGGAGTTTTCCTTTGCAAAATCATTAATTTCCACAAATTAGATAGATTTGGTGGTCTGCAAGTCCTCTTACATGAACGAAAATAAATCTTCCAATGTGAAGTGAACTATGACCTAAAGAAACAGCCATGAGAAGCTAATGCTTTATTGTTTATCATAATAGACCAATCAAGAAAATTAAACAACAGCAACTTCCAATAGTGGTAAGCACATACCCCCACTGGACACAATTTAGCAATATGTTATCGTTCCAAAATTAAAAAACTGAATCAACACATCACCCCGTGAAGCAGTGGGTTAGAGTTAGGGTTTTACTAGCAACGGAAACTGAATCGACCGGTGTGATTAGATATATAGGAAGAATCGGGGTACTCTATGGCGAAGAACTCGATTTGCAGCGAACTCGGGTGCGTGGATGTGGAGGATGAACTCGGGTGAGGCAAAAAGGTTAAGTAAAAAAAATTAATTTATAGAATTAATTATGTTTTGTTTAATATAAATTGGGCAAAAAAAACTAATTATATAAAAGTGTTATTTGGCTTATTTATGTATTAAGACGTTTCTTGGGAACCCAAAAAGAGAAAACGCATTTTCAATTTATTTTTGAAAATAAAAGAATTTTCCAGCCAATCAACATCGGTTACAAAAAATGTTCTCTATTCACTGGCGTTAAAGAATAAATAGACATCGTCACACAAAATCGTCCAACATTCCGATGTCTATTGTGTAAACATCGGTAATGCAAATCCGATGCCTATCAGCGGAAAAATCCGATCACACATAGGGTTTCTAGAAAACCGATGTTAAAATACATTAGACAACAGGAACGTCAGGAAAATGATGTCTTATTGGTGATGTCTATTCGTATTTTTCTTGTAGTGAATTTGTTTTCAAGGCACATCTATTCTTGAATATGAGAAAATATAATAAGTTAATCCATAAATAAATTGTTTTTTTTTAAATAAAATTACTTAGTTTCATATAGTCGATTTACAGTAACGAATCGATTGCATCAATTTGGATCTTAATTAAGTAGTCTTTTTCATTATTTGTTTATATAAAAACAAGATGTTCAGATATTGGACCTCACCAACCCAGCTGGGGAGATATGTACGTGTATAAAAGTTTAAGGAAAATCTCCACCTAATTAACATATCTATTTAATTTCTTTATAGCTAGAGCTGATCATGGATGCGGACCAAGTTATATATAACAGATTAGTGATGATCCATTATTAGTTAATTAATGCAAACTAATTGATGAGTTAAAAATCTGAATAAATCTGGAAAATCTCCCCGTACGTAGTATCGATGGACGCACGTTGTCTTAATTAATTAATAAACATTAATTCCAATTTGATCATCTCATAAAATAATTTTCCCACTCGGCCGTGACATTAATGTACCAACATTCATGACATCCTCGATCCAGTACAACTCTATATATATATAAATTAAATTGGCATCCACATGAACACATCCATATTCATATATTCACATTTTGTGGAACGTCGACGAATTAAGATGGCCATTATTATTAAAGGTGGTTGGATGATAATATTGTTGGTGAATATTATTGTAGGCTTATTGATTGGGCACGACGACATAGGCGCCGTGGCTCAACAGTTAGATTCATGTGCTTCACCAGACATCTTAGCCCCGGCTATCAGGATTATTGACGTATGCTCAGTGGACGCGATCACGCGAGGCAGTGATCCGTTTTGCTGCAATGCAGTCGGAGAATTCAACCTCAACTGCACCTGCTCACCTACTCTAGCAGCTGCTATCTCAGCTGCTATCTCAACTGATGAACCCACAAATGACTTATTTAATGCTTTGAACAATGCTTCAGATTTATGCTTTGGTTTTAGTACTCGTTCCCAAATACAAGCACTGCAGGAGGATTGCAATATTAATACAGGTATATATAGATTGATCATTGATAGATAGATATATATATACCGCATGCATGCATGCATTTGTTAAGGCTAAATTGCATTTTTAGTCCTGTATCCTTGGGCAGTGGCGTTTTTAGTCCTTTAACTATTTAGAGTTGCAGTTTTGGTCCTGGACAATTTTGCCCTTATGGCAGAATAGCATTTTTGGTCCTTTATCTTTCGGAAGATAGCAATAATAGTCCTCTAACTTTCGATAATTAGCAATATCAATCCTTTCATACCATAGCTATTTTGAATAAACCCAAATTTCATAGATTATAGGAATTTGCTTTTTCTGAAACCTATTTTGTTCGTGGTATTGTTATACCTACTTAGATTCGATCTCTATTCGGAGGATTTAAATGGATCAAGTCGGGTTTCACATTTTATAAACTCAATAGGACATACTTACGCAAAATTCTCATAATACTAAATAATTTGATTTCGGACTAAGATTTTGTTAAAACGGATATAGTCCATCACGACCCTATCGGCCCAACATGCTTCCGTAAAATTAATAAATCCCTTAAAATTCATACCTTCTTTGACCGAAACCAAGACCGGGTGAAATGGTTCGCAACACCATCGATCGGAAGATTATCGCCCCGGATCGTTTAACAAATAGCTCCTCACGGTTCAATCTCACCTCGGGAAGATGATCGCAAGTTATCCGACTCCTTCAAAGAATCGCTCAAGACGGCCTTGGTTCGTTTCCTACTCTGGGCGTATTAGTAATTCTTAAACGGGATGAATTAATGGAACATTATGAAGACATGTTGAAGCAAAAGCCCCTTTTTATTAAGAACTTAAAAAAATATTTATTACATTAGTAATCTCCTTTTGGGAGGAGAATACCGGTTTAGCCTCTCATAGATGAGGCGTACCCTCGTAAACACATAAAACTTGAAACTAAAACACTCAAACTTTTACAAATTTATCACTCAGATTTTATTGTAAGAAAAGTAAGAAGAATGTTCGATGTCCCCCTTCCTTCCTTCAAATCCCGCATTTTATAGAGGTAAGTCCAGGACTTCAAAGGCGGACTTCAAATCTTGTTAATATCTATGATGTCATTTACGCATATCGTCATATCTACATTACATTGCCTAGTTTTTTGTTTTTCTTTTTCTTCCGCGTGACTCGGCCCATGTGATGTTTGTCGGGAATCTTTTAAAAATTTGGTTTGCGTGGTCCCCGAGGATAACGTGTCTTGTGAGTTGGGCCCTTGTCCTTTCCAGTTGTATGATCTTGTCGGTCGGGTTTGGGTCGGAATCTTTTCCCAAACTCGGGTTCCTTCTGTTCGGGGCATGCTTGACTGATTCGGTCGATCCAACGGCCAACATGCGCCATGTTACAGAATTTCCGGTAAGTTTCTTTTGCTTAGGAATCTTGTTTTCCCAGAGAATTCTTCTCTTCGTCTCGAAAAAGCTCCTCTGCGAATCATGTTGTTGATTCGGTCATTGAATTTGATGAGGAAAGACCCATTTTCTTTCTCGGAAAAACTTAAATGGATATTTGACTTTGTCCATTTCAGTTAGACAAACCCAAAGACCCCATGCTCGTCGTGTAGAAGCTTCATCTTCGGAAATTGCTCCTACTAACACTGGTCCTTCTTCCGGTGAAGCTGCCTTGATATATTTTAAGGCATTTCCATCGGTCATCTTAGCTTGATGAAGTGAAAAGCTTCATTAAAGCTTTCTTTTTTTCTTTGGTTCGGGAGCCGCACTTATAAAATACTGAGTTCCAAAATATCTCATCCGGCCAAATATGGATTATTGGCCCAAGTCTCATAAACTGCTTTCCCAATCCATTTCGGTAGTTTTGAAATTTCTGGGAATTCGGGTGATACAGTATAAATTGAAGCTAAAGCTCCAAAAGTATACCATTCTTGAACTTCATTTGGATGACTTCCTGGTTTCATCCAAACTCGGGATATGCCCGAGATATCAACTATTGTTTTTCTGGGTTGATACCTCTTTTTGTAACCAATTTCTCTAGTGTGAGCACGCTTGAAAGTTCTTCTTCCTGGTGTTCTGCTGGTACTTGCTTGATTAGACCCTGATGAAGAGGCTCTACTCCTGCTTGGTGCTGGTCTTTGCCCCGTTTTGTAACTTCGGGCTTTTTGTTTTGACCAAAACCTTCTAGGTCTCCATGAAGACCTACTTCTTTTGTTGTTGCTTCCTCGGCGGTATGGATGGCTTCGCTCCTTCTTCTTTCTGTTCCGCCTTGGTTGACCTCCCACAATTGTTGGAATGTCATTGTCCACGCAACATAGAGGAACTGCTTTGTTAATTCCTCTTAATCTCTTGTAATTCCTGTACAGAGCTGCTTGGAAACACCATTCAGATAACTTGGCCTTTAGGAAAGACATTTTTCTGACCACAGTTTCTACTTCCGCTCCATCCTTGTATTCCCTGATAAGCATTTCTCTCCAGGGACTCGGAATCTTAGCAAAGAATAGTTTTGCAGCTTCCTTTTTTTCAATCTTGGATTTCCACCGGTATTCGGTGAACAACTTGATATATTCGTCAATATGACAAATATCATATAACTCAAGGCTATAGAGGGCTTGTTTATATCTCTTTCTTTTTTCATCCTCTAATCCTCGAAATAACTTGTCTTGCCGATGAACGGATTTTGAATAGTTTCGCCATACCATCGACAATTCCTTTAAGTGATTCTCCTGATGTGACCGAACCTTTTGTACTAGCATCGATCATTTTCCAGGCAATCTTCACCGATCCTTCAAGACTCATTTCAAGGAGTAAAATGAATGAATCCTTTGTAAGATCGAGGGTTCTCATTTGAAATTCTCATAGCCAAGCCCATTCATCAATGAGAACTTCTCTATTTTTAAAATCGGGATGTCCAGATTTAACATCAACCCATATAGATGTATTGGGTCAAGGTGTGATCTTCCATAAGGCGTCTGATAAACATTTGGCTTTTCGGTAGGTTGTCGAGTTCCTGCAAGAGGGTTTCGACCTCCTGTCCCTGAAAGTGGATCACTTCCAGTCGTGAAATCCCCAGCGTGTGGCATCCTCTCGTCCCGAGCTCCATGATTCGAACCCGTACTTTCTTCGACGTTAGGATTAACTGGTGGTGGTGGTGGAATTGGTCTTCCTGTTGGATCATAGGTGACCAATATTCCATCTCCTGTGTTCATCTTTAAATCTACAATTCCTAATCCTGCGAAGGATTCTGCAAGGTCATGTAGATCTTTAAGATTTATCTTTTCCATATCTATCTTTTTTAATTTTTGATGGATTTTCCTTTGATTAGAGCAATGAGCTTCTCCTCATCTGTCATTTTTCGTATAACTTCGGTTGGTTTCCCTTTTTGGTGTAAATAGGGTACTATCCCGAAATCTATGCGCTTCTTTCCTCCGGAAGAACTCGGCATGTCCTCCAGGTTCTTGACTCGTTTCTGAATATCATGAAGGAGTTCAAGAGTTTCTACGATATTTCACCATCGTCTCCATCCGGTTCGATCTCGATGAACTTTGTCTTTGGTAGATGAATATGGCGGTTGCCATAATTGCGCACCGCCGTCTTCCTCGGACTTCTCTAAGATCTTCGGAGAACTTAGATTTGTCTGGAAGTATCTCGTTCCACTCAGGTACTCCATTAGGAATCATTGTTCTAATGGGAATTTTCATGAACCGTTTCTTGAAGGTTCATCAAGTGAACATATAGTGGTCCAGTTAAGCATCCGGAATCGCTATAATATTCTGCTCGCATTTTGCATTGCCTTAAAGTTTCCCCGTCGGCTCTTGCATGTTCCTCTTCTTCATGTTGGTATTCCCAATATGAAAACTAGTCTAAGTGTTCTTGTGCATACATCGTCAATATTTGACGATATGTCCTGTAAGGGGTACATCTCGGACATCGGTCCGGATCCATTTTCTTGGAGTAAATTCTCCTCACCAATTGTTAATTACATAAATTTAATAAATATAACTAAAAGTTCTTAATAAAACTGGGCTCTGATACCATTTTGAGCAAAGCACTTAGTCAAATCAGCCATTAGTATGAATAAGGGTATAATGGGTATTATGAAAATATGAAATAAACCCGATGGACCTTTTTGCCAAGACTTGAAACTTATTGGACTAAAATTGCTCACGTGTAAAACTTATAGGACCAATTTTGCAAAAACTTTTAAACTTACAGGACTAATTTTGCAAACTCAATACTTAGAGGACCGAAATTGCAAACCGGTCATAGTTACAGGACCACTTTTGCAATTTACCCCATTTGTTAATATATATAAAAATGCTGATTATATTGTTCAATTATTTATGTATGTTAATTAGCTAGGATATATTTTCCTTTTAATTTCAGGTGGAAACTAACTCCAATTAATGAAAGAGAGATATCAGAGTCCAGAGATCATGTTGATGGAAGCGCGCAGCTGATATATTGTGTGTTTTAGTTACATGTATGAATGTGTGTACGTGATCTTACAGTCGTTACTGCTCTTATAAAGTTTGTTGTAATTTCCCAATTGTGTGTCTTTATTTATCTTTTTTTTTTTTTTTTAATTTTGATTTTTGGTGCAATATGGCATGCTTGTATGTCAATTATTAATTCCTCTTATTAATTTGTGCAATGTTATTGCTTATATATAAGATTATTGGGTGTAATTTGTTTATCTCGATCCTCCGTTTATTAATGAATATTTCGTTTTTCATCTCCTTCTTCATTAATTCCTTATTAGTGATTATATTGTTCACGCTGATTATATTGTCCAATTATATGTCTATATATATATATAGGATTTGGTTCAAATGAGACCACCCTCCCTAGGTGAGACAGTGTGGACTCATCTTACCCATTGATCTTAAAAAATGAAGGGATGTGATTAATTCAGTTTTTTAATTATTTCCTAATTTTCACGATTTTAAGGGTAAGATTGTAATTTTGTAATTCAAATTAGTGGTCCCGTGATTTTGTGGTTCAAATTAGTGATCCCAATGATTTTATGGGACTCGAAATTGACACTACCGAATTTTGTGGCGGAATTTAAGGAACTTGTTTTCTTTCCAAATATATATTGTTGAAGCGCTAAATTTATCTCACCTAGAAAACCCGATCTCTAATGTTCATTCCGCCTTGATGCCTCCAAAACAATAATGACAAAAGGGTCGGAGTTTTTCCGGCGTACCCTTTTCGATGCTCAAGTCGGAAATCTATCAAAGACCCGAGAATCATTCAATAATTCCACATCATCTTATGGATAAGCATCATTTGACCATCTAATTAGATTATATCTATAATATATTCTTTAATGTTAAATAAAAATCAGTTTTAGGGTTTAACCTATTACAACCCTCATAAAGTTCATAATTGTATTGGGCCTCAAATTTTACTGATCCAATTTAATAGCCAAATGTAGGTTGTATCAATTAGTCCCCCAATCAAATAAACCAAGGGCATCCACCTTTCAAATCATGAACCAAAATCATTTGTCATCAAACGAATCAAGGGCATCCGTCCATTATTGCTTGAAGGTCTCACTACAAGAAAATTGGATAATAGCAAGGAAAAATTGCAGCCAAATTAAAATTTGTCCCTAAAACTACTGTTCACGACAAAAAATGGAAGTTCGTGTTTAAATTTGAGACAAATTAACTCAATTCCTTGCCAAAGTCCTCGGTTTTTTTTTTAAAATGTAATTTTAAAAACTCTGGCAACGAATAATCAGTAGTAATTTCGTCACTAAAATTCTCCCACCCCAATCTATGACGAAAATATCAATGTTTCCTCGCAAAAAAATAGCGCAAAATCTTACGCGCGAATTCACTACGCACTTTCCCTCTCCGTCAAAACCTTCACTTCCCAAATTTTTATTCCAACTTCATTAAGCTCGGCTGAAAAACATCACGCTATAATGGTTAAACCTTCACCTCCACTAAATCGACGAGACCATCAGACCACCGTCTAGCCCTTGTACAGGTACGGACTCACGTTATTTTTGCCCTCTCTGATTCTAATCGGATTCATTTTTAGCCTCTCGGATTCTAATCAAATTCATTTTTATCAAATCACCTTCTTTACATTTCATTTGAAAATCGGGTGATGGTGCAATAGGGGGGTGTTGTGGTTAAGTGCCGCTGGGATTTTACCTTCACCTTTACACTCGCCGGAGTTAGACGACGGGCGGCACTGGGTAATCGTGAGGGTGAGTACAATTTTGCCTCAATTTGTTTGTGCATGTTAGGTATGACTGCATTTTTTGGTATTAATATGTAGTTTGACAGCGTTAAAGGATCTAATTCTATGTTAGTCATTTGGAGTTTTTGGTTTACTGCATCTTTTCCTTGAAAGCGTGGTGTTAAAATGTGTACTGCAATACATGGCTAACCATCTTCCTAAGAAAGTCTCTGTTTGTACTTGTGAATGCTGCTGAGATAGTTCATATATATATGTTTGTATATTGTCTGATGTCTTTTTTTTTTAATGCCATTTTTTGATATTTTTATTTCTGTTGCTAACTCTACTATAACTGTGATAGAGGCAATGCCTATATACTTATTAAATTATTCATAACAGGTTGATGGTTTTTCATTCAAATGTTCTATCTATTTACAGTTGGTATTTTGGGAGTATAGAATTTGCTTGACTTAGGTGGTTCGCTGGGAAAGAAATCTATCAGATGCATAGATGCAAATTGAGTATCTATACCTTTTTAGTGATTAAGAAGGAATGACTCTGATTGCTTAACTAGGATTTGTAGCTGAGCAAAATTGAAAAATGATATATCTTATAAAATTTTGAGCATGAGGATGTGTCTTTGGGAAAAAAGTTTCTTGGTTGATTTGGCTAGCCGCTTTGAGTTTTTAACTATCTATGAACAAGTGTCCATGGTAAAAATGCAAGATGAAGGGAACTGCTGAAATGAAGACCAACTCTGATGCGTTCTCTTGCATTATTACCCAAAAGACAGCTCATGTCAGCTTTAATGCGGTTTTCTCCATTACTTTACAGAGACATTTTGAAGTAGTAAAAGGAAATACTGGTTGGTGTACATACAGTTGAGTGTTGAGAAAGAAGAATATGTCAAACCCACGCTGACCGACAGTTTTGTTGGTGATAAATTACCTTAAGTGTGTTAATTATTTAGGTTGGATATCTTCACTTGCCCACTTTATTGATAGATGACATCATCTGTGTTTATAGTATGATAGGTACAATTTCTATTCATTCTTCAATTTTAATTTACTTAGGTTTTCTCTGGAACTTTATTTTGATTCTTTGAGTTGTATTACTATTTAACATGTTTAGGAGTTTGTTTCCTTCAGGTTCAAGGGTCCCCTTTTCCCCCCCTTCTCTTCTTCTTGTTAGGTAAATACAAATCTCAAGAGGATGTATGTAATTACCTTAAGGGAGAATTTATAGTTTTGAAAGATAACTGGAGTTTTTTTGTAATTAGGCTAAACCTCATGAATAGTTTTGTAATTATCCCTTCTTCTTGAACAACGATTAACTAAGTTTTAAGGTCTTAGGTATGTGCTCTTTATGACTTTCGATGGATAAGTTGATTATCCTTTTAACTTATTGTAAGGCTTTGTGGCTTGAGTTCTCCTGTAACATCTTTGCTTTCTATTGAGAGACTTTTTTGAGTTTTCTCCTTCTTGGAGTAACATTTGTGGCTTTCAATGCAGTTTTTGATGAAGTGTTGATGGTCGAAAATGGGGTGAACTCCGAAACAGGTGCCCTTCCAGTATTGAGGTTTGCTTGGATGGATAAGATATCAGCACTCAAACGTAAATAATTGACATCTTTAAAACCTTATGTCATATATGTCTTCAGCTCTGCGTCCACTTTCTCCTCGTCCCACATAAACCGTTGTATGTTCTGCAAATTACAAAACACAAAACACCTTCCATTAATTCTCAGTTTCTATTTCAAGTTTACGAGAAATGACAGGTTTTCATTAATTATTTCTAGCTAGGTACCTGAACCTACTCAAAGTAACTCATGGTAACACCCCCGAGTTTGCATATATATCTGGACGAACAACCTCTTCCTTCTTTGACAATATCTGTGTACAATTATATAGGATTATAAAGAAGACCAGCTGGTTATAGCACGCTCTTGGAGATCAATAAAATTAAAATAATTAATTAGTATTAAATTATTAGACCTCATGAGCCTCTGGATCTGTAGGATGATTAGCAGCTTCAATTATGAATATAGCCTTGATGTGTTTTGCATTATCCCTACAAGCAATAAGAATACAAGACAGCAGCATGTTTCAATACATTAAAGAATTTAATTAAAACCACATCAGTTTCTTTATAGCTCCAGTGATGTCACTTACTGAAACTATTATTCGCACTTGTTCGCTTATGAGTTGAGCAGCCCAAGACCCAACATTTCCAAATCCCTGCAAAACTCAAAACCATATAAACTGTATATACCAATTTGTCTTGCGGTACCGTTTGTCCTTGGTATTACATGTTGGCATTAGTTGCCTGCACAAGTTGTGCCATTGGAGATGCTGCTCCTTATCTAATGCTTCTGAAGTCTTTGCAAGACATACTGCACAAGTTTGTTTGTTTAGCTCATCTGATGATGATGATGCTATATAACTAACAACATAGATTTATCTTTAGACCTTTGGACTTCAGATTTTCTTCAGTATTACTTACAATACTTGTTATGGTCTCTCTTCTTGTTACCATTTCTATATGGCACTCAACAATTTACGACCTTCTAAATTTCTTTTTTAAATATATTCTGGTAAATTTTAGTAGATAGGCCATATTCATTGCCATTTACTTGTGTTCTGATTTGTCAGGAAAAATTTGTTAAAGAGCAGCTCCAGCAAAAAGCAGCCCCTGCTTTTTGTTTTTGTTTTTTCTATTGTTTATTTTCGCATTTGGTTGTAAAATAAAAAACTGGATAAAGTCTACTATTACGTTGCTTCCAAATAATTTTTGTTTTCTTGCAGGAATCATTTTCCGTAGTGAGAGAGGATACTGAAAGTGTTTTTAAGTGTTTTTGGCCTTCGCCCATTTGATGTACATTTGATAGGTTGGTTCTCTACTTTGATAATTACTCGTCTAAAAAGTCTTGTTAGTTGACTGATGAGAGCCCAAATTTATTCGTGTAATCTCATCACTATTCACTCATTGTGACTAGTTAAAAATTTCTTCATTTCAACTTGTAATGTATCTATTTTTTGTTTTTTTTTTCTTTTCTAGTTGCCAACTCATTAGAAAATCTAACTTGAAATTCCTGTTTTTCTCTTTGTAGTTGATACTTGTTGATATGGAGTTCCAATCTCGAGATATGCCTAATTAAACAACTTCTGATGGATCGGTATGTACTCTTTTGGGCTTCGTTTTTTAATGAAATATAATCTTGCACATTAAAAAATATGCTACAAGACAATTGGGGGTTTTGACTGAAGTTGAGGTTTTTCAGGACCCATTTTGGCATTCTTGCATTTTTTTATTGTAAAAACTCAATCTTGGTACTTATTTCTTCAAGACAGAGCTTGTGAGTAGTGGTAATGATTTTTTTTTTCTGGCTTTTCTTGATTCTTTTGGCTTTGCATATATTTCTACGGTTAGATGGTGCTTGTTGAGATGTGATATGTTTGTCTTTTGTCTGATTTGCAGAAATGGGTTTTGAAGGGTTTAGCAACAGTAAATGGCCTGAGCTGGTTAGACATATGCATTCCAAAAGGTATCCACCTTTTACAGAATTTCATATGGTTTACTATATCCACCTCTAAGATCCTGCCAGCGAAATTAATATGATTGGTAGACAGACCGAGTCTTTTACTGTAATGTGCTATTTTTTAATTGTTTGTATGTCCTCTCTGGAGTCTTGAAACACGTTGGTCAGTCACCTGGAGTTATCTTTCTACTTAGTAGGTGTAAGTTGTGCATCCTTGCGCGTTATCATCAACAATCTAAATAGGGATTGTACTGAAGTTGGCTTATACCTTGAGAATGAAAATTCTCCTTTGGCATATTGCCATGTAATATTTGTTCAGTGAGCTTTCATGCCACTTTTCTACAGCAGTTGGATTATTGTGATATACCTGTTAGTTTGGAATTAACAGAGTTATGCAATATAGCTATAATAATCCCAACAAATTAAATATCTAGTTTCCACAAAATAGTGGTCACTATGCTTGCTTGACTTATTACAGTAAATATTAGAGTAATATGTCTTGTACACTCTGTTAGAATGCAATTAATGTGGTCAAGCAATATATTTTGTACACTGTTAGAATGGAAGCATGCGCAAGAAGATGTTAAGGAATTGAATTGGGAATCTGTTAATGTAAGTAAATCATGTTATTTTTCCTTTTTTCATTTGATGAAGTTGGTGTTTCTGTAACATTAATCTTGCCTTTCCATTTGATGAGGTTGGTGTTTCTGTAACATTAAACTTGCCTATAGGTTTTGAATCTGTTCTACACACACACACACACACACAAAGTTTTCTTGATAGGATAGTGGACTTGTCATTGAAGCCTGAGAAACCTAAATGCTTCTGAAATTCCTGAGCCTTTGGCTTTAAGTAGATAGACTCAATTAAGTAGATAACCGCACGTTGTTTATTTGATGAGAATATTCTTTGTGCCTTAGGACTTTAAGGTTGCAGTAGGACATATGGTTGCCGCTTTGTTGGTTACATTCATTCAGTCTGCCGATTTAGCTTACTGAAACAACCATTTAGGTGGCTTTTATGTGTACTAGGTCCACCGATGTCATGTGTGCAAATCCAAGTTATTTTTCATGTAAAATCTTTTCTTAATTTATTGAATATCCTTGCATCTGATCTATTTCCATGTATTTTCGCTCGATCTCGCAGCTACTCTGGATTATTTTGTTAGCTTCGGGTGCTGCTCTTATCATCCAATCCCTAGCAGCAAACCTGGGAGTGGTTACAGGTTCATTATTTCATCAGTTATTTATGTTTCTGTTGACATGAAAGTAAAAGGTATTCTTTAGATGTTTGAAGAACATGCTTTGATTTGTGATGAACTCTTGTTTTCCAGGAAAAAGCATTTATCATGTTTAAGTAATACACCCTTTCTCCTTTTTCAAGGGCTTAAAAGTTCACTTTAAATTGTCCTACCTGTTTTATCATGTCTAATTAGTGACCCCTGTTATGGCAATTGCAACTGCTATACTTTCTTTAATATGGGATCCATGCTATGAGTTCAGAAAGAGCGATTACTCTAAAGTCTTATAATTTTATTCCAAGTCTTAGAGAAGAGTTGTATCTAGTATCTACAGTTAATAATTTTATGACCTTTATAAAAGTCATCAAATTGTGAACTCTAATTTATATATATTTATTCTTTCAGGTTGGTGATAACTAAATCGAAGAGGATGTTTCTTCAAGTGATGTTGACCTTTTTTTTAGGGAACTTTATCTTTTGCTTTTGAAACAATGTTAGAACATATTACATTCAATGAAATTTGTTGTAGTTCCCTTCAAGAAAGCAAAAACTTGTAGTGGTTGATTACAATCAACACTTGACCATAAGTGCTTAAATTCAACTTTCTTTGTTTAGTTTCTATTGAATGAATATTGTGATTATTTTATTGTTAATATCTTTTATATTATTGATTGCTAGTGAATAATTTACAAAAAAAAAAAAACAGCCTAAAAAAATTAATAAATAAAAATATACACATGATATATAGATAAAATTGTATCCATTTTAGCGAGGAAAATAATAGATTTGCGGTTAATGTTCACATTGTATCCACTTTAGCGAGGAAATTAATAAACTTGTTAACATTAGCTGCGAAATTGAAAATTTCCTCTCTAAACTTTAGCTGCAAAATCAAGAATCTCCTCTCTAAAGTTTGCGAGGAATTTTGAACATATGCTGCTAATATAGGTTTGTGATGGTCTTATAGCAGCGAGACACACGAGGAATATATTTCCTCGCTAAATTCCATTTGCGAAGAAATCAACAATGTTAGCGAGGAAAAATTTCCTCGCTAAATTGCAACTTTCCTGTAGTGTCTGCTCGAGCCGGGCATTTCTCGTCAAGGGCAGTCTCCCATCACATGAACCAATAGCATTCACCCATCAAATTTTGTTAGAGGTCGGCTTGAGCCGAATATTCATTGTCAAAGGCTTCCCGCCCAACAAGTTTGATAAAGGTCGGCTCGAGCCGAATATTCATTGTTCAAAGGCATTCCGCCGGCTAGATTTGATAAATTAAGGTCGGCTCGGGCTAAATATTTCTTCTTTGTCAAGAAATCCAACTCGATTAACGAGCTCATCAAGAAATCCACTTTATATCCAATATGCTCTTAATAATGTTTGCTCATAATAGATAAATTTGGCGAGAAATGCAACTCATCATCAACAGGCAAAAAAATAGTGGTAAGTTCTTCAAGAAGTTCCGATCATGATCCGACTAGAAAATGAGTTGTTCATGATATCTAGGTCATAGTCATGCTAATAAATAATATTTGTTTCAATTATGAATTTATCCATAAATTCAACGCGATCAATGAGCTCATAGATAATATATCCACACATTAAGATGGATTTATCGAGAAAATAATTGTGTCAATGGATTAGTTGTGTCAATGAATTTACAATAAAGAAAGAAAACAAGACATAATTAATATTAAATTAAATAACTGATCAATTTTCTCCAATGAACTATTTTTGTCAATGGATTAGTTCGATCTAAAACTTGGGACATATAGGGGGTGTAAACCAAAAAAAGATTCATATGTGGTTGTTAATGGAGTTGAAGTTACCAAATCTGAGGAGACAGTATCAATTTATGCCGAATTGCTCCACATATAGTTCCTCGAACCACAACGGTTTCTAGATTTTTTGTTGGGGTTGACCGGGTGGCAACAATTTTTTCACCCGATTTTAACACATAACGGACCGGGCATGTGGCCCGTTCCCAACTAAACCGATCAAACTGATTGGTCCGGTCAGGTTTTCACCACATTGACTATACGAAAATTCCAGTTTACCGACAGAAATGATTTTGTCACTAAATTTTACAGTTACCTACAGAATGAAAAAATATTAATTTTTCCCAAACTATACCGACCAATTATCAACAAATTAGCAGCATTTTTTGAATTTACCGACAGAAATCTTGTAAGTATTTACTATTTACTAATAGTTTTAGATTATGGTGATAAGAAAGAAATATATATTTGAAAATACCTTACATGTCTATTCACCCTCTTCTAGACATGTTGGGATTTTCTATTCTATTTTTTATTGTGATACCATTTCAATTGTTTAGATGAATGACAAACAATCAACGGCACATGTTTATCATATAGAAACATGTCAATCATCTAAACAAGTGGAATATATAGCGGAATAAGGATAGTATCTGGTGCCGTCTAGAAGAGGGTGGATGGACATGTACGATATATATTTTCAAATATTTCTTTCTTAATTATGAAATTGATCTAGGGGTGGCCACGGTTTCTGAGCTGCCGGTTCCGGTTCCTCATTTTAGAGGAACCGGAACCTTTGCCTCATGGTTTGGGTTCGGAACCCTGTTCCTCCACGGTTCTGTTCCGATTTTAACCGGAAGTGTTTGTTTATCTTTAGATAATATTTTGATTCCTTAAAATAGTTTATCAATTTCAGTTAAAAAATGGAAAATAAAGAAAAAGACTTGGACTTAATATTCAATGAAGTTTTATACTTAATATTAGTAATAATATTAAACTATCTATATATACTATTAAAGTATAGAAGAATCAAAGTGCACGTAGTTCGCGTACAACATTTGGTCTAAAACGTGTCTCATGTAGTTACGAAAATAAAACATCATAATAAATATTTAACATTTCTTCTAGCATGTATTTACCAAAACAAGATTGTTGGTTTTAACCTTAAAAAAATAGTTCCATCACGGTTCCACCAACGGTTAAAACTGTCGGTTCCACGGTTTTTGAGACCTAGAAACCGGAACCGGCCTACATGGTTTCGATTCTGATTTTGGAACCGTTGACCACGGTTCCGATTTTGGTTTGGAACCCGGTTTCGGTGATCATCATGGAGTTGATCAATGTGATGATCATTATCTTCATGTCTAACACTAACACAAAATCTACAAGCAATATGTGGCTAAATAATATTTATCCGTCCCAAATTGAATATCAATTCTATTTGAGTTGGTAAAAACCGATTTGTTTAATCATTTAATTATTTTAAAGTATATATAATTACAAGAAAAACACCCATATATTTCTGAAAATTGCAAAAGAAAAATCCTTGAGGTTGTGATTATGTCTTACATTTTTTCATTTCATAAAAAAAATATATATTTTTC
The DNA here is from genome assembly GCA_016081115.2 of Rehmannia glutinosa. Lineage (NCBI taxonomy): Eukaryota > Viridiplantae > Streptophyta > Magnoliopsida > Lamiales > Orobanchaceae > Rehmannia > Rehmannia glutinosa. The sequence continues at coordinate 71,161,041 of CM071930.1, read as the reverse complement.
AAAAATATCCTTGATATATATAGAAAAATAACGATTACTCCCTTAAATTTAAGAAGAATCATACCTATCTCTAATTTTTTCTTTTTTTAATTTGCAATTAGCCTAAACCTGACGGGTTTTTTTAATTATCCCTTATTTTAATGTTAGTGTTCAATCTTAGTACCAACACAACTTTTTATCACAAAAATAAATTAAACACCATTTTAACATACCATTTTCTATTAATTACCACAATATTTGGATTATTCATTCTTGCTACATATTAATTTCCAAACACACAAGTCACAACAAACTAATTCTCTTTTCATTACATCACAAAATGGGTCTAAATACAAGAAGTGGGAATTAATGAAATCTAAATGCCGGAAAACTGTCAAAGGCAGAAATGCGCCGAGCAATCTGAGGAAAATTATCTTGATCAAAGGTTTTACTAAGTCGATTATCAATTGCCAAATTCGCCAACCAATCTGCAACCGAATTTCCTTCCCTATAAACATGAGTTAATTTCACCTGAAAAAGCTTTAGAAGGCCTTGAATCTTGAGGACGGTATCTTGAATTGTCCACTGAAACGGAGGAGAACTTCCAATAATTTGAATAGACACCAATGAATCCGTCTCAATCCAAATATTTGTGAAATTCAAAGTTGAACATAATCGAGTCCGACTTTAATAGCAGTCAATTCCGCAAAAAATGTTTGTAGCAGAGCCAAGAAAGTAAGAAAACCCAGCAATAATATTGCCGAGAGGGTCTCTAATAATTCAAGTATATTAATTTGGAGGAGGAGGGGAAACAAAATTACATGAATCAAATGTGGACCACTACTTTGGACTATTCTCCACCGCATCAAATATTATGGATTTTGTACGTAATCATCTTTAAATATATTGATTGCATTTTGAAGTCCAAAATAGATCCACAAAACAATTAATCATAATTGCATTTTAGTTTAGAATGAAATGTTTACAGATCATTCAAATTTCAAAGATAAGATTTCTTCATACTAGTAATGATTTAGATCAACCAATTGTTCATTTTCATAAACAGCAGCTAATACTTTACTATATACTGTTTATTAGTACAACAAAAATAATCAAATTCTCCCATTATTAACTCTCTGTTTCTGTCAAGCTTCCACCACCTTCGCCGCCACGAAAATGGTCGCCGGAGGTTGGGGAAATTGGCTGAGAAGTGGCGGCGCCACCGGACGGGCCAATACACTCGCGGACACACTTTCCGGTACAGAAAAATTTTATTCTTTGACAATCGGCCATGCAATCACTGAAACAAGTAGCAAAGCTATTAGGCTGATAATTATTAGCTGCGTTTGCATTTGCAAAAAAGATTAGTGTCATAATCATGGCAATTATAAGTTCAATTCTTGAAGACTTCATATTATTTTGGTTTTAAAAATATGTAGAAATATAATTGAGATTGATTATCATCAAGATCTACAATATTTATATTAATAGTTTTTAGTTTTGACCGCGTGCATGTAATTTAATTTAGGAAATTTGAGGCAGATTAAATTAATCCTAAAATTTGTTGTAACTTTTACGGCAAACCCACTGGCCATTTGAAAATATTAATTAACTTTTGAAAAAATTTAATTATTGATGCACCTGACTACCTGAGTTTATTGATAATTTGATATATCGTAATTAATTATTATTTCATTTGTGATTAAAGATTGGTATTGTGAATTAAAAGTTACAATGTATGTATATTTGATAGTAAAACATATGTACACAATTTAGGCTGGTTTTTGTGAAAAATATTAAGTATGCACATAAGCAACTGGTACTATATATTCAAGAATATCTTGTTTTTTTTACCCCAAAACAATACTTCACTTTAATATTTTATTTTTTATTTTTTTGAGGAATTGCTTCACTTTAATATTACATGTATTAGTTGTTAGTAAATAGTTTTGCAATAAGATTTGGTATGATGCAAATATTAGTAAATAGTTTAATACTATTCTAAATATCACGAGTAATCAGACGCAAAGTTATGGCTATTTGTAATTTTTTAGAAAAATTAAGGGATGTAATTATAAAAAATTTGATAACCTCTGCAAATTCCACAACTGTTGGGGCAGAATGTAAGACAAGATCAATCCTCAATGGAGTTTAAGTGATTTTTTTAAACATCTCCTGGGTCTGTTTAGAATTACTCCAAACATCAGGGTTTCTCCTAGACAGTTTTAATTTAAGGGCGCGGCGCTTATTATTATTTCATCTGATGCCTAGGGAGAATTTTCAGGGGTTTTAAGAGCAACAACAGGCGACTTACTTTTATACTCCATAACAGCTGCTCGAAAATCTTCAACTATAGAAGCATCCTTGAACTTCAAAGCAATTGTAGAAAGACCATCTTTACTGTCGCCAGCACTATTCACACAGGCGAATGTTATGCCTTTCTTGTCCATATTCGTCAGTTTCATGTCCGGAAAAAGACTAGTGTTCAAAATTAACCTATAATTGCCTCGGGCCCGCATAACAAGTCGGGCTTTTCCTGGTCCATTTGTCGAAACATTCACTTTGAGTTCTCCTTTCCCCCGTTCTTTCCATGTCCCATCTATAAACTCGAACAAAACCGAATCAGATGTGAAAACGGCCTTTTCATTTTCTTCTCCTGTTTCAACAGGAACCTCCGGCATGGAAGGAAATTTATCGCTCTCACTTTTATTGATAATATTTGCCCCTGAAGTTCCAAAAATAGAAGAGTTCCCATTGCTAGAAATTCCAAAACCAAAGGATGGCTGGTCATTTTTCAGGGCAAAAAGAGAACTAGTAGTAGAACCTAGCGGAGACCCGTCTTTATAAATTGATGAGCCGAACGAAAAAGACGTACTCGAAAACCCTGTTCCTGCAAAACCGGAGAAAGCATTCTGGCTACTCGAGAGTTGTCGGAATGAGCCAAACGAAGAAGTATCTGCATTCTTTTCTGTAGTTATCTCTCCATTACCTTTTTCCTCATTATTTCTCTTGCCCTCTACATCTTTATCGGCTTCATTCTTACTGTTATCTTCTGTAGCTTTTTTGGCTCCATTTGCAGATTTTTCACCTTCTGCCACCTTTTCAGCTACAACCACGTCACTCTCATCCTTCTCAGAATTAAATTCGACTTTTGACTCGAGAGCCTTGCTTTCGCTTGGCTTAACATTAGATTCACCCTTTGGATCATCAGCCTCATTGTCGGTTTTTCCGTCATTTTTATCAATTTGTCCAATTTCTACCACAGGAGCAGAAGTAGGAGGAACTAATCTGATTGCGGCGAATGGGTTAGAAGCTGGAGGAGCTGATGGAGTTGATGTTTGTTGGCGACGAACTTTCACGATTCTTCTAGAAGCAAGAACCTCGTCACTGGCCCTTTTAAAGGTTCCTCCCTCTTGTTCAGATGTCTCCTCGTCGTCGTCAAGATTATCTCGAGATAGTTGTACTCCAGCAGCCCTCTTTTTTGAGGGTTCAAAATTGTTATCAGAGTCTCCCATGGCAGATATGGAAACAAATTAGAGAAGGTTGTCCTGTCAGTGCACTGAAAACTGGCAGTCTGCAAAAAAACACACAAAAAGCTCGGCCAAATTAACATCGCAGCAAATATGGAATTCATTGCCCTGCTTCAAACAAGGCACAAGATAATCATATATCAAGTTTGCCTACTAGTCAAGAAGAAGAGATTGTATAAATTTCTCCTTTTACCTAATAAGCGAAAAAAATTTATAATATACAAGACAACAAAAAGTTTTGAAAAAGTGAACGGACAATCAACCTCGCGGAAAAAGAGAAAAAAAAAGAAGCAAGAGGCGGGCTTCTCTCTGTTCCATTAAGTTGTAGCATTGTGATTTACATAATTAACAGTAGACTCATTAACGATGAAAGGGCAAGGCATCGCTTAATTGGCAATTGGCATTCATTGGAACTTGATAAAATATAATCAAGAATACTGCAACACTCGCTCATCCAGCTAAACGACACAAAATATAAGCAGAAGGCAGATAGACGTGGCCCAGGGAAGCAAGAATTGTAAACCAACAGATCAAAATATAAAAACACCCACCACCAGTCCTGTGTGAGCAACACCGAGAAAGATCTAAATATCACCTAAATGATGGTAACAGCAAGTTACCACAAATATATTTCGGTTGATATAGTAAATGAGAAGCTACAATGAAAGACCAAACAATGACATGCTGTATGCACATGCAGTAAAATGACATAAGTATAAATCCAAAACCCAGCCCTTGTCCAAAGAAGCAGAAAATGAGAGAAAAATCAAAAGCTAAAACCCTAAATGACAATGTTTCTGCTAACGAATCTCCCATATAGATACATGTCGTTCTTTTCTTGATAGTTACTTTCCTTTTTTTTTTTTCTTCTTATTAGAAACACGATGTTTCACAGTTTCCGTAAGTTGAATACAATTTCAAAGATACTATATCATTATGCTAAACCAAGACTTTACTAGGAATGTGCCAAAATATTTGGTGGCACTTACATAAATATATGATATATCAGCCACGTATTTTACCCCATACACCCACCTATCCATATCCTGCCACGTTGAATATGGGCAGCAGGAAGATCAAAAGTATCAGTTCGATTCTAAAGCACCATGAACTTAGCTTTTCCAATGTATTTCCTTTTCTTTTCCTTTAAAATTAAAAACCTACAATTAATATGGAATCTTTCTCGTCCAAACTTTCAGAGACTGGAACACAAGCCAATACTACTAATATTGGAAACGCCAAAGGAAGAAGACACGTGCAGCAACATTAAAGGCACATTATTGCAACTAAAAACCCATCTCAAATCATCCCAGCATTTGCCAATCCAATCACTACCTCCTGATTGTGTGCTTTATTGAAGGTTGAAAAAGTAAATTTTTATGTGTATCTAAATTTTATTTCCTTCAAATGTAGTGGTTAAGATTTAGTCTCCAACTGAGAGAATATTTTTGAAAAATTAATTTTCAGTTTAGACCTGCTGGCCTCTTTCGAGTAAGTCTGAAAAAAGAAATGGAAGTCATAATTTCATTCACATGCTAATGCTAATAAAAAGTTGAAATATTACACCACTAACATGCTAATAAAATTACATTCACTTGAAACATAAACTCTTCCACAAACCCTTTCTGTCTTCAAATTATGTCGCAATTCACAAGAATAAAACATAAAATTTCTACTCACTCATGTGAGGGCGAGAAAAAAAAAAAAAACAAGATATTAAGTTCTTCTTTTGAAGTAATTAAAAGTTATTTAGTTCATGCAATTCAAAACCTAGAAAATAAAAACATCCTGAAGAAAAAAGAGAACAATTTGAATGTTTCCTCATCTCTCAACCAAAAATCCATCTATAAACGCTCAAACCAATAAAACAAACATCAAAAGTATAGAAGCGAATCAAAAGCTCAGGTAACAGAGAACAAACAAACCATTTATAAATGCAACAAGGTAAAGATTTGGCAAATATTAAAACGGAATTATCACCAGCACCCGCTTCGCACACATAGATATACAAGTTAAAGGCAGAGACCATGATAATAGAAAGAAAGATTGATACCTTAAAGAATCGCAAGGTAAAAACCTAGCTTCAATTTAAAGCTCCAGTGTTTACAGTATTCGGATCTACTAAAACCCTAGGCCATCACCAGAGGCTAGAGAGAGGAAAATGAAATGATGTTGAAGAGAAAGAGACCCTTTTATCACCTTTTTTTTTTTTTTTTGCATTTTTTCTATTTTTGGTTAATATTCACTTTCATCAAGCAGGATATAACTCATATAAGTAGAGTGTAAAATGTTTAAAAAAGAAAAGGTCAGAAATGCACTCAGCACGAGTGGCAATTTCGTGATTTTGGTTTGGTATCTTATCTAATGAATTTGTTGAATATTACATGCTCTTAGGTGGATAAGTTGCTGATATCATTTTATTAGTTTTAGAAGTTGCTATTTTCCCTTCTTACGATTTAACAGTTACTTTTGGCTCGGGATATATAAACCCAGCTCATTCATGTAATCTGTGTGACTTCTATTTTTCTCAATACAATGTAACAGTTCTCAGCTCATATTTTTTATTCTCTCTAGTATTTCATCATGGTATCCAGAGCGGGTTCCGGTTCCATCTTCCCGCCGGAGTTGGACGGACTGATGGACGATGGTGACCGTGGAATTAATCTTCTTACTCATGAAATCGCAAATCAAACCACCGCGAAAGAGGATGAGCCGATGTAGCTGCATGGCTCGGATCATCCAGGACTTATTCTTGTCACAAGTCAACTCACTAGTACGAACTATCTTCCTTGGAAAATAGCGATATCTATCGCCTTAGGAGCTAAGACGAAGCTCGGATTCGTCAACGGTAAGATAACTCGACCTGCTGAATCTTAAGCTCAATTTGAACAATGGCAGAAAGTTGATTTTATGGTGATTAGTTGGCTGCTCAATTCTATTTCTAAGGAGATCTCTGGCGGATTTATTTATGCGAAATCCGCACGAGAGTTATGGCTTGATTTAGAAGAGCGCTTTGGACAAAGTAATGGTCCACAGTTGTATCAATTACAGCGTGAGATTGCTAGTGTAACTCAGGGAAATGCTTCTCTTATGACGTATTTTACGAAGCTTAAGCGATTGTGGGATGAATATTCAAATCTGGTTCCGATGCCAAATTGCTCCTGTGATGGCCATAAGCAGACTATTGAGAATGATAAGAACACTAAGCTCATGCAATTTCTAATGGGATTAAATGAAGGATATGAACAATCTCGCAGTCAGATCCTCTTGATGGATCCATTGTCGGACATTAACAAAGCATACTCCATGATTTTGAGGTTGGAGAAACAGAGATATGTTCATCAATTGTTTCCTGAAAGCTTAGAAGGAGCAGTTATGCTCGCACAGCAAGGAAAAACATCTAACAATAGGCCTAATAACTGGCAAGGTGAAAGGTTCAGAGGTGTGAACCGTTGAACAAAGGAGGAGAAGGCAAAGCTTGTTTGCAAGCATTGCCATATGAATGGGCATTAGATTACTGAATGTTTCAGGTTTGTTGGATATCCGGACTGGTTTAAGGGGAATAAGGATCAGAGATCACGTCCAATGGCTAATAGTGTGCTGGTGGATTTTAAGGGATCGGATAATGTGAACAGATGAGTGTTGCCAGGGGATATAGGGAATATTGTTCAACAGGAAGTGGCTAAATATCTAGCAGCTATGGGAAATGTTGGTAACAAGGAGAATGACATCACCTATGCTCATTTTGTTGGTTACACAGGTAGTGTTTCTAACTCCACATATCATTGTGTTATGAGTACTTTTGAGCAATTGGAAGGAGGTTCTTGGATCTTAGATACGGGTTCTAGTAGACACATGTGTAACTCTCTTTCCCTCTTTTCCAATCTTAAATCCATCTCTAGTATTGTCACTGTTTTTTTACCAGATGGATCTTCTAAGCTTGTTTCACAATCTGGTGATGTGCCTATTTCCAGTCAGTTGACTCTCATAAATGTTCTCTATGTTCCTTTAAGTGTAACTTGTTGTCGGTTCCCCAGCTCATACAGGATTCTAACTGCAAATGTGTATTTCTTCCTTCACATTGCTTTCTATAGGACCTGAGGACTGATCAAATTCTGGTTGTTGGCAAAGTTATGGGGAAGCTCTATGTGCTGCAAGCTGCCTCTTATCAGTCTCATGTTCCTTTTCCTCATAATCTTGTTACTTCTTGTAATATGGATTCTAGATCCACATCTTGTAATAATTTGTTTGAGTTGTGGCACAAAAGATTAGGACATGCTTCTATAGGTATTCTTTTGCATTTACCATTTCTTAAAACTCTGTACTCTGAAGTTTCACAGGTTTCAATGAAAAATTGTGATGTTTGTCATGTGTCAAAGCAACATAGACAACCATTTTCTTTAAGTACTTCTTGTGCTTCTACTATATTTGAATTGGTGCATGCTGATGTGTGGGGGTCATTCCATTCCGGGACTATGTTCCTCCATACTCCATATTTTCTAACTCTTATTGATGATTTCAGTCGAGGTACCTGGACATTTCTATTGAGTCACAAAAGTCAAGTTCCATCTATGTTAGAAAAGTTTATTTTCTTAATCAAAAATCAGTTCAACATTAACATAAAATCCTTCAGAACTGATCAAGGCACTGAATTTATCAATCATCAATGTTCCTCTCTTTTCCATGCTCATGGCATCATTCACCAAAAAAGTTGTGTCTATACTCCTCAACAAAATGGAAGGGTAGAGAGGAAGCATAGGCACTTATTGGAAACTGCTAGGGCCCTTTTCTAGTCACACCTCCCTATAGATTTTTGGCCTTTTGCTTTTCTTACAGCTACTTACTTGATCAACAGATTGCCTAGTGCATTGTTACAATGGAAAACTCCATATAAGTTGTTATACAACAATGCACTTGATTATTCATTACTTAAGCCGTTTGGATGTCTTGTTTTTGCTACAAATATTTTGCCTCATAAAAGCAAATTTGATCCTAGAGCCCATAAGTATCTTTTTCTGGGGTATGAAACAGGCCAGAAGGGATATAAACTGTTTAACCTTGTCACACATAAGGTTTTTGTCACCAGAGAAGTGTACTTTGTTGACAATAATTTTTCTTCTTTTTCTTATTCCTCTATTCTGTCTAGAACTCCCTTACATGTTCCTTCCTCTTCTGATACTTATCCCTCCTCAGTCTCTAATCATGACTCCACCTCTAATGTACATCCTTTTTCTGATTTAGATGTCCCTATTGCTCTCAGAAAAGAGCCTCGAGTTAAGCACAAACCTCTTTGGTTGAATGATTATGTCTCTTGCAGCACAGCTAACCTGCAGCCTGCTGTAGTCCAGGCTTTGCCTCCTTCAGGTTCTCCTCTTATCTCTCCTTCTCTTTCTATTTCTTCTTCTGTTCATCCTGCTACTTATTTCCTGTCTATAGCACTTGTAGCTAATATGCAGGAGCCCACTTTTTATGCTCAAGCTAGCACTGATCCTAGGTGGGTAGAAGCAATGCATAAGGAGTTGGATGCCTTGGAGTTGAATAACACTTGGGTGCTCACTACTCTTCCTTCACACAAGACTGCCATAGGAAGTAAGTGGGTGTATAAAATTAAGATGACGCTTGAAGGGACTGTGGATAGATTCAAAGCCCGTTTGGTGGCTAAGGGATATCTACAAATCCCTGGGGAAGATTATTTGGACAGTTTTTCCCCAGTTGCCAAGCTAGTGATAGTGAGGTTACTTATTGTTGTTGCTACCTTGATGGGTTGGCATTTACATCAGTTGGATGTAAATAATGCCTTTTTACAGGGGTATTTGGATGAAGAGATCTATATGACTCCTCCATAGGGATATTTAAAGGCCAAACCTGGGGAGATATGCCTTTTTAAGAGGAGCTTATATGGGTTGAAGCGGGCCTCAAGACAATGGAACTCTAAATTTTGTGCTAAGCTCATTGCATATGGCTTTACCCAGTCTACTCATGATAATTGCCTTTTTGTGAAGCACTCTGGCAACAGGTCTTTGTTTGTGTTGATATATGTGGATGATGTTCTTGTGACTGGTTCTCATATGGAGGACATTGTGGGATTAAAGAAACACTTAGATGATCTTTTCACTATTAAAGACTTGGGAGAAGCTAAGTACTTCTTAGGTTGGAGATATCACATACCTCTACTGGGACCACCTTAAACCAGAGGAAATACATATTGGACATCTTAGCTAATACAGGTTTGCTGCATTGCAAGCCAGTTGCCACTCCATTTCCACTAGGTCTAAGGTTGACAGGAGATTATGGTATTCCTTTGGAAGATCCTGACAAGTATAGAAGATTGGTGGGAAGGCTTCTATACTTAAACTTAACTCGGCCTGATATATCTTTTTGTGTGCAACAGTTGAGTCAGTTTGTGAATAAGCCTCTCAGTTCTCATTGGGAAGTTGCTCTTCATGTGCTCAGATATCTGCAGGGTACATCTTCCAAGGGGTTGTTTTATGCTTCAACTGGTTCTTTTACTCTCAAGGCATATTGTAATGCGGATTGGGCCACCTGTAAAGATACTAGGAGATCTATCACAGGTTTTTGTGTTTTTCTTGGTGATTGTCTGATTTCTTGGAAGGCAAAGAAGCAATCTACCATTTCCAAATCCTCTGCAGAAGCAGCGTATCGAGCACTAAGTTCTATGGTCTGTGAGCTCCAATGGATCACCTATTTGGCTGCTGATTTGCATCTTCATGTGCCCACACCCATTCATTTGTTCTATGATAATCAGGCAGCCCTACACATTGTGGCCAACCCGGTGTTTCATGAACGGACTAAACACCTGAAAATAGACTGTCACTTGGTTCGTAATCAATATAAAGCTGGTTTTGTTTTGCCTACTAAGGTTTCTTCCTCTCAACAGTTGGCTGATGTTTTCACAAAGGTGTTGGGGTTCTCTCAGTTTCGTGCCTTTGTTTCCAAGTTGCACATGTTTGATCTTCTTCATGGTGCAGCTTGAGAGGGGGATGTTGAATATTACATGATGTTAGGTGGATAAGTTGCTAATATCATTTTATTAGTTTTAGAAGTTGCTATTTCCCTTCTTACGATTTAACAGTTACTTTTGGGTTGGGATATATAACCCAGCTCATTCATGTAATCCGTGTGACTTCTATTTTTCTCAATACAATGCAACAGTTCTCAGCTCATATTTTTATTCTCTCTAGTATTTCATCAGAATTAATGAGAAATTATAGGCCACATTTAATTTTTCAAAATTCAATTAATAGTTTGTCCATTGGTTTTTTTTCATAATATTGGTTCCATCATCCATGTTTGGGCCCCACTAATCTTTTGAACTTCTGCCTTCCAAAGTCATTATGTTTTCTGTTTTTCAATACCCCATAGAGATCTTATTTATTCGACTACTACATAGGACTAAGATTATTTGGTCTTCTAAGATTCCATGGAGACCTTGTCTTCCAGGATATGGACATTTGTCTCATAATGTCATTTTGTCTCTCAAAGACTCCATGGAAACCTTGGTTAACCGATCACTACATGGAATCATGGTTATTTTTTCTTTCAAGACTCCATCGAGACCTTGTTTTCAATGATAGTAGATTATGTCTTCCAAAATTCCACATGGGACATTGCCTTCCAGGATCCCAATAGGGTTCGAACTTTCATTTCTCAATTGTTCTACCTCTTCTTTTACATTGAACCATGCTCATGGAGGTGTAGGTGAATCATGTAGAGTCAAATATGATATTGTTTGTATTTTTATCGAATTTCAAAAATTATGTTTGAATTTTGTCTAATTATTGAATGAATCAAGGTTGAACGAACTTTAGTCAAACCTAACATGAATTGACCTCGAGTAACTTGGTATTTTTACACATTTTATTACAATTTTCTTCATTTATGGAGCCGAGCTTTACGTAATATACAATAACTTTTTAAACTTGATTTATTATGTTAACAATCAAGCTCTAATGAACTTTTAACTAGGGGTGGCAATCCCTGACACGACGCGATAACCCGACAAGTACCAACCCAAAATTACTAAGAGAAACCTGAACCCAAACACGAAAAACCCGAACACGAACATGAATGGCACGAATCTGACATGATGTTACCAATTTGTCTAAAACATAGTTATTTTATATGTTAGTTATTTTTTGATTTATTTTAATCATAACCCAAAATCAAACACGAAACCGACCTAATGACCCGAATTTTGACCCTACTTTTAACCATTGATGTGATCGACTTTGTTTTGTTTGCAGCCCTACTTGTGTTAGATTGTGAATTAATTATATTCCATTATATTCTAAGTGCAGTTCATTTGTTTTAGAGTTGATTTTATTTCCAAGAATGTGCAATTGATTAAAAACAAGGTTCATGTAAATATATTCAGCTTAAAATTGTCATGGTCACGATTGATATCCTCCTCACAGCAAGATAATAGATTAGAACCAATAAATATAAGGGAAAATTACAAAAGCAACCCCCAAAAAAAAAAAAGGTTTAGGCTAATTACAAAAAAAAACTATAAATTTTTTAAAATTGTAAAAAGCCGTTGAGGTTTGATTCATCTTATATTTTTCTCCTCACAAGCAAACCACATTTCAAAAACCCACCTATATTTCTAGAATTATTACAAAATTTAAGAATATAATCAAATATGAAGAGGCTTTTTGTAATTTTAAAATATCTCCAATTTTTTTTGTAATTAGCCCAATCCTTAGATGTCTTCTATAATTATCCTAAATATAATTTAATCCAAATTTTCTAAAGATTTTATGACAACAGTGAATTGTTATGTCCACGCCCAAAGATGAGAACTTTTACCAACGATCATTTTCACAAAATATAGTAGTTGGCTATGCAGATAATGAAGATGACGGGATTCAAGCGTACAATAGCTGATGAGCATACCGAAGAATAGTATATAAAAAAATACTGAATACAATATTTGGTGGTTAAATTCTATAACGCTATTATGTATCTACAAATTTTCAACAGCACATGTCCATTATCAAGGGACAGAAAAATGACAAACTAAGCGGCAACTAAAACTGAGAATCGAAATTCAAAAGTCTACAATAGGTATGTGTGTGTGTGTGTGTGAATAACAAAATTCATCGTGCTTATCACCCCACTGGCGAAAAGACACTCGGTCCCTTGATCACCACTTCCAGGCAAACCTCTAAAATACCCTGGCATAAGGAACTGTACTTAAGCACAACGAAATGGAAGAAATGACTACTAGCAAAGGCTCAAAAAAGAAACAACTGATGTCAAAATATTTCTGATAACATAAAACTCCATAGTACATAATAACAATCACTTGATACCGATCTAAAAAACAAAATAACAATCGCTTGAGGACCAAGTTTTCCGTCGTTTTATGAACTCCAATAACACACATCGTCGTTTCAAATGAACCCTTAGTATCAGTGATATATGACTCAAGACAGTTTAAGGGCTCAGCAGACAAATGCCTTAGTTCACAAGTTTTTCAATCTTAGCAAGTATAACAACATAAGAAACAATAAGATTTTAAGAGCAATTTTCATAAAACCCAAGGTTTTTATCCAATAAATAAACACGGAGGGAAATATTATTCAGACCCAGAACACGCCTTTAGCATTGGCATATCCAGTCAAAAATCTTTAAGCACCAGGGACCCAGACAAAGTAAGTATTTCAAATTAGGTAATAATGGACAAGAACAATCAACTGCAAAAAATTCCACGTTTGAAGAATCCATACACTAGATAGTCTATATTTTAAAATGAATTGACAACAAAGCTTCAATTCTTACCATGAGATAAATCATACACAGCTGGAACCGTCTGTCTTGAATGAACTCAGTGACGTGGTGTAAGCACTGACAATTCAGGAAAGAGGGGGAGGAAAGAAATAAGGATATACTGTTAAGAAGAAAACTGCTAGCTATGCGGATGCATAATGACCAACATTATATGAAAATCCAACTAGAACAAGAGTTGTTATAAATTTTGACAAATCTACGGTATCATTTACAAATGTAAGCCACCGCCTGGGAAAGTTAGACAAAAGGCACATTTCAAGATCCTTTTATAATAAAAACATGGATCAGCTTATTGATCCCAAAAGGCCGATAAAAAGATCAAAACCGGCAGACAATCACTATATGGAGATGCACCATAAACAAATTAAAACAATGAAATTATAAACATATACATGCTTCACGTTTTACCTCGTCTCCACATAAAAACAAAAGAGACTTCATAATGAGAAGCATCTTTTCACAGATACAACTGTAACTCGAATTTTTTACATTAAGAAAAAGGTTACCTCTCACCAACCATAGGTAGCAACAGTGGACCAGAATTTACTAGTTCCAAATAATAATCAATTTGAATCCTAAAAATTTATGTATATCACCATCTGCGAAGATGAACTAAAAGCACAGATAAACAAAGTACAGCCTATAACACATACTTGTACCAAGACTAACGAAAATTGGGTGTCAATGCAGCAACTAGAAGAAAATCAATTAATCACCAGCAACAAAACTAGGAATTTCACACTGGCCCAACCAATTGCTTTTAGGCTGACGGTTTTCCTTCATTATTCGTACCCCACTCTTCCTCAGCCTCATTGCCGTTCACAAGTACAGCACCGTCTGTTGAGTCAGAATCAACCACAACAGCCTCTTCTTGGCCATCATCATGCCCTTCTACTTGCCCGTCATTTTGCTCCTCTTGTTCTTCATCTCCATTTTGATCTGCATCCTGGTAATTGAAAAGGAGATAAGAATGATGAACTCAGCAACAATAATATAACTTGCACAAATCTACATACCAGCCTTGAACATTACTGCCTGTTTTGGTGACACGATGAGTACAAAATCTAATGCATAATGCAACACTTTGTAGGTTCAACTTGCATATCTGGCAACTCATGACTTAAATAATGTATGGGAAAGACTTCATATTAGCTTAATTAGATAGACCTAAATTTCAATAGAATTATGCTCTCGCTTTCTTTTATTTTCCCTTCACACATAATATATTTGATGTAAAATGGTTTTCCTATTACATAAAGCATGCTTAAATCAAATGGAAAAATTCCAGCAAGCAGGAAATAAATTCACCTCTACCTCATAATCCAAGTCACCATTTTCTAGGGATTCTTCTTCATGCATTTGCATGTTTCTAAAAGCTTCTACGAGACTTGCAGTTGATCTATCAGCATGTTGCACATATTCGACTGCTGGAGGATATTTGTCCCTGTAACAAAATGGAAAACAAGTTAATGGAGTGGACTCCTACCAAAGTTCATGAAATATCCTAAACTTAAGGCCATACTATACCGTCTGAGAAAAAGTCAAAAGGAGATATCACAGAAACTCGAACAATAGAAAAAGCCATGATAAATAGCATAGCTAACTTGACCTGAGTTTCATTATAATATTTAAACTTAAAAGAACGACAGGAGAAAATGAGCATAAGACTGGTGGGTAACTTTATGCATAAAGTGCTTTGATCAAATCATAAAGGTACAGAAAAGTAAAGCAGTACAGAAGTACCTTGTCTCAGCAGCTTTGGCTTCAACAGCAAGAGCAATTTGCCACTCCTCAAACAAATTAGGATATTCTTCTGGATCAGCAAGAGATTCTGCAGCTTTCTGATTAATCTGCAAATGAAATTGGAGGCAGATCAAATAACAAGAACTCCTCAATAACTCTTCTAAAACATTCAACCTTCGTTTTCTTTTATGGAATTCAAGAAAAGCATCGGCGTAAATTACACTAGAACAGCCACAATTTAAAATCTAGAACACAGATAATGGAATGAATGATGACCTTATTGAGGTCCTTTCTCCAAAGAGCAACAATCTCTGACACCTTACTAGGGAGGTAGGACCGAGCCATCAATGCAGCTTCAGGTATCCGATTGCTGCAAAGAACTAACAATTTATTAGTCACAAAAATTAATTGGCAAATCAAATAGATAAAGTAATAAAAACTGTTACCTGTCAACCAACAGCTGAAGGCAGTCCTCTAATTTACCCAACATAAATAAACAAAGGAATGCAACATTGTTTTTCCCATGTTCCTTGGCAAGAGATGCAAGCTCAGTAATTCCTTCAGCATTGCCCAAGGAAGAATAGAGTAGCAACAAACCACTCAAGTCATTTGCTTGCTTCAAGCACTCCTCTGCCATCTCTAACTGGAATAGAAAACAGAAACATAAAATTTTAGAAAGAACAGAAGGCAAGATTTAATATAAGCATGCATCTAATTGATCAACAAACAGAAAGACACGCAAGCGACACATGAAAACAATGAATCTGGAGGAGGAAGACAATTGTGGCCTCTAGGCTCGAGCAGGAAAATAAAATCATTTGGGCAGCAACGACTTCTAGCATATCATTTTAAACATATTCAAAGAGGGGGTTATCTTTTGGGTGAGAGACATTCTCATCGATATCAACCTCAAATTTTGAGGCAAATTTACTGTATTTTCGTTTAGAGCATAATGATCAAGAGAATACCATGCCGGTAGACATCGCTAATTCACCCAATTGCTTCCACTTAGACTCACTTTGTGCTACTGTGGCAATTTCCTGTAGAGAAGACAATAGAAAGTGCGCCAGTAAGAACCACAAAATCCAAAGCACAAAATTTCAGTACAAAATATGAAATATAACCGGCCAAAGATTCAGCAACCTGAAAACAAATAGAAGTGGTCCTGCAAAAAAGTCTCAACAGCTATAATACTTCATAAAACAAGTCAACGTTGTTTACCTTTGCAATCTCTAGTTTGCCTAGCTGTATGGCTAACTCAAATCTGTAGTCAGGATCTGTAGCAACTTCTAGTGCATCTTCTATCATACCTCGTGATTCCAAGAAATGAGCCACACTGAACACAGTATCAATGTTTATATTATAAGCTACATAACTGGTTCCAGGAATTTACGCCTCAAAATCAGATACAATGAGACATTCCAAGGAAAGGGAACAAAAAACAGTATGTTAAAAAAAGTTTTTCTTCCCAAGGATAAAGAGTTTTCACTAATTCAAAAACTTCAGCAAGGACTAGCCATATAACTCTCAATAAAATCAAAACCTGAGAATGTTAATTTTCAGATTATATTTGGCAGCATCAGTTGATGCATCGAAAGACAGACAGGTACATATTACTGATTACAAGTAAAGCATCCTCTGTTTACCAAGAATAAGATATCTGTGGTTTGCTGCTTATGTTCATTAAAATTACAAGTAGGCATATAACGTTTCATTCAAGGCAAAACTATAGCAACCAATAAGAGGGAAAAGCAAGATCAATGCCACCCATTTAGAAGATTAAATTAAGATGATAGTTAACTCTTTTAAATTTTCAAACAGAACGAACTTATTTATATTATCCTGCACATTAAAACTAATTTCTTTATCATCCAATTAATTAAGATTATACTGCACAACTACTTTGCAAATTAATTTTAGCAATAGTCCATTTAAAGAACCTGTTAAGTTGCTCCTTTGGAATTGATGGTAAGACCTCATTTGCCCTTTCCAGATCACCACGCATTACAAGAGTTTTGTACTCAATCAAGCTGAGAAGCAAAGTATATCCAATAACACTGCAAAACAGATCCAGAGAAATGTTAAGATAATCGCAAAAGCCAAACAAGAAGTACATCTTCCCCTTGCATCAAGATGATGGAGAGTCAAACTACCTACTTTATTTACTGTTGAAGATACCATTAACTCTCCAATTCCAAAAGTAAAACAATAAAAACAGAAGCTCCTTCTAAAGGTAGAATGAATGACTCACTTAAATTCTTTGTCGACGAGATAAACACGACTTTGGTTAGCAAGATATCCAAGCAGGTACATGGGTCGGTCTAAATGAAACATTGTTGTCACCTAAAACATCACATAAAGAAACATTGCTTTCTCACGTTCTGGAAATACCATCTGGAGAGAGATGAGTGTAAAAGTATACATGGAGCAGTAAACCATACCTCACCACCTACGCAGTAATTGAGTCTCCAGGAGGAGTTATTGTAAATGAAACAATCCCCAACCCAAAGTCCAGTGCGTACTCGTTCGTTAATTTCATAAAGAAGCTCAAAAGCATCTTCCACACCTTGTTCATCTACTGGTCTCCCACTATCTAGATGAGCAGAAACTACATCACGCTGCAACACATAAAGGCCAATCCAGTTACTAAAACTTCCCTAGAAAGAACTTGCATGCAAATTGCCAAATTCACAAGAGATTTAAAATCAATGTAATCCTTACATTAAACTTAAGTATATAGAAAGATGTGTCACTGGCAATGGCTACCAAATCACCACTGTCAGCCCAGTAAAGATTCTGGAATGCATCACCAAAAGACAGAGAAAACCACGGTCATAACCTATATGGCAATAATACTAGCATGTGACTAGTTTATGCTGTAATTTACTTACTTTAACATTGACATCAATTCGCCGTATCAACCTGCATTCAGCCCAATCATAGAAACAAATAAAATCATTTGAGCACATTGCCAATAAAGTGCCCCCATATATGTGCTCAGCAGAAAATGTGGGCCTGATGCTTTTCTTCTCCTGAAAGAAACACCATATTAACTGTCAACCAAGAACTTATTATGGACTTCTAGTAAGGTCCAACGATGAATGCTACACAACTATTCATCTACAATACGGATGGTAGCAAATAAAAGATATAGGAGGGGGGGAAACCAACCAAGAAATTTTTACTAAAGATCTTAATCTTCGATGTACTTTCTCTAACAGCATATTCTCCTTCCGTCGACCAAACAAATTCCAATGCCGAGCCAAATGATCTGTTTCTCCATGCCAAAGCTGTGTATATAATGTACTCACCATCTCCACATACAACAACGAACCTACCATTAGGGTTATGCTTTAAGCTCTGCCGGAAAGAAAGGGGAAAAAAAAAAAGATCAATACTTAAAACAAAATAAAATAAGTCAATACTATGGCAGCATAAAGATTAAACATCTGAACCAGCTCATATGAAAATAATCTTGGGAGAATGGACCAAGAAGGTGATCAAAGAGACAACTTTCCCTATCTAATTTCTTCAATAACTATAAATTGTATTTAAAAATCTTGTATGCAAATGAACCAGAAAAATGGAAGAAACAGAAAAGAATCTTCATCCTTAAGACTGGGGGCTTATGAATATTTCTCCTTTTGTTCTCTAAAATAATGTCATAACAAAAGTAGAATATATGAGTGAAGACTCAATAAATAGTTCAAGAATCAAACGTTAAATTCACAAAATAAAAATATGAAGTGAAAAATTATGCACGACATGGATAACTTAGATTTTATTTAATTCCAAAGCTTTTTTCTAGAGCTCATGTTAAAAACTTGAGAACTGAAGACATCAAATTTATCCGTTAAGTTATATAGCAGGATCAATTCAATTTGAAGAATTTAAAATAAAGAATTATATTTCAAAAAAATGAACCAGAGTTATAAAGAAGAAATAAAGACAAAGAACTTGGATAAGCATCTCCATCAGGGAATATATCTGGTAGGTTGACTACATGGAAATCAATTAATCAAATGATATCCTAGCAACTGTACTATTGAAAACTTATACACATACAATGGGCAACATCGTAAAATGCTTTTCATAGCAACATAATATAAACTTCAAGAGAATCTTGCAAAGATGTTTCAAATAAGCAATTCAGGATTGTTTAGGCACTCCACAGTCCACATATTCAAACCCATTAGGTAGATATAGCTCCACCTACACTGAGATAGCTTTAAGGGTGATAAACCAGCATGTCGTCAACTAGAGTAAGAACTTTCAAGTGTAACTATGAGCTATCAAACAACAAAGAACAAAAAGCTTTAATAATTGACATCCACTTCATTTCCAATGGCATAAAGCATACAAAATTAGGAAATAGTTAACCAGATGACAAATCCTAGCATAAATCAAGCAAAGAAAACAGTGAAAGAACCAGTAAAATGTTTGAGCAGTGAGGTGACGCCTACATGAACTTGTCTGAATAGAAACATGGAGAGACATGAATCCATTATGCTTGCAATCCCACTTGAATAACTTAATACATGTGGTTCATATCAATTAATGAATAATCACCTGCGGGTAAAGGTCGCAGTTTCCCAATTCTTTAACTGCCAATGGCAACCTCTCTCCATCAGCAACCTGAGAAAAATTAGTTTAATAGCAGCAACTGACTTAGCAATTGGTTCATTAAGTTCAAGCAAATCCATACCTCATAATCTGCTCCAATGCTCTTGATGTTGACAGTCTGAATTTCATTATGCTTGGCCCAAATGATTTTCCCACTGTTGTCCATGGAAGCAACAGGTACCTCCCGACCAAGCTTCACCATGATGGTTCCTTCATCATATCCGATTACGACCCTAAGCATTAAGTTCATCAGTTTCAGGTGCAATCTCCAAATAAGAGAATAAAACACAAAATACTAAGTTCTCTAGTGAATTATGTTAACTTTTCAATCATGCAAAATCCCTTAAGTAACCTATACCACACCCCACACCATATTTCTTAACACTGAGATTTAACAATTAACTCTAGACTTTACTCATTGCCACTTTTCTCAGAAACAAGTATGAGTTTAAATTCACGTATCTAAACAAGGTGAAACTTGGGTCTTTCAGACAACAATAAGTGCCAGCATGAAAATCCAATCTTCAAATAGATAAAACAATCCCCTAGCAGCACATCAAATCAACTTAAATGAAACTCACCGTCTTGAACCTTTCATGTAGCCAACTGCCCAAACTCTTTCAAGACCATAGTTCAATGTGTTTTCAAGTCTGCAAGATGGCACAAATGGGGAGAGATCTTATGTTTGGATGACTGATGGAATGATGAAAATAGAATAAACAAATAAACAAACAAAAAACACCCTGATTAAGGTTAAATGCAAAGGGATTATAAATGAATAGCATTAGAAATCATGGCGGTTAATAAACTGACAAGACTTCTTAAGCATGTATCCTTTCTTTTTGGCACTTCAATCTCAATACCAAATGATGTAAAGGGAATTATGACTTAATCAACTATCAGATGTCACACAATTTAATATTATTTTAGCAAGAATAACTCTGAATTCTTGAGGTTCAAAATTAAAGTATAAGGCCGTCTCGAACCCATTGCATCAAATTTGGTTGGTGTAATTTTTACACCAAATTTTGTGTTTTGGTGTATTTTTTACACCAAATTTTGTGTTTTGGTGTAATTTTGCCAAAATCATCTCCAATCTATTACACCTAATGAATATTTTATTGTTTCCTTTTCATTTAACAAAATTATTTATTCATACAATTATTCATTTACTTATATTTTATTACTATCAATAAACAACAAACTAAGCCTTAATCCCACTACGTAGGGTCGGCTATATGGATCATATCGTGCCATCGTTTACGGTCATAAACCATATTTTCATTTATTTCTAGGTATAACATGTCTTGTTTAATAGCTTCTTTCCAAGTCTTTTTAGGCCTACCTCTGCCTCTTTTGATTTGTGTGAGTGATTCCCTACCTTCTAAACGTCGCACAGGTGCATCTAAAGGTCTCCTATAAACATGTCCAGACCATCTTAATCATGTTTCTCTAATTTTCTCATCTATTGGTGCTACTCCCACTTTGTTTTTAATGTGTTCATTTCTTATTCTATCTAATCTAGTATGGCCGCACATCCATCTTAATATTCTCATCTCTGCTACCATCATTTTTTGTTCGTGTTCATATTTAGTCGCCCAACATTCTGCTCCATAAAGCATTGCGGGCCTTATGGCCGTTTTATAAAATTTTCCTTTCAATTTTAATGGTATTTTACGGTCACAAAGGTTAGAAGATGCACTCATCCATTTATTCCAACCCGTCTGGATCATATGTGTGACATCTTTATTGATTTCCCCGTTCTCTTCAATTATAAATCCTAAGTATTTAAAACTCTTTGTTATACTCACTTCATGTCCATCAATTTTAACCTTCGTATTATTGTTCCTATTGTTTTTACTAAAGTGGCATTCCATGTATTCTGTTTTAGCCCTACTTATAGTAAAACCTTTTGATTCGAGTGCTTCTCTCCAAACTTCCAATTTTGCATTTACTCCTTCTCTTGTTTCGTCAATTAAAACTATATCGTCCGCAAATAGCATACATTCAGGGATGGATTTTTGTAAATGTTTAGTGATTTCATCAATTATTAGGATAAAAAGGTAAAGGCTTAAAGCGGATCCCTGATGCAAACATATAGTGTTTGGGAATTCACTAGATATTCATGTTGGTGTCCTGATACATGTTGTTATATCATCATACATATCTTTTATGGCATCTATGTAAGCTTTTTTAATCCTCTTTTTTCCAATACGTGCCACATTATATCCCAGTTGACTCTATCGTATGCCTTTTCAAGGTCAATAAAAACCATATGTAAATCTTGTTTTCTCTCGTTGTATTGTTCACATAAACGTCTAATTAAGTGTATTGTTATTCCCTTATGGTATGGATTACTATGTAACTAAATAAAAATTTACACATAATTAATGATATATAATTAATTTTATTACAAAAAATAAACATTACAATTAATATCACAATATGAATATACTACATTACCCACCACGTAGAATAAAAAGACATACATGAAATTATAATTATGTGTTAATTACTATATTTTATAGAAAAATGTTAAATTTAGATTATAATAATTTATCCGATAAATATTATTCATTTGTTAGTTATTATAATCAATTATTGTAAATGTTCAACCAAAATAAATAAAAACCATGTTATAAAACATTTATATAGAAAATGTATGATACAATTAGAATTTAAATCTGAAGTAGAAGAAAGTTGGGGGCAAAGAGGGGATGTTTTATTACACCAAATTTGGTGTAATGAACAGTGTTATGCCAAATTTGGTTAAAGGTTAGTGTTGCGTTGGAGAGGGGTTTTTTCATATTTGGTGTAGTAGTGTGGGATATAGAGTTGGGTTGGAGGTGCCATAAAAATCTCAAGAATTGTTAAAAAACTTGATTACTTGAAAAGTTGAAAAATAAAATGATAAAATAGTAACAATGTGCCAAAGTACTTTTTGGACTCTTAATGAAACGGGAAACAGGTTAAATAGGGTACATGTTATCTTGTAGCATAAAACTTACCTATAAGTGGTGGAGTGCCAAATGCGGACTGTACCATCCTCAGAACCTGTTATTATAATGGGGAGTTCAGGATGAAAGCAAACTGCAGAGACATTATGTGTGTGGCCTTCTAACGTCTGCACACAGCTTTTTGTCTGATAATCCCACACCTATTTGCCAGTTATAAAAATAGTTTAGATTTTGCACATAGAAACTCAACACACCAGAACGAGAAAGGGGAACCACGCGCAAACCTTAGCAGTGTGGTCATCAGAACCAGTGATTAGATAAGGTTTATCACCACCCGTGAAATAATCTACACAATTGACTCCTTTGAGGTGGGCATCCAGTGTAAAGTTTGGGTCAGGAGAGCCCAGATTCCAAATCTACAAAAGCAACATTGCAAGCTTACAATGCCACCTCAGTTTAAACCAAAAACCAAATAAAAGAATTAATTGTGAACAAAATTACAGTCGTACCTTAATAGTGCGGTCAAGAGATGCACTGGCAAAAGTATTGGTATCTTTTGGATTAAAAGTCACTTGCATCACATAATGGGAATGACCCTCAAATATTTGAGTGCATAACCACCCCTTTTCCCAGTCCCAGAGCTTTATTAGCATGTCATCTGACGATGACAGCACGTAGGGAAGAGTGGGATGAACAGCCACACACCTAATATAATCTGTATGGGCCTCAAATACTTTAACCTTATCCATTGTATTGTAATTGTACACGCGAATGAACATGTCATCAGCACCAGCAACAACCCACTGTTTTCTCGCTATAAACTTCGCAGATCTAACTGCGAGACACATGGTAGGAATTAATATAAACATGCACCTCATCAAAATATAAAGTTGCCAGTGAAGCATTTGTTCACCAATCCAAAGAAATAAAATATGAATCCAATCATGCACCTGGTAGTTCTGTAACCTCAAAGGATTTAACCATTGTCTGCAGCAGCAGAAACCAAGTTTCAAGATGCAGTGTATAGAAAATAAACAATAGAACAAGATATGTAAAGAGCTAGGCACAATAATGCAGCAAAACCTCATGTGCATTCTCAAATCGATAAAATTTCATAATGTAGACCTTTATCATCATAATATAACACAAGGACACAAATATTCTTTTCAGTAGAATATTGGTCCTTTGAAAAATTAGCCTCAATAGATTATTTTAGATTTTTAGTAAAATCTATCATAATAATCAGCCGTCATGCGCACACGCAAGGATGGTAAACAATAATGGATTAGGTTCCAAAGTGAAAAAAACTACTACTATTATCAGCTTACAATATAATGTGCAAGCAATTTTTAGCAACTTTTGTTACGGTGACGAGGGAACTAAGAAACTTCTTCTTTCCAATAAGTTGCACATCAAAGAACTTTTCCCAAAATTCCCTCATGGTAATCAAATATCATAAAGATGGAACATGGATTAAAATTCGGTCTTGGTAGTTGAAATGTTTGAAAAAAATCTAGACAATCAACAGAATTTGGAAATCTAGAATGATGATGAAATCAACCCCACTAATCAGAGATGCACGCAAAATTAATATTTTCCGTTAGATGAGGTAGTCATGCAATTTGACTAGTCCCTTTAGCATCTCAAACCTTAATCTATTCTAAGCTTACAAAGTTAAATGACAACCTAAAAAGATCAACCAGCTAATCATGTATCATAAACTTTTCAACGTGGCAATGCTCCACCTCCATGATGATAGAAAATGATTGTGCAGCTGCATTTTCCATACCTGAGTCTGATAGTTCCAAATGCAAACAGTCCCAGAATACAAACTTGCCAATATCCTGTAGAAATAAAATGTAATATGCAACATTCAGAATTTCATGATAATTAACCCATGAAAACAGAATACACGCCCATCGAAGACACCCACAAAAAGCAGTACCAAGAAACAAAATGTCATACTATAACTTAGATGAGTAACTGAGAAATATACCAAAAGGCAAAACTTGTTAACAAAGTGATCACATGTAACATAAAGTTGCAGCTTTTATCTCATGAATTTAAAATTCTGTAGAAGTCCAATAAAATGTTGAAACATTAAGTATAAGTATTAAGAAACAGCAGCAGCAAAGAAAGTTTTTTTAAGAGGAAACATTTTCGCATTATGCTAAAAAATGCCAGATGCAACTACTAAAACATGTTAAACTGATTGCATAAGATACCATACCATGGCTCTGTTGGATGTAGATCCACCGATTTTACTCTCTCTGATCGTTGTGCAAGTTTCCTCTGATACAGTAAATCAAATGGTCAGCATCCAACAATCACTCTCTCTCACACACGCACAACGAAAAATCCAAACAAAATTCTCAATAAAAATGATTTCAGTACCTTAATTTCAAGTCTAAGCGGCTGCATCACAATTCAGAACCAAAAACAAACAATCAAAAAATTGAGTTAGTAAACAATAACATCAGCTCCAGATCTCAACGAGCACATCAAATCCAAAATAAATTGCAAATCCACCACCCAAATTCAAAGCAATCGAAATGTCGACTCTCCTCCCCAAAATCACCAGCAAAAACACCACCAAAACACGTAACAAACAGATATCAGATCCAACAGGCAACCGCAAATTGGAATACAATCCAATACCAATAGAAGCAAATAAACTCACCATTTTAACCGATTCAGTGTTTACAATTGGAGATCCGAGTGTAAGATCTGCGAGGAGTGAAGGAGTCGAGAAACACGCACTCAAATGCTGAGATCAAGAGAGAGAAAGTGCGCGTATTGTTATGTAAATTTAGAGAGAGGAATTGGAGGTTTTGCGCTCATATATCAGCGACTGTGTACAAATTCATGAAAGAGATGATGGTTATTTCTATTTTTATTTTTATTTTTATTTTTAATCATTTCAGGTCAATGGAATTGTAATCTGGTGAAGTTTTGGTCGTCGATGGCCTGACCGATGGAGATGGACGGTCTAGATTTGGTTTGGTATGTCATCGATGGGTTTAGTAAGTCTTAGATAAGTCTCAAATTCGGGATAATTAGTAATTTTCGTTGAATGATTAATGGATGAAATAATCAATCTTTATATTTCCTCAAAAAGAAAAAAATCACTCTTTATATAAACATTTTGAGTATATTTTAACTATAATATGATAATTTAAACCATATGTACAAGTAAATTTATACTAATTTGTGAGAATTTTTAACCACGGATAAATTAATCAAACGTACATAATCCACATAATTATTTATTAAAATGCATAATCAAAAACAAAATCTATCAATAAATTTACAATAGAAAATACACATAAATTTTATTATATGATTTAGTTTTGAGTAGGTTTCCTGTCAGATGGTCTAACAGATCTAGTTCGTTAGATGGAGCCCCACCAACTAACCTAAATATGACTCAACAGTTAAACCGATCTAACCCATGTGATTTTTCTCATTCTCCGCCCTAGCCCTCAAATCAAATCTTCAATTTGTAGCACCCCAGTTACCTTCTCCATTGCCCCCTCAAATTATTTCCTTTAATTTCCAATTCAATGGCCTCTGACAGCAACCAGCCCAGACTCTGAATTCAACAGCAACAATTGGTCTCTGCTATGATCAAGCAATGCTTCATTTCTAACCCCTTTCTCTCTTCTTCCCGCCCCAACTCTCTCTCTCTCTCTCTCTCTCTCTCTCTCTCTCTCTCTCTCTCTCTCTCTCTCTCTCTCTCTCTCTCTCTCTCTCTCTCTCTCTCTCTCTCTCTCTCTCTCTCTCTCTCTCTCTCTCCTTCCCCAACTTACGGGCCCAAACCAGCCCGAATCATAGCCCAACCCTCTTCGAGATGATGTCTGTCAAGCAGTCACGCGAGCCCAAAACCACTTCTGAAGACCAC
Organism: Rehmannia glutinosa; assembly: GCA_016081115.2. Lineage (NCBI taxonomy): Eukaryota > Viridiplantae > Streptophyta > Magnoliopsida > Lamiales > Orobanchaceae > Rehmannia > Rehmannia glutinosa. Next base: position 71,134,495 of record CM071930.1, on the reverse strand, counting down.
AAGAAACCCCAAGAAAGGGTTTCTATTGTTTTGTCTGAAGGCCCATTTCAGATTAGTAACCAATGGGGGATAGGTGACGTTAGGTTGACGGTGGCAGAGGTGGGAAGGGAAAAACGGCGTTGTACTAGGTGTCGATGGACGTACACCAGAGGGTATTGGCCGCGAGAAGCCGATTCTTTGCAGAGAAACTCCTGTGAAGCGGGACCCACTCGGTTGAGATTCTCGAATGTGATGATATGACGGTTCATGTGGAGGCTGTGGTGCTCATGTATTGTGATTAAGAAAGATTAAGGAAACAATAATTAATAATATTTTTTCATGGAAACATTAATACCTTTCAGTAAGACTACTAATATTTTCTATTGAAAATCTAATACTTTCCGAAGGAATTTCTATAAAATCTAATAATTTTTCATCGGAGCTAATAATACCTTTATAGGGTACTACTAATACTTATCAGTATTTCAAAAAAAATAAAAATAAAAATACTTATCAGTAGAATACAAATTTTTAATGGATTGCTAATATTTTTTGGGAAAACTGCTATATATTTTTTATTTGGACTGTTAATACTTTTCAGTGGGGCTGATAATATGTTTATAGGGAACTACTAATACTTTTATGGGGAACTGCTATTTTATTTTCAGTGAGACTGATAATACTTTTTAGTGGGGCTGATAATACTTTTATGAGGAACTAAATTATTTAACTAAATCATAAGTGCAACCAAAATAATTAAGTATCCAAAACCACCCATGGAAATGGGTAAAAAATACGCAAAAAAACCATTGAAAGTGACCTAAATACCAACATTTATCTTTTTTATAAGGGTAAAATTCACTTTGCCCCCTTGTACTATTGGTTTTGTATCAAATACCCCCTCTACTATTAAAATCTTCAAATACCCCCCTATACTAGCAAAAAATATATTGATGGACAACAATACCCTTGGAATAAGTAAAATATTTAGTTCCATATTTTTGTTCTCCTACAATTCTTAACTTTAATTTTAACTAATCCTATAATTTAATAAAAAAAAACTAAATGAAAAACAAATAAAATTTCAATAGTATAGAGAATCGCATTTAATTTTCCTAAACAAATAAATCAGTACTATCATTATATATGCGTATATTATTTTAATAAGTGAATATTAAATTTATATATTAATTTATATTCATAGTATTTATATTATATAAGATGTAATATACGCAAAAACATATTAACTAATTAGAAATTTAATTACTTGAGAATCAGAAAAGTAAAAAAAATTAAAATATTAAACAAACAAATTTATAATACTCTCTAACAATAAAATATTAATAATTTGATATAGTTTTTACTTAAAATGTTCTTAATAGATAATTATAATATTAATAATATAAAAACATATTAAAACTTAAAAAAAAAACGTAATATCAAATAGCTTTGTACGTTGTTGTCTTAGAAAACACCTTTTAGATTTTTATTTTTTCGTACTTCTTTACTCAACCTAATTGTATTAATATTTAACAAGATTTTCTTATTGATTATATAATATTAATTTCTCTTTCCCATTTACTAAATAACTATATATTGTAATTTAATCCATAAATATATTTCAATTATATATTTGAATCACACATAATAGGAAACAGAAATATATGCAAAATTAAATAATATTGATTAATTTTAACTATAAATTGACTACCTACTTACTAAAGCTATATATTGATTATAATAGTAATATAAATTATGCAAGATATACATTTTCTTCTTTTATTAACGTGTTTTCTATATAATCTTTAAGTTATATTTATTTTAATTCAAGTTAAGATAAATTTATTTATAAAATTAGTTTTGAACAAAATTTCAGATCAAGTATTTAATTGAAGGGTAACAAATATTTATGGTTTTATATTATGGAGTGCAAAGTAAATTTAATCTTATTTAAACAAAGGGTACTTTTGTCAATTGATGTAACCTTTATTGAATTAGGGGAGTATTTGAAGGTTTTAATAGTAGAGAGGGGTATTTGATACAAGTTCACTAGTACAGGGGGTAAAGTGAATTTTACCCTTTTTATAAAACCTCAACAAAGAGAAAATCTTGTGTTAAATAAATGGTGGGTCCACCCCAAGTCCCATGTCTGCTTATAGAAAGCACCAAGCATACAAGAGATGGGCATCTGCACCTTATTTGAAGGGTGAGGAGCAGGGGCGTAGCAGCCCATTTGCTACCACTACCCCTAAATTTCAAATTTTTTCCCTCATTTTCCCCTTTCAATTATTTTTTTCTCTTTAAAAAAACACATATAAATTTTTTTTAATTTTTTTCCATGAAAAAACGGACAAAAAAATTTGGGGTGTGCCGGGAGCCCCCCTGGCCCCCCCTATCTACGCCTCTGGTGAGGAGTAAGTTTACAGGGGATGGGTCCACGAGGCTTACATGGGGATGGCATGCGGGTTATAATTGAACTTGGGTTTAGATCCGTTTGACGGATTTGACTCGTCATACGATCTAACATGAGTTTTCGTGTTTAGTTTTAACTCCACAATTCACATCATGAATCATTCATTTGTCCAAATTATAATATAATGTTTATTTTTGGTACTGGTAATATAGTCAATATTAAGAAACTACATTTCAAATATAGTCCTAATTATTATAATCAAATGTATGAATAGGAGCTCAGTTCATATTTAACTCAAACTCGTTCAAATTCAATTAACCATCAAATGCAGAAGCATGAGTTGCATTATTGATTTACGTAATGAAAACAATGAAATGTGTTTGTATGAAATTACTCCAACACCAAATTTGGTGCAAAATTATCTCCAATTCAACACCAAACATAGCACTTAACCAAATTTGATTTAATAAACAGTATTGCGTCAACTCTTGTGTAATACTATTCATTTTCGATTTTCACCAAAATTTCATCTACTCCAACTTTGCCCACAGTTTTCATGTACTCCACATGAATTTGACTCGTACCATATATTGTATATTTAATTCATTTATATTCCAGTTATATTTATTCTATTATTTCATTTGTAATATCGAATTACAATAATTAAAAAATAATTAATATCTATAATAAATTATAATCTTTAATAAATAATAAATAATACAATAAACTATAACTTACTTGCATCAAATTTAAATGTAAAATACAACTTAGTAGTAATAAAAAATATAGGTTCGGGCCAAATCATAAAGAAAGCTAAAAAGCGTTGTTTGATGAGGGAAATGGATCCTCTCCATTTAGGATGTGTAAATTTCTTGTGCATTTGGAGAGAGAAAGACACATGTGCATCTATACATACACTTGTATAAATTTCTTGTGCACATATGTGTCTTTATCTCTCCAAATGCACAAGAAATTTACACATCCTAAATGGAGAGGATCCATGCTCGTTTGATGGGCCTGCTCCGTCACTTCCCGTACTATCTGAGCACTCTGATTTACTGGAATCTGCCTTTAGGAATCCATGCCTTAAAAGGGTTCATGATTCCAGATCTACGATTTGAGCTCAATTGCTATGTGGCCATGTGGGCTTAAAAAAAAGATATAACCGGCCACAATAAACAAGCATAAACGGCCCAAGCCTAGACTATGTGGCCATGTGGGCTTAAAATCCAAAAGTTGGCCTTGAAACTTTGAAGTTCTTGAGCCTACCTTACGAGGAAAAAAAAAGAGAGATTCCCAGAAATACTTCAGAATTTGAAAAAATATCACCAAATACATTCTTATCACTTTTTTATCTAATTTTTCTCTTTTTACGCTTCTGTACAATTTTTGATTATTTTACGTTTTTTTCGTTTTTTCTTGTTCCTGTATTGTTTTATATGTTATATATGTTGTTTCGATGTTGTTTTAGTTTGTTTCTTTGTTGTTTCTATGTTGTTTCGATGTTGTTTTAGTTTGTTTCTTTGTTGTTTCTATGTTGTTTCGATGTTTCAAAACAACATTTACCTAATTTTTATGTTGCTTTTTGTTCATGTATTGTTTTGTACATTATTTCTATTGTTTCTGTGTTGTTTTATAATATTTTTAATGTTGTTCGAATAATTTTTTTGTTGTTTCCATGAAGTATTCAATTTGTAGATACAGTTTTTACCCACTTTTAAGTTCTTTTTATTCATGTGGCGTTTTTAATATTTTTTACATTGTTCCTAGGTTGTCTTCGTACCATTTTAATGTTGTTCTTATATTTCTTTGTCGTTTCCACGTAGTTTTCGATGTTTAAATACAATTTTAAATTTTAAGAGAGAGTACAGTCAGTAGTTTGTTAATTTTTCAGAAGAAATTATTTTATTTATTCCTTAAATAAAATAATTATATACAACAAATCTAATCAACCCATCTATAATAAAATAAAATATTTCATAAAACGAAAGTAAATCTTTTGTTTGGATAAAATAAGTAAATAAGTAAACAAAGAATTTATGGCTAACTAAGATGTTTACCACTTTGTTTCTCAAAAAAAAAAAAAAAAAGATGTTTACCACTTTGCCAAATACCGCTATGTATGATGGCCATACAATAATACATAGTCAAAGAGTGCTTAGCAAGCATTTAGGAACTATTTAATTCCAACTAAGTGAAAAAAAAGTGATTCTAAAAGCTAAGAATCACTTTTATTTACTGTTTGCAAACACTCATTGGGTGAAACTAGAGCTTGTAATGGCCCGGACCGACCCAAGACAATCGGGCTTTGGGAATTTTTGGGTCGGGTCGGGTCATCATATTTTGGTCGTATTGCGGGAATTTATGATCCAGTCCGGAAATACCTTTTGTATTGCCAGGCCAGCCAAATAAGCCCGGAACTTTTTGGGTCTAAAAATCATAGCTCGGCCTGGCCCAAAACACGGGGCGGGCTAGTTTTTGTCTAGGTGTGACATGTATAAACTCTACTCTCTTATTTTCAAAGCATTTCATGAACTTATAGCCTACAGAAGGGCAGTCTCACGCTACTAGACTATCACGAGAAACATAAAACATATTAGAAATCAGCTTGTAACTTTGTTTAATACAATCAGGGGCGTTAGCTCGGGGATGCTTAGGTTGGGTCACAAAAAAATGTTATGATTAAAGGGGAAAAATAATTGGGCTAGGGGTAATCTGGTGTATTAGCCGGTAAAATTGTAAAATTGGTCCTGTAATTATAAGGCGGTAGCAAAAAGGTACTGTAAAAATCATATTTTGCAAAAAAGTCCAGTAATTATAGCAAACTCGCGATTTTGGTCCTGCAAAATGCACAGTTTGCAAAATAGTCCTACAACAATATGAAAATCTCAATTCAAGTACTAATTTCACCGGATTTTAATCATGTGAGCGGCACATGCGATTCCCAATTACCAGTGAAATTAGGACCAAAATGAGATTTCATATATTCTTAGGGGCTATTTTGCAAAACGTGCATTTTGTAGGGCCAAAATTGAGACATTTATATAGTTACATGACTTTTTGCAAAACATGATTTTTAAAGGACCTTTTACTATCGCTATATAGTTATAGGATTAATTTTGCATTTTCGCCCGTATTAGGCACACCCCTTAATACAATGTTTAATTTATCTATATATATAATAGCAGAAGTCCGGAGAAAAAATTTTCCCACTCATTTTTGCCTCTTATATTATAAATTATTTTATAGCAAAATTCTAACCGTTGATCTTGCTTTGTTCAAATGTTTTGCACATAATTAGAAAAATATTATAACTTATTATAAAATGGTATTCATAGATCTTGCTTGCCATTTATCAATATACACACATTGACCGGATTTTGTTAGAAAAATACTATAAATGGTATGATATTCCAGCTTATTATTAAATGATACTAGTTTTTGACCCGTGCGATGCACGGGATGTAATGCATTGGGTTACATAAAATATATGTATATACTACGAAACAATATAATGCATATATGAAAAGAAAACCCTGCTATATTACAACAAAAATTATTACAAATTTTGAAATACTTCTTTGTACACTACATTATCTCATCTTTTTGTCGTTAGATGTATCATCGCCACAAATTAATATTTTCAACCCCTAGGGTTGGTTACTCATGAAACAAAGAACATACAATTGGCGATCAAAAACCGGGTTCTTTAGATAAAGACCAACATGAGAGAGACCATCCTTGGCTTTTGTTTTTATTGTCATGGCATAGGAAACCATAAGAGGAAACTGTCTTTTTGGAACTTGAAGGGAATTCTTAGATCAGGACGGGGTTAGCGTCATTCGCGGAATCAAAACTTTATGACCGACATTTGCTCCCGTTAGGATTTTACATTCAAGCACATATGTGGTAAGCCTCGTAATGACCAACCTCGTAGCGTTGCACAATCCAATAGAATAGTCTATGTTCGCAGAGCATTACAGAGTCCCAACCTTCAAATGCGGGTTCGTGATTAGGAACGCCGAACATCTTATACCGTTTAAGAATTCGGCGTGTGCAAATCATGCAAGAAGTCAATATTTGCATCTGATTTGCAAGTGCTATCGGAGCTCAAATACGTATGACCCTCCGATGAGTTCATGAAAGTCATATAATGATTTATGGAATCAACGACATCCAGGGTTGGCGCCAAGATAGCTCTGTCCTTCAAGTATGTGGGATCATCAGTTGCATCTTTAAACATTGGATAAGTGTTTTCGACAATAGTAGAAATTGGATCACCAGATGAGTGGAGCAAATTATGTTCAGGAATATCAATAGCGGCACGACCATCATTAGCTCCTCCAATTGTTCCATCTCCAATGCTAGCGATCCATTCAGAAAATCTCTTCAAATCTTCGTAATCATCTGTTTCACCCAGACTTTGAAGACACATGTTTTTCGTCAACCTAAGAACCTTGCAATCTTTCCATAAATACGATGAATTTATCGTGGCATTCACAATATCCTGCCGGCTTCCCTTGGGTACAACAGCAAAATCATCGAAATCCCCACCAAACACGATTGTTTTACCACCAAATGGGACGTTAGGATTATCAGGGAATGTGGCACTCATAATGTCTCGTATACTTTTCTCCATTGCCGAAAGCAATACTTGTTCATCATCGGAGCTTCGTCCCATATTATGAGTTTACAACAAACAATCAATTCGCAAGCGGACTCCCATTTTGATTTCGCACGGGACGATTCATTTGGATTAATGGGTATTAAAAATCGAGAGTGTGCGATCCTTCCGCCAGGCAATAGAAGTGCAACTATTCCGCTGGATGCCACATTGAGACAATATGCCCTTTAGATCTCAACCCCGAAGATAAAGCCCTCCACAAATATGTTTTACCGATTGCCTCCGTAACCATACACAAAGAACATACGACCCCATTCGATTGAACAACACTCATGATTTTAGAATACACACCACGCTACTCATCGATCGTCATGTTTGAAAGAAGATTATTGTGTTCGGCGAGCCCGAGCCTTACGATCATAGTGCAACTCATCGTATATCAACTGTTTTTGACTCATATCCATACTATCAACATCCGAAAAACGACATCGTATCAAACTCACGCAAACTCCTACCACGATCATTTGCGCAATAATTTTTCTATCTCCGAAAGTGCCAGGTTCTTGATTTGATCCTCACTCAAGAGTTCTACCGAGAAAAAGAAAAAAAAATTAAAAATCGAAAAAGAATAAATAATTTAATTTAAAAAATTATTTTAAAAATGAATATACGAATTTGAAACTCAAAGATTAATATCTAATATAAAATCATTGGATTAATACCTTGATGTTGCATAAGAGACGCGTCGTTTGTATAGAATATCATCCGAAAGATATTCCCAACATTTTTCCCATACCACTTACGCCTGCTCAAAGAATCGATGATAACATTGATACAAATAAAATCCAAAGATTTTCTCGCACTTGCCGATGACTCGCGACACGTGATGCCGTCAATGTACTCTTTATCATCTTCTAATAAACCCGACGCATAGCAAGCTTCGCGATAAGAAGAGTGTTGAACACCTTTAATCTTCTTATAATCATTATGACAGTGGCACCACATACAACATTTATAAGGCACCTCAGATAATACATGTCACCACATCCAGGAGGCACGTAGTGCACACGTCCTATAGAATTTCCTGCCTTTCTCGGCGCCCACTTCCTAATGTTTGATTTCCATGTGAATTTCGTCGGAGCTTCTGCATAAGTCAACTCTCTAGCTTCAGGGTAAATCTTGTTGGCTTCCATCCATGCCAAAAACATGCTTTCTCTAACGGTGTTTTTGTTAATAACATCATCTATCCTTTCGTCATCATGAAAAATAACACTCTGCTCGTTCTCTAGATGGGAACTCAGCCTTTCAACCTAAGGGTATTTATACTGCATCTCGTATCCAAGTAATCTCCATGATGCCTCATATGACGAAACATATCTACAATCGTAATACATGTTCACTTCGTCAATGGTTTTCCAGTGTCTTCATCACCGCTGCTCTGATAGAATGATGCAGTTACACGATCATGGCCCTTATTGACATACTTGAACAAATATTTTATTGACCGCGACTGATTACACCATTCTACATTCAGGTGAGCCCCGTACTTAAGTAATAATCGGCGATTATGCGGCACAACAAATCTATTGTCAAGAGGGACGCCATTTTTCTCAATAACTCGCCATTATTTCTACGCCTCAGATCGCGTAACCGGGTAACCTTCTTCGTCGATTGAAGTAGCGTCAACAAACTTTTTTGGAAAATGCTTCGTACAATGACCATCGACCATACACGGAGAACTTTTCCTTACATCGCCACACGGACCATGAACCATGATTTCTCTAACTGCAGCATAATAGCACAGATCGTCTTTTTCATCGGGTATCTCAGCCGATATGATTTTATCTATATCTTCTGCATTTGGATACTTAGCCTCTTTGACCAGAAAGAGCAGAATGTGGGCATGAGGCAATCCACGTTTCTGAAATTCTATGGTGTATATCACTTTGTAAAGCACAAAACAAAAAAAAAAAAACGAAATGAATTAGAATTGACCAAATATTAAAATTTAAAGTTATATAGTAACAATAAATTAATTTTTTATAACCTGAGACAACTTTTCCAAATATTTCGTTATGACGAAGATCCCTGATAAGAGAATCAAGTTTCACTTTAAAAATTCTGCAAATAATATCTGGACGGTCTTCGGCACTAAGTTTTCTACTCTCAAGGAAGCGAACAATCTCCGGCCATTTTGGATTGGAGGTGAATGTAATGAATAAATCAGGATAACCGACCCACCGACATATGGCCATTGCATCTTGATAGTTTTGTATCATGTATCGAGCACCCGGTAAAACTCGAAGGTAAAATAATTCACTTTCCTTGTGTGTTGGGATCGGTGTCTCCACGAAACACAAAGATCTGCAAGACCCTATACATATCAACCCACAACTTCTTCTCGATTCAAACATACATATTTTAATCGCTACTGATTCGACCATCGTATAAGCATCAACAACAAACTATTTGGAATAATCGTCTTGACGACACAATCGTGAAAGGGTTCATTTTCCTTTCGTATACGATATGAAAAAATTCTCTAACACTAATCTGTTTTCCTTCCTCAGATCGTTTGTCTTCTTTTAGGTCCGAGAATGGGATGTCTTCTCGAAACCATCTTCACCATAAGGCAAACAACAATGGGTGCTTTGTAATGCCAAGTAAGAAGCATTTAACTCATTTATCCGCCAGGAAGACCGTTCTTGTCTCAATTATGATATCTCTGTCCCCTAAAGCTTCATCAAAATCACCAACAATCAAAGCCGCCACTTCGTAACACAAAGGCGAATTATATGTTCGGGCATCCGCATCTCTTTTACCAATAAGCCGCAATCTAACATCCGAATGTCCGTATTGTTGAATCTTTTCTCTCGCCATTCTAAATGTTTTTACCAAAACATTATGTTCATCGAGCATTTCTTTAAGTCCACCACTATATCTTATCATGCATTATTTGTTTCACTTCCTTGCCTACAATTTTGAATAAATAAAAAACACATTAGCATGACCGAAAATATATTAAAATAATAAGCAATATCTATATTTTAACAAAAAAAAAAAAAAACAAACCCGATTTGAGAATTTAGTCTATGTGATACTTCATTTTCGATTATCATATATCAAGTTGTGCAAACCGGAGTTGAACCATCGTGCGACAATAAACTACCAATTAGATGATAGTTTTGTCCATACATTCGAAAATCCAGGAGGTCCACCACCTCTGTTTATGTCGTTGTCGATCTTACCCCCATGGATGTGAAACAAAACATCTTTGTTATAAGATCTAATGTTATCTTGAAAGTGTTTGCTTCTTTCACTATCACCAAACAATAATTCTCGAAGCAAAACAGGTGGTAGCTTTAAGGTAGGAAGTTGGATAATCCACGATCGCAACAAAGAGAATATTGCGGGTTATTGGATTTAACCCGAGCGTTTATTCTTTCATCGTACCAAAACATGTTTTGCACAAAATCGACACCTATAGATTGCATCATCGATATCCCAATAATCAGTAAATTTATAAATTAATAAATTTTAATTAGCAAAATCTTATAAAATACAAAAATTAATTTAATAAAAAACACATATATATATATATATATAAATAATTAACACTCACCAACTTTTATCACCGTATTTATCTCATTGGTTTGAGATGGAAGTGGTTTGAATCCATATTACTATGGCTTGATCGATCATCTTTATCATTCATAGTTATTTCGATGGGATCGTCTATAGTGAGATCAATTATCGTTTTAGAGTTAGAAATCTTCTTGAAGATCTCAGCGATGCACGACAGGAAGTTTGTTGTTTAGATTTCGAGTGTTGGTACTTCGGGGAACATATTGTTAGAAATATTAAAATAGTATTTAATATTGGAAGTATAATAAAACATTAAATATAGAAAATTTTGATTTATAAAAACAAAATGTTAAGTATACCATTTGTAATGTCACAAATCCTGGATTTTGAATAGGAATAAATAATATCATTTGGACGTATCGTGAGAAGTAACTCTTTTACGTAACTTCCGAGATCTCTTCGTGATAGTGTCGTGTTTTTGTTAAGAAAAATTAAAAAAATTGAAAGAAATCAAATGAATTATGATTTAAATTGAATAATTTTATTCACTAAATTAAAAAAAAAGAGTTCAGTATACCTTGTGTAAAGCCATTATGCCGGGAGCTCGGAAAAGGATAATTTATATTTCTCGATGAAGATGGATTTGCAATGCTATTGCGGTTTGTGATGTCACTAAACGGGGTTGTTGATATTGTGCCAGCATTTTTGCTCGACGAAATATAAGAAACAACCCTCGTAGGTAACCTTGAAGGCATATTTCCTGATATTCTATTATTTTCCGTCAAAGAGTTGAAAAGGATTAGAACAATAAAATTAAACAAATACCATAATAAACAAATTTATTATATAGATATTGAAAAAAATGTTATTATATTTAAACATCCATTTCAATATTAAATTTTAAACAAATTATACATACAAAAATAAAAAAAGTTTAATTTTATATTATTTTTATATATATAGTGCATAGATTTAATTTATTATAAAATATATTCTTGTAAAATTTTAAGAATAATATAAAAATAAAACTCATATAATTAATTTAAATTAAATTGGAAAACCAAAAATAAGAATGCCCAATATAAAATCAGCAACCTAACATAAAAAGCCCAATTAAATACTCATTTCCCAGGCCCAACCAATAGCCTACCCAAGCCCAAACGATTACAAAAATGTGCCCCAAATACAAAGTTGACCCCAATACGCCATAAATCGGCTCGGCCCATCACACCCTCACAATTTAACCGTCTTGCATATGGACACGTGTAAAAATCGACCACGCGATTTTTACACATGTACGGCTGAGATTAACATATGCATCAGATGGCATTTTCAATTGTTGTAGGGTTTCATTTTGTTTCTAGTACATTCCGCCTCCCACCCCCATTTTCTCATTTTCTCTCCAGTTTTACTTTTACTGAAGAATTTCTGAAAAAATTCTTGGTTCGATTTATGTTGTATCGTCCACAAGAATTTGTAAATATCATCTATTTTCTCTGTTTCAACCGATTATTTTCGAGAAATGAGAGGTTTTTCGTTTACAATCAACAGTCGGTTATTTTCGAAAAATGAAGGGAATTTTTCGTTTAAATCTGGAAATGAAATCGATTTTTCATATGTCAGATTTCATTTTGTTTAAGGTTTTTGTTTCGTCCGCCTACATGCTCTCATTTGTGTATCTCTCAGTTATTTTGTTTTGTACCAAATTTCATATGTAAAATGTTTTCAGTTAGATATTTAGGCATGTTTAGATCTGGCTAAAATATTAAGCTATCTCATCATTTACGATTTTTTAACGGTATTTCAAACAGGCCTCAATTTTTTTTTTGTAAAAATCGATTCTGCTATTTTTTCATAAGTAAGTTATTTAGATCTGCTTGAAATACCATCAAAAATCTAAAATATTATTTTTATAAAATAATCACCATCGATTTGTTTATATCTCTTATGTTTATTTAGATCTGGCTATGAATGATGAAGCTATCTCATCATTTTGGATCATTTTACGGTATTTCAAACAGAGCTCATTTTTTTTTTTGTAAAAATCGATTCTGCTATTTTTTCATAAGTCAATTCTTTAGATCTGCTTGAAATACCATCAAAAAATGTAAAATATTATTTTGAAAAAATAATCACCATCGATTTGTTTATATCTCTTATGTTTCTTTAGATCTGGTTAAAATATGAAGCTATCTCATCATTTTGGATTATTTTACGATATTTCAAACATGGCTCATTTTTTTTTATTTTTTGTAAAAATCAAAAAATACCATTTTATCTGCAGGCAGTTATTTAGATCTGTTTGAAATACCATTTAAATGGGAAACTATTATTTTTTTTTCAAAGATCGGACCATGTTTGTGCTCGCTTCATTTGGTTGGTTGTCGTCTTTATCTCGGTAATTAGTTTTTCGGAGGAATAAACAATGGCGTTATACATTTGCGATACTTTCGAACTTAATTTTATTTGTGTTGGTTATAGCTTTGAATATATTCTTTGCTTATTTTCTTGGACTTGAAACCCTAAGCATTCAAGCCTCTTGACCTGCACCAAGAGTGTAGTGGAATCCTGAGGTGCAAAGGGAATCTTGACCAAGATTTCTTTAGTTCTATCATTGTTTATGTTGTTTGTAATCATTTCGTATTAAATGTAATGATGAATTTATATACAAATTTTGTTCCAAGGCTTCAATAGATGACTAACTTATGAAGCCCGAAAAAGATAAGTCAATCAATCTTATGTCCATTATTCTTTGATATTTAATTTTCTCGCAATTTCTAATTGATATTTGATTTTTTGCGGGTTAAAAAATATCCGGATACAATACCAAAACAACATATACACAGATAAGTATCTTTGAATTGGATGAATTTTAGTTATGCAATGAAAAGTATAATACCGTGTGCAATGTCTTTACTCCTTGACGCGTTTATTCCCCACGATATTACAATCGACAACTTCGTCATCGTCGTTGGAGTCCTCGCTTCCTTTTCGGTGTTTGGATTTTTATTCCTAAAGTCTATTTTCTTATAGTCATAATCATGCTTTTTGTTCTCTTTGTTAAAATAGTATAGTCATGCTGGTGGTTTTTGTGTGTTTTATAAAGCTATATCTCTGATTTTCATTACTCATGTTTTGATAAAGATGGGATATCTTATATAATGTGTCCTCTTGTTTGAATGAAGACTAAAATATCCTTCCTTATATTAAAATCAATCGGAAATCTGTCATTCCTAAGTTTAAAAATATCATTCCTTATGTTAAAATATCATTTCAAATTTCAATATTATGACATATCTTTCAAAATCTTTCACTTGATTATAGGAACTTATACTGATTCTCTTCACAAAGTCAGAGCATGAAATCTCTTATAGACTCATTTTTTTAACCCTTACAAAAAGTCAGATTTTTTTAACCTCATATTATATCATTTCTTTACTTATGTTTCTCAGAAAAAATTACTATTATTTGTGGCTTTTTAGACCCAATCTTGTAAATATGTAAAGTGCATTAAATACTAAATATATTTAAAAAACTCGCTGATAAAAAAGAATTTGAATTTATTGTGTGTTAAATCTGAATCTGTTTCCTTATGCTCGAGTCTTTATCGGTAATTAGTTTTTTGGAGGAATTTTATCTTAATTTTTATACGCTTGTGAGACTCTGTAAATCATAATTTTGTGTGATGGTTATAGCCTGTCTATGTTCTATCCTTATTATCTGGACTTGAAACCCTAAGCATTCAAACCTCTTGACCCTGCACCAAGAGTGTAGTGGAATCCTGAGGTGCAAGGGGAATCTTGTCAAGATTTCTTTAGTTATTGTATTATAACTGTTGTTGTTGTAAGCTGATTTTGAATTATGTGAAGAATACTCATAACAATATAAAGTATTGATTGTGAAAAAAATGATATTTAAAACGAAATGTACATGTTAGAATTTTTTTTAACATTTGTATAGATATTAAATTTAATATTACAAAAATAAGACAACGATAAATATAAAAAATTCAAACTAATATTTCAAAAACATAAAATATTCCAAAACTGCATAAAAATCCAAACAATAATAAAGTAAACTATAATAATAATATTACTTTTCCTAATAATCTAAACAATAATAGAAATCAAGAGCAATAAATCCTATCTTTGTCAGAAAACTTCCACAAATCAAAAAACACATACTTCTGTCCTATTTATTTCTTCAATAAGTCTTCTTCGTTCACAATAGACTTCATCTTCTTTGAGTTCGTGCATGAAGATAAGTCTTGAACAACAACTCCTTTTAAGCGAAGGACTTTCAGAATCGAACCCATTTTCTTCACCGGTTTTGTTAGGTGTGTTCACTTCGTTCTCCGATGAAACCTCCTACAATATTACCAATGTCGATCGGTTGGTTATTATTTTAATGAATACACCAAATAAATATAGAATACAATATTAAATTGATTACATAGTTAAAAAAATTCAATAATACCTTCTCATTCATCCACTCTTACGCCGGAGTTTAGAAAGAAATCGATTCCTATAATTGTAAATATAAGAATTAGTTATATAAATCAGCCTAAATTATAAATATGAATATATACTCGCAATTTTAAAATAACATAATTTAAAAAACAAACCTGGCTCTCAAATGCAGAATAAAATCTCTTGATCAAATCGGGAATCATTTGTCGGTTTAACAAAGAGAAAATGACCCATCATAATTATGCAGCTGGTCTGCTCTGACTTGAACTTTAAAGAACACTTGCTTATCAATCAAAATAGCCAGCTCATCTGGTATATCTTGTCCATCACCACCTTCATTCTATAAAAAATTAGGAGATTAGAATTTAAACAGCAAAATTACTTAAAATAAGTTCAGAGTTTAGAAAGAAATCTGATTCCTATAATTGTAAATATAAGAATTAGTTATATAAATCAGCCTAAATTATAAATATGAATATATACTCGCAATTTTAAAATAACATAATTTAAAAAACAAACCTGGCTCTCAAATGCAGAATAAAATCTCTTGATCAAATCAGAATCTGTTGTCAGTTTAACAACAGAAAATGACCCATCATAATTATGCAGCTGGTCTGCTCTGACTTGAACTTTAAAGAACACTTGCTTATCAATCAAAATAGCCAGCTCATCTGGTATATCTTGTCCATCACCACCTTCATTCTATAAAAAATTAGGAGATTAGAATTTAAACAGCAAAATTACTTAAAATAAGTTCAGAATTTAAATTATAAATCACAAAGATTAAAAAAAACCTCCATGTACTCGTTTCATAGATTGGCACAAGATTTGCCTATTAAGTGCTCACAATCCCTATCCCAACACAAGAAAGCAGCATTGCCCGTATCATCTATAACTTGCATATGGATTTTGTACCTAATATCAAAACTATGGAATTATTAATGACATAATAAATAGGAATTCCAATAAATAAATAAAATTAATTATTATTATACAATTAAAAATAAAAAATACCTAAAATGTCCAGATTGATAGAAAGTGTCGCATCTTTCACAATAAAATTTGTCCCCAGCTTTTGTCAGTTTCTTAGGGCATCTAGAGCATGAGAGATACCACCAATCACCTATAAAAGACAATATGGTGGCACAAATCCAGAAACTCCCAACCTAAAATAAAATAAATTAGTCAGAAAATATACAATTAAAATACACATTGTAACAAAAAGAATATATTTAAGTTCCACTTACATCATTGTTATAGTATAGCTGATCAAGTGTTATAACTGGTGAATCTCCGGATGATAAATCTTCAGCAACGGTCCGAACAGTTGGCACACTAATATGACTAATTGATCTCATTGGTCTGTTGCTGGCCATGATTCTAAATAAAAAAAATAATGTAACTTTATAAACAATAGTTTATATATAAAAACATGAAAAAATTTATAAATAATTATTCAAACCTTGACTTGAAATCATGAACTTCTTCCATATCTCCATTAACAATCATTTTTGTAACATGAAATGCATTGGAGACCTTCACCTCTTCTGAAATGGCAGAAACTTATAAAAATTAGTTCATATCTTATAAAAAATTTAAAAAATTTGCAGAACAAAATTAATTCACATATATTTTTTTTAATTATAAAATTGCATAAACTTATTAAATTGCAAAAAAAAAAAAATTGCGAGAATCTTAAAAAATTTGAAATAATGGGCGAACAAAGTTGATGAACATCTATTTTGTTTTGATTGAAAAAATTTAAACTTAAAAGTAATTGCGAAACTTTAAATTTAAAAATTATTACCACGAAAAACTTTGCCCCGCACATCCGCAATATACACAACAATTGGTTCGAATTTACCGTCATCAAGAAACGACAAAATTTGATCAACATATTCCTCCCATAACGTGCAAGTTACTCGATTATTCCTAAGACATCGAAATTTTTTAAGTTACAAAAATTTCAAATGAAAATATAAAACATTGAATAAAAAATTTTAGTTACTCCAAATCCTCCAAGACGATATCAATAAATCGCGTCGGCCTTCCCCGAATTTCTGTTGTTTTTCTTTGAATGCATTGAAACAATTTCGCCAATTATATCTATACACATAAAACACAAATAATTAATTTAGAAGAAAACAAATCTATATTCGTTTAATTCTAAATAACATAAATTTAAATTTATTATATATATATATGAACTTAAATTTGTTTGAAATCAGAGTTATAATTACCAAACAACATAGTATCGTCCACTTGTTCTGCAGATGACAACTCTCGAAAATGTTATAATTGAAATACAAATCGCGGAAATATCTTATTAAACATTTCAAAAACTTGAGTTTTTCCATGAAATAAAATTTTATGTTTCCTCAATGTTGAACGATATTTCTCGTTATAGTTTGCAACTATAAAATCCCTAATTGCAAATACGTGACCCTCAGCAAGCAGCTTCTTAAACTGTTCAATATTAGCCTTCCGAATTGTACCATGGATTCTATCGCCCTGCAACAATCATATTTTTGGTTTAAATTTAAACAATTTTATGATACAATAAAGCAAAAAAATAATAAAAAGGTATTTACCTCATAATCATGGAAGACACATTCTAGATGTTAATTTGTGTCTTATCACCATATCTTTGGCTTTTCATACATACGGATCGAGACGGAGCTTCATGTTCCATTTTGTTTTTGAGGTGTTAATGTCATCATTGGAGCCATTACTTTTTTTTTTTAGTGTATTGCGTTGTAAATTCTATCTCTATTCTTTGTAATTCGAAAGTTGTAATTGTGTAATATGACATTGGCTCGATATTTATAGGTGAGTGTGAGGAGATTTAATTAAGAAAAATATTTAATATGGAAATCATATATAAGGTATTATTTTTAAAAAATTAAAATCACGTTTTTCAATGTATTTTTTCACTGTCTGTATCTATCATTGTAAATTACCATACTTCACATATTTGATTGAAATTCTTTCTTGAATATTATTGAATCTTTTATTTTAATGAGTTTTATATACAAACTTGTTTCTCAAGTAATAAAGTTTTGCCAAAATATGTAAGAATAGTTAGAATCCTAGATTTTTATTTCCTTAAATTGAATTGGTACCATATATTTACCTGGATTTTAAATACCATAAAGAAAAATCCACAGCCGATAATTAAAAGGACAGATTTGATTGATTAAATTGATTAAATTCAGCCGCTAATTAAAGTAAGTTTTAAATTCAATTTGAGATCAGCTACAATTCTGACTTTTAAATACCTTAAATAAAGAATACGTGGCCAATAATTAAAGTCAATATATTTGATTTATTAAATTCATTCACTAATTAAAGTATGTTTTAAATATGCTTTGATTTCGCCTTAAATTCTGCGTAATGGATACCTTAAATAAAAAACATTAAAACCGTTCAACAAAGTCAACGACTCAATACAACAAATATTGCCCGAAATAGAAAGAAAAAAAATTGGCGGGAAAAATTTTGCTTACTATTTTGGGAAGCGTCTCTTATTATATATATATAGATTCAAAGATCTTGCTTGTCATTTATCAATATTTCATTGGTGTTGTTGTTACTACTATTGTTAATAAATGACCAATCATTTATTATTATATAATTTATTGGTACCGAGTTCTATTTGTAGTTTGTATTTACCATCCCACCTCTCAAAAAAAAAGGAAAAAGAAAATGAAATAAAGAAAAAAAGATCGCTGGACATCTAATCCTCAATTTTTTATTAAAAAATGTTGATATTTTAGCCAAATTCATTATTATAAATATAAATGAAATATTTAATCAAAATTAATGTACCCACCAAATTTTGATTTGATTTTACTAAAGATACCAATTGAAAAAAGAAAAATATATGGAATGCACCAAACACGTGCAAATCAAAAATCATGTAGTATTTATTATATACTTAATCGAATTTGACATTGTTATGCAATTGGATAATTAGAAATACGTTTAGGAAAATGAACAAATCTTACCTTAATATTTAAGATTTATTAATCTACAAATTTATTTTATTACAATAAAAGGACAACAATTTGGTCGGTACCATAATTTTTCCAAATTGTATACAACTCAAAATGGACATATATGTATTACCTTTAAGGAAAACATTTTATTGAAATATTTACTAAATACAAAATTTGTATGTGCATTGCATTTTTATATAAATTTTACAGACGATTCTCCAAAAAAAACTTAATAAATAAGTTTTTTTCGAATTATGAAACTCTCCATAATTATTTTCTTTAATCTCTTTTGATTGATTAGTGATTTACAACAATTCATTGTTGATTAAAATGAGAAAAGTCATGGGGTCTATAACTATTGGAAATAAACAACAGATAACGAACATAGATAGCAATGGTGCGATCTCTATTCTTTATTTCGGTAGTATCATGTTTATATTAATAAATTTTTAAGTCCGATAAGTATGCATGCATTTATTTTACAATATTTCTCTAAAATTATAATTATATCAAATCATAAGATATCATTTATATTATTTAGATATTGTCATAAATTCCTCATGTAGGAATAATAATTGAAATACATTCCTCATGCATGAACATGAAACTCTTGATTTTACGAGTTAAATTGTACTTTAATTCAAAATCATGTTAGAAGAAAACAACGACATTAGGTTGGTTGATACAAAGTTTTGGGATCATACTTTAGAGGCAAATATTGTTTTAGTAAACAATGATGATCAAAATGCATTAATTTCGCGAATGACAGTGATCTCATTCGATCTGAGGTTGCCATTTATTTTCCCATTGTTGGGAAATTATTTTGTTGATTTTGATGAATGCCATGTAAAACTTAGAATAGGAAGTTGGCACCCCATTTTTGTTGTAAAGCGCATTGTAATAAATAGGTGGTCGAGTGAGTTAAGTCGCCTATCCCCGAACATGCGAGAAGACAACCGGAGACTATAAGGAAGACCTCATTGCAAGGCATCCGAGTATGGCGAGAGAGAAGAGAAGACAGAACTCGATGAAGGTGCGGTGAGATGAAGGTAGTGAAGTGAAGTATCGGTCAAGTCAACTCAAGATAGCCAAGTCTCAATGTTGAAGTGGAAGAGTCATCCGATGATTGGAAGTCGACTCGAAGTCACTGGGGATGATAAGAAAATGCGGTCCAAGTCGAGATAATCGAAAGAGATCCGTTGCACAAAAATCAAGAGAATTACTTAAACAAGTAATACTTCCATATTGCCTTTCTCGAAGTGCTCGGTCAGAAGTGTGCAAGAGGAATAAACCAATGGGAAGCACTGCACTTGTGTCAGAACTCTGAAAAGCTGAAGAATCATTCATACGAGGAAGTGGAAATTCCAAGGATCGCAACAAGACAAGCCAACGACCACAAGTGACTTTCAAAAATAAGCCTATCTCTTCAACGGGCAAGATTTTTGAAAGATCACTATAAAAGGCTGAGGAATCACTCTGAGAGAAAGTTACCGACCTGAACAACGAAAATACAAACTAACATTTTGAACTGTAACAAAACAA
The DNA here is from genome assembly GCA_016081115.2 of Rehmannia glutinosa. Lineage (NCBI taxonomy): Eukaryota > Viridiplantae > Streptophyta > Magnoliopsida > Lamiales > Orobanchaceae > Rehmannia > Rehmannia glutinosa. The sequence goes on along the minus strand of CM071930.1, from coordinate 71,113,885 downwards.
AAAAACATACTCAAGTTATTCAAGATCAATCCTCAAGCCTACATTACGAAGGAAATCAATCCAACACTCACTGTGAAGGAAATACAACTTCAATCGGTTGAAGAGGAATCATTTGAAGATTCAAGGGGTCTACATTCCATGAGAGATTGTAGAAAGGTTCAAGGTCGAACCAAGCTTAAGCTATTTGGAGGGCTTCGTGATCAAATCCAAGGAACTTAAGCAAGTGAGTAGTAGTAGCAAAGCGGTGCCCTGTGAAGAAGGTCGAGTCATACGAGAAGCCGGTGTTTGTGTGACCAAGGCATCTCATCGAGTCCCGAAGGATCAAGTTAGGCTGCGTGATCAAGACTTGTATCTAGACTGTTAACCACTCTGTATATTGATCGATCTTAGTGGATTCCTCTAGGAGTTGGAGAAAGAGAGGAGTAGAAGAATTATCCCATCTTGAACCTCTATAAAACTTCTTTGTGTCATTTACATTTCAAAGACTTTAATTTCTGCATCTTATTTTATATCTCATTTGATAAATTTGCTATCCAATTGATAATCAATCGAGTGCTAAAACTAAGTATCAAAACAAACTTAACCAAATTCAAGGGTGTTAAGTCTTCCAATGAAAAACAAATCACACGACGAGTTAAGTCTTTAGTCAAAACAAATCGAGTTACTCTATCAACGGCTCAATCAGTGCATTTGAGTGACTAACTCTATTTGATTAACTAACTTAGTTTGTCCATCAAGGACACATCTCGTAAAGTATTAACTCGATCATTTTTAAAAGGACTAAATCGAAAAGTTGGTAAGGTTTATTCAACCCCCCTTCTAAACCTTACACTCACACCCTTGGGACCAACAAGTGGTATCAGAGCGGTTGGTTCATTGAGCCTTCCATGACCGGCAGTTCTTGAACTAGATCTCCAAATTTTTCAAAGTTTGTTTTAGTACTTAATCTTTCAAAACTCTTTTATTCAACAAAGTTATTATCATGGAAGCAAATCGACACACATCCCTATGTTCACAATTGAAGAATTTGATGATTGGAAAATTCGTATGCATGCTCATCTATCAGCATTACACGATGAAATGTTGATAGTGATATAAGATGGGCCACTCCAGATCTTAAAAGTGAACACAACTGTAAGAAGAGCTGCGGTGAAGGAGAAGAGGATCTTTGCTCCCGGACCTATGGTTGAAAAACCAAGAGCTGAATGGACAAATGATGACAGGAAAAGATATAACTTGGACAATGTGGCCAAGGACATTCTTTACAAAACTTTGAACAAAGCCATGTTCAACAAAATCAAATCATGCAAAACGGCTAAAGAAATCTGGGACAAGCTAACATTAATTTGTGAAGGCTCCGAGCAAATCAAGGAAAATAAACTATCGGTTCTTTGTCTGAGAAATTTGAGAATTTTAAAATGCTTGCAGGAGAGACCTTAGACCAACTGGATGCTCGGTTCACAGAAATTACAAATGAGCTATCTGCACTTGGAAAGGAATATACACAGAAGGAAATGTGTATGAAAGTTCTAAAAAGTCTCCCAGCTGAATGGGAAATGAAGGTCATGGCACTGAGACATTCCATTGATCTATCCAAGACATCCAACCATGAGCTATTCTCAGATCTCAAAGCCTACGAATTTGAGCTGAGAAGAAAAGACCAGGAAGAGCAATTTGTGCCAAAGCATTTGCTCTAATTGTTAAGGATGGCAAAAGAGCTGAGGTCAAAGAAGTCATTGTCCAAGAGAAAATAGCCCTGATGGTTAAAAGGTTTAATAAGTTCTTCAATAAGAACTACAAAAGAAGCAAAGGTGAATCCTCCAGAAGACACTCAACACCCTCCAAGTCAAGGAAAGATAGACCATCCAAGAGAGCAGAGCATCAAAAAGTTGAATATCAAAGAACTGACAATCCAAGGATGGAAAGAACCGATCAAAAAGTTGAATATCTATGCTGGAACTGCAGGCAACCAGGTCACTATGCCATTGATTGCCCATATCCTGTAGTCAACAAATACAAGAATGAAGAGGAAAGAAAAGTCTTCAGGGAAAGAAGACGGGGGAAAAGAGAAAGGCAATGTTGGTGCAGAGATCTTGAGACAGCCAAGTCAAAAGACACACGGTGATTCAGAGAGTAGTGAAGCGACTACTCAAGTGACTCGAAGAAGAAGCCTTGATTTGTCTGATGGCTAAAGAACAAGACCAACCTGACCAGGAAGATGAGGTACACTCTAACCCATCACACTCAGAGTCTAGTGATAGTGACTGTGATACACACACTTCTTCACCCACTGATCTTTATGATTCATTAGGTAAAATGATGAAAGACTTTGAGCACATTAAAACCTCGCACACACTACTAAACGAGGAAAACAAAGATACTCAAAAGCAAAAACTCTCGGTGACTAAGGAGCCGAGTACTCTAAGTCAAATAGCTGATGAGAATAAAAGTCTAAAGACTGAAAACGCTCGATTAATCGCGAGAAATAATTTGCTTTCGAGAAAAGAGGGAGAATGACCTAAAAAATGTGATTGCCTCATTCACTAAGGCATCTAAATCATTGGATGACCTTATTATGAGTCAAAGAGAATGTGGAGACAAAACAGGCTTAGGATTTAATTCCTATGTACTATGTCAAGCTCCAAAAGTGATTTTGGAAAAAGGATCTTCAAGCAATGAAGTATCTCTAAAATCCAAAACTCCAAATTGTGCACACACATTCATTCCAAAGCACAAACACAAGCAAACTGACCTTGGTTATAAAGGAAAAGGAAAGTTTGCCAGGTTGAGTGTCTTTGAGAGGACAGTGAGAAGAAGAAATTCACGAGTTCTCAAAGCAAACTCCAAATAGGAAATACTCAGAAAGAAGAAACAGAGCTACCAAAAGTCCGAAATTCTATAAAAGAAATATATATAATGGGAATGGTAGAAACTACCCAAGCCAAGTGATTGGAATAATGTGAACTATCAAAGAAAGACTGTGGAATATAAGCTCAAGTGGCAAAGGCCAGAACTCAACAAAGGCCATTCTAAAGGTATAAGAGCTTTCATCAAAGACACATATGCACCTAGGCACTACACTCAAAAATATCATAACTACCCAAAGAAGACAATTGCTAAAACACATACACATGCATACAGACAAAAGAGACAAATGTATGAACCTAGAACCCCCAAGCAATTTGCCAAAATTAATTATGATTATGGATGGCAACCCCTTAGAGTCAAATCATTTGGCTATAGGTTGGTTGGATCATCTTACAATACTAACCCCTCAGGACCCATGCAAGTATGGGTACCTAAAACCTAATTTCCTTGATTGCAGGTTCAAGGAGCAGCTGAGTGCTAAGGAACCTGGTACATGGATAGTGGCTGTTCCAGACACATGACAGGAAACAAGAAAAATTTATCAAAATTCAAGAATATTAAAGGTGCAAAATGTTTGATACATGTTTTTATCTTAATTTTGATGATTTTATTTTGTCACCAAAACAATGTTTTTAAAGGTTGTCCAAATACTCCTAAATGATTTAAAATGGTTTTAATATTTTCCGGAGTATTTCCTCAAGTTTATTTTCAATAATATTGGACAACACGTTTAATGATTTTATATCAATGGACTTTTACTTCTAAACAATGTTCCTAAATGTTGTCTAAATACTTCCGATTGGTTTAAAATGTTTTTACTAAATTTTCGGAGTATTTCTTGAGTTTTATTTTCGACAAAAATTGGACAACTTTTCTGTCTCGAGGTCGACCGGTCGCCCTATAGGGCAACCCGTACCTGAAGAGTATGTTTGAAACAGAGAAAATGAACTCCGAGGTAAAATTGGACAGGTCGGCCGCCGCCCAGTGGGGTCGAGGTGCAATCAACCTGGTCGACACCCTGTCGGCCGGTACACAAGCTTGCTCTCTTCTGAAACTTAGGACCTTGTTTTTGATTGAGGGGACCGGTTGAGACAGGGTCGACCCGGTCGAAGCCTATGTCGACCCGTCCGCCTGTTGAATTTTTCAAAGTGTTCTTCAAATCTCTTATTTCGTGCGGCCGATCGCCTGTACATTTGACAAGAAAAATATGACCGTTTGACCAAGAAACACATTTCCTTAAATTGTGGGATTGATTTCTAACAGCTATATTCTTGATTTTAATTGTATTTTTTAGTAGATTTTCAATCCCCAAGAGGAGCCTATGCTTGATCAATCATCTCCTATAAATAGAGGAAGTTTTGGAGCAACTAAAACAACAATTGAGATACAACACAACAAGATACACTTCAAGCAAATATTTGTTCTTCATTGCTATTATTCTTGTTGTAATTTTGCCTAGCTTTTCATTTTCACATCCTTGAGGTCTAGGCTATTCTTGATTACACTTTGCACTCAAATTGTAATATTCATTATTGAGTTGTAATCTTGATTTTTGGTTATCATTCAAACACAAGATATCCTTGTGAGTGTTCGTGTGGTAAGAGCACACTTGGATGATCTAGGTGATAGGTGCAAGAAGATTGTGGTGATCTTCTTATTGAGGTGTTGAAGAATTCGGTATTCTTCAAGGTTGAAGATTGTGGTAATCTTCACAAGGTGCCGTTGAAGGAAGATTGTGGTGATCTTCAAAGGGAGATTGTGGTAATCTCCAAAGGTGTTGTTGAAGAAGAGTGTGGTGCTCTTCAAGGTGTTGTAAGTTGAATTTGTATTAATTTTGGTAATTAATAAAATTCTTTTTCTTTTTGAAATCCATCCTCACACACCTAGATCTTCACGGCACCTCCTCTACCATAGTGTAAGCTGGGAGCAGCTCCGAAAAGCGAGGCTTGCAACAAAATTCGCTTTCAACAACGTCAACAACACCACGAAAAAAGTCCACTATGGTTGTCATAGCTCGATCACTTCTTTTTCCACTAAGTGATTGCTTAGGGACCTTAGCGTACGATCTGGGCTGTTTTCCCGATAGTCATTCTCATCCTCTATGAGGGAAAAAAGACCAAGAATCAATAGCAGAAGGTCGAATCCCTCAATCCACCTCTCGAGCCAACTGAGCTCGGGAAAATAATAGAGTATGAAAAAGATTGTACCAAAAAACAGGGGCACTATAGTTTGTTTTTTTATGGGTAGACTCGACCAAAAAACAAGCAAGCCAATGAGAAACAAAAGATGAATCCCACAAAAAATGACTATTCCATATGAAATTCCATAGATACTGGGGTGGTAGTAGATTAGGCCCTAGGTGGGTTGAACTACTATAAATCAACGCGTGTTGTTTACATTCCGCACCTTTATTATTGTGTTTGAGCATTTGGTTCGAAAAAGAGGGCGAAATCGAAAAGATGGAGATAATCTATTCACCCCCCTCTAGATTATCGTAGCCGCTTGGACTTACAAGTGGTATTAGAGACAAACTCTTTGGCAAGCTCGTTTCACATCGCGAGTGAAGAGAAACGATCATCGGCTATGAACGAAGCTCAACTTTCCGACACCTCCACCACCACGGTTTGATTCCAAAAATTTTACATTTTGGAAAGAAAGAATGGAATGCTACTTACAAGGTTGCGGGTTTGATATTTGGAACACCGTCATTAATGGAGAATCTATTCCGATGATAGATACACCACACACCTCCAAAAGCCTCAAAGAGCTAAAGGATGAAGAGAAGAATATCATCTCCTTAAACGGTAAGGCTCTAAATATTTTGTATTATTCACTTACTAATTTGGTATATGAACATATTGTAGGAATTCGATCGGTACATGAAGTATGGCAAAAATTAGAAGCCATCTATGGAGTATTTGCAAATGAAAGGAGTCAAACAAAAGCATCTACTTCTCAAAGGAATACAATGTCAAATCTAAGGAACAAACCTCTTACAACTTTCAACTATGAAGAAGTTGAACATTGTCTTATGGGGATCGAAGAAGAAAACGAGGTATGTCTTAAACCCTCTACTTCTTATGATATTGTTATTCAAAATGATTATAGTGATTTGCAAAATGATTATGATGAACTTCAAAATGAATTCCAAAGCTTACTTGTTAAATACAAAAATTTGAAAAAGGAATTCAATGTTTTAAAAAATGATAAGGATAGTTTATTTACTTCCTATGAATCACTATCATGTGCTCACACCACCACACTTGACAAGGTTATAAACTTTGAAAAAGATAATAGTACTCTTGTTGAGAACATTGATTGCATGAAAAAGGATTTATTAAAATCCAACTTGAGTACAAATAGAATGACCAATATTGTTGATTGTTCGAAACTAGAACTTGATCATAAGTCTAAGGATGTCAATCACATGAAAAATAATCAAGTCTCTAAGCACGTTGGTCATTTTGCTCCTAATATTATTACATGCTTTTATTGCGGTAAAAGGGTCATCTGACTAATACTTGTCGGACTAAAAATAGCTCTAATTATTGTTGGAGACCTAAAAGTCTCAAAACTAATCCCAAAGGACCCAAACACATGAGGGTACCACAAAATAATGTCATATTAGGTACTCGGCGAAATAATGATTGAAGAAAATTCATACCGCCAAGAAGGCATCAAATGACCGATTCATTTGATCAAAGAAGGAGGAACTATTTTCAACAAAGAAAATTTCCAAGAAGATGATATAATCAAAGATGGGAAGAACACAATCCTTGGAAATGGAGTAATCAAAGAAGTCGTCATCAACAAAGAGACCTCTCAAGGGGAAGATATCATCAACAATGGGAAAGACACAACCCATGGAAACAGCGTAATTGGTAAACCGTATCTCCCCATTTATATATGCATTTTATTTTAATTCCATGCATGTTTTTATTTGTGTCCTAATTGCAAAATGAGCTTTCAAGTATTTATTTTTAATTTAGGTCTTTAATATATTTGTGAGTTTCAAAATTTTTAAAAGAAGACCGTTCATGATATTTCTAAAACTCTTGTGCATTAAATTAGACCTATGTGGTTTATTATCTCCTATGTATTTTCATAGCATATGCATTTTTCTTGATGTCTCCTATTACTTGCCTACACTTGTGCTTTTGTGCAAATTTTGTTCAAGAATTGTGTAGGATATACATCTCATATTCATTGGCTATTTCGTCATCAAGTTTCTTAAACTATCGAGGTATGTTCACTCGTATTTATATTAGAACTCGATATTATGCTTATGCACATATCTTTCAAGATATTTCATCTCAACCCCTTAAGTGTCACTAAATGATTTTGCAAATTCTTCTTAAAAGGGCACTACTCGTTAAGTCTCATTTTTCTCGAATATATGTTTTCCCTGAAACCCGTATTTGTTGGACTTGGTCCAAAATTATATTTTTGCAAAGTTTTAAAACGTTTGGGGTTGAAAGAATACCCAATGACGAAAGTGATGAAGAAGATATTATTGAACAATTTGTTCAAATTGATGATCAACCGTCTACATCAAATGATCAACCGCCCACTTCAAATGGTCCTCAAGAAGATAGAGGTGATATCTCGGATCTTCCCGTTGTATTGAAATTTAAGGGAGATCACCCAAAAGATCTTATTATTGGTGATCCCCCCTTGACAAAGTGATGACCCGGAGAAAATTTACCGAGAAAGCTCTTATTTCTCAAAAAGAGCCTAAAAATGCTAAAGAGGCTATTGAGGATGAGGATTGGTTCCTAGAGATGCAAGAGGAGTTGAATCAATTTGAAAGAAATGATGTATGGGAATTGGTACCTTGTCCTCCTTCTCAAACCATAATTGGTACAAAATGGGTATTAGGAATAAACTTGATGATCAAGGCAATATTGTGAGAAATAAGGCAAGGTTAGTAGCTCAAGGGTATTGTCAAGAAGAAGGTATTGACTAGGATGAAACTTTTGCACCCGTAGCACGTTTAGAAGCTATTCGTATTTTACTTGCCTATTCTTGTTTTAAAAATTTCAAACTTTACCAAATGGATGTTAAATCCGCTTTCTTAAATGGTATTATTCAAGAAGAAGTCTATGTAAAACAACTTCCGGGGTTTGAAAATTTTTCTAGGCCTAATGATGTTTATAAGCTTAAAAAGGCCTTGTATGGTTTAAAATAAGCACCCCGTGCATGGTATGATAGACTTAGTTCTTTTCTTTTACAAAATGGTTTTATAAGAGGTAAAGTTGATACAACTCTGTTTGTTTTTTGAAAAAGGGCAAGATTGTTTACTTGTGCAAATTTATGTTGATGATATTATCTTTGGTGCTACTAATGATTCTTTGTGCAAGAAATTCTCTAAGTTAATGCAAGGAGAATTTGAAATGAGCATGATGGGGGAGCTCAACTTCTTTCTTGGACTCCAAATTAAGCAATGTCAAGAAGGTATTTACATTTCACAATCTAAGTATACAAAAGAACTTTTGAAAAAGTTCGGCATTGAAGAAGGAAGAACCGTCTCTACTCCCATGGCAACAAATGTCAAAATTGACAAAGATGAGAAAGGCAAGTCCATGGATGAATCAAAGTATCGAGGTATGATTGGTAGTTTACTTTATTTAACCGCTAGTAGACCGGACATTCTTCATGCCGTATGCCTATATGCTCGTTTTCAAAGCAATCCCAAAGAATCTCATATGGGTGCCGTTAAAAGGATTTTTCGATATTTGAAAGGCACCATTCAATATGGTTTATTTTATCCAAAGAATGAAATTTTTTCTCTTAAAGGTTATAGTAATTCGGATTATGCGGGAAATATTGATGATCGGAAAAGTACTTAGGATCATGTCAATTTTAGCGATTGCCTAGTTTCTTGGTTTTCAAAGAAGCAAAAGCGTGTTTCTCTTTCAACGGCCGGCGAATATATTTCCGCCGCATTTTGTTGTACTCAACTTCTTGGATGAAACAAACCTTAGCGGATTACAAATGCTCTTTTGAAAACGTACCTATCTTTTGTGATAATATATCCGCTATAAATATTGCTCAAAACCCGGTTCATCATAACCGTACTAAACATATTGAGATTCGACATCATTTTCTAAGGGATTGTGTTTCAAAACGTAAAATTGAGATATCTTTTGTACCATCTCAAGATCAATTAGCGGACATTTTTACAAAACCGCTATCTTCCGAGACTTTTTCATCAATACGAGCTCGGTTAGGCATAATGCATATTGAATGAAGCTTACGTTTACATTTTGCACGTTTTTAAAACTTAGGGACAAAAAATCGGATTTTTGGTTGAAAACTCGGATTTTGGAAAAACTGACAGATAATGGGCTGAAAGGGTTGAGGGCAACCGTTCGCCCTCAACGTCGACCGGTCGCCCTAAGCCATTTCTTGGATTAAAATGGTTCTGTCTTCAGCATTCGCAACTTTAACTTATTTTGGCCATTTTTCATCCCCTTTGCCAAATTTTCACTTATTTCATTCAAAAATGGTTTTTATGCATTTTTTTTCACAACATGGACATTATATATCATGATCATCATCATTATGGCTCATCTTTTCCAATCAAATGATAAGAATCTCTCTTCTTTTGCTCAATTGAGTTGAACCCTTGAGTTTATGACCTTATGGTATATCTCTTGATATTTTTTGCACATGATTTTATTGAGCTTTGAAATGAGGATGATTGATGATGATATGAAAATTCTTTGGCTTAAAACATTTACAAGGGCTATATACTATCTCTTTTATTTCTTACGCACACAAGGTGTTCGATGAAATGTCGCAATGAAAATTTCAACTTCTACATGATTCTCTTGCTTCCAAATGTCTTAAAATCTTTTTGAAATCATGTTTTTCGCTAACAAATGAGATTATGGATTTCTTATGATACATTTCTCTAATTTTTTGGAGTTTTTAAGCTTAAGTTGCCCCACGGTTGATAAACCGTCCCTTTGGTGCACTTTGATGTCACTATATGATGTTTCTATCATTCTAACATTCTTTTTGATGATTCCAAAGGGGGAGAAACATGAAATTGGCTCATTAGCTCAAAGAAGCTAATAAAAGCTTGTTATAAAAGCTATAAGCTATGACTCATAAAAGCCATAAGTTGTGATTTATTTTTAGTCCAATTGTTGCTTGATGGACTTATATAATTGTCTAATGATGTTTTGTGACAGGGGGAGCTTATAAGCTCTTGAACAAATTGTAAAAGCTAAAGCTTTTAGCTTATGGAAAATTGCTTTTACATTATTCTTGATATGCCTGTTGATAGGGGGAGCTTGTGTACTATATATTTACTCCCCTACTTGGTTGCTTTTATATTTTGGAAATTTTGGTTGTTTCCAAACGGTCAAATGTTTTTACCGGAAAATCACTTCTAAAATTGTTCTCCTAGTTTGTGTAAAAAAAAAAATTATTTTGGTTTGTAATCATCAAAAAGGGGGAGATTGTTTGATACATGTTTTTATCTTAATTTTGATGATTTTATTTTGTCACCAAAACAATGTTTTTAAAGGTTGTCCAAATACTCCTAAATGATTTAAAATGGTTTTAATATTTTCCGGAGTATTTCCTCAAGTTTATTTTCAATAATATTGGACAACACATTTAATGATTTTATATCAATGGGCTTTTACTTCTAAACAAGGTTCCTAAATGTTGTCTAAATACTTCCGATTGGTTTAAAATATTTTTACTAAATTTTCGGAGTATTTCTTGAGTTTTATTTTCGACAAAAATTGGACAACTTTTAAATGTCTCGAGGTCGGCTGGTCGCCATCTATAGGGCAACCGTGCACCAAGAGTATGTTTGAAAAGAAAATGAACTCCGAGGTAAAATTCGGTCGGCCGGATGCCATGGGGTCGGCCGGTGCCGTCGACCAATCGACACTGTCGGCCGACTGCACGAAGCTTGCTCTCTTACGAAACTTGGACCTTGGTTTTGATTGAGGGGACCGGTTGAGACAGGGTCGCCGGTGAAGTTTATGTCGACCGGTCGCCTGTTGAATTTTTCAAAGTGTTCTTCAAATCTCTTATTTCTGTGCGACCGGTAGCCCTGTGCTTTGATAGCAAAAATATGACCGCTTGACACAATGAGACACATTTCCTTAAATTGTGGGATTGATTTCTAATGACTATATTCTTGATTTTAATTGTATTTTTCTCAGTAGATTTTCAATCCCCAAGAGGAGCCTATGCTTGATCAATCATCTCCTATAAATAGAGGAAGTTTTGGAGCAACTAAAACAACAATTGAGATACAACACAACAAGATACACTTCAAGCAAATATTTGTTCTTCATTGCTATTATTCTTGTTGTAATTTTGCCTAGCTTTTTACTTTCACATCCTTGAGGTCTAGGCTATTCTTGATTACACTTTGCACTCAAATTGTAATATTCATTATTGAGTTGTAATCTTGATTTTTGGTTATCATTCAAACACAAGATATCCTTGTGAGTGTTCTTGTGGTAAGAGCACACTTGGATGATCTAGGTGATAGGTGCAAGAAGATTGTGGTGATCTTCTTATTGAGGTGTTGAAGAATTCGGTATTCTTCAAGGTTGAAGATTGTGGTAATCTTCACAAGGTGCCGTTGAAGGAAGATTGTGGTGATCTTCAAAGGGAGATTGTGGTAATCTCCAGGGTGTTGTTGAAGAAAGAGTGGTGCTCTTCAAGGTGTTGTAAGTTGAATTTGTATTAATTTTGGTAATTAATAAAATTTTTTTTCTTTTTGAAATCCATCCCGGATATACTGGGGTGGTAGTAGATTAGGCCCTAGGTGGATGGAACTACTATAAATCAACGCGTGTTGTTTACATTCCGCACCTTTATTATTGTGTTTGAGCATTTGGTTCGAAAAAGAGGGCGAAATCGAAAAGATGATCTTTTATATTTGTGACACTAAAATTTTATCTTTGGACAAATATCATATTATACACGGGTCTATTCTAGTTCTTTGATATTTGTATGCACTCACAACTTTTTTCTCTTCACAATCTAGAGATCCTTTTGAGTAGTTGCACACAAGAAGGCACTATAGAGTGTTCGCAATACTGAAAGAGGGGACGCAGAGAGATTCTCAACCTTAAGCTTGAAAAAAAAAATACTTTTTAGCATTTACAAATATTATTTTTGCTTTTGTTTCTGCTTCATTTCATCAAAACTTAAAAGTTGGAGGTGCAATGCGTTTGATTTTGGAAATTGCTTTTAGTATCTTTTAAATAAAAAGAAGTTTGTTTTGACATTATATTTTTATCCTAAAAAATATTTCATATGTAATCCAATATATAATATATATCGATCTACTAATAATAAGAAAGGTATGGTTTATATCCATGCCTCATCTTGAAACCTCTTTTTTCCGAACACTTCGACTTACTTTTGTTTTTTCCAACTTTTAGTTTTTATTTACAAATATTACGAACTTCTGATTCTCAAATACTTAATTTCAACTTCTGCTAGAGTTATATATATATATATATATATATATATATATAAAGACAAAAGATCATATAGGACCATCTTACGAGTCTAAATTCGTAAGACGGATCATATTGACCCACAGATCCTGTTGACCAGGTCCGCGGTCAAAGCCACTTGCTTCTTTTTTTTCTGTTTTTCTTCCTCAGTTAAAGTAACAGTTTTATGAGTAAAAGTATCGATTTTTTTAGATAAAGTATCATATTTTTAATATAGTCACAGATTATGATTACCTTATACTGAAGGAAATAAATATATTAGAGTTAAAGTAACACATTTATGAGTAAAAGTATATATTTTTTGAGACAAAGTATCATGTTTTAAGAGTAAAAGTATATGTTTTTTGAAATAAAGTATTACGTTTATTAATATAGTCACATATTATGAATTCAATACAAAGAAAGATGAATAATAAATATGATAGAGTTAAAGTAATACCTTTATAAGTAAAAGTATTTGTTTTTTTGATATAAAATAACATATTTTTTAATATAGTCATAAATTATGAATATATTACAATAATATATATATAAACAACAGAGTTAAAATAACACTTTTATACGTTAAAGTATCTATTTTTGAGATAAAGTATCATATTTTTTAATACAACACATATTAACAATATATTACACTGAAGAAAGAAAAATAAATATAACAGAGATAAGGTAACATTTTTATGAGTTACATTATCTATTTTCTGAAATAAAGTATTAGGTTTTTTGAAATGAATTGGAGAATGAAGAAAAGAAAAAAAATAAGAAGTGAGAGAAAACATGAGGAAAGAGAAAATTAAGGAGAAGGAGAAAAATACGAAAAATATAAAAAATAAAAAGGAGAAGAGAGAATGTTGCTGGCTGAGCTGCTGAGGATGAATGAGAGAGAGTGTGTGAAGGAGGAGACATAATGTGATGATCGGTGTTATAGATAAAGATCCGTCAAATGGTCTTACAAGAAACTTTCTCATATATAAATCATTTATTCTAAAAGTAGAAACGTTATAAACACTCCCTCTTGTTCGTCGGAAGAAAATATCTGGTTTGAATATTGAACACTAAATCTTGAAATGGGGGCACTATTCAAAGGGAATTTTCATCATTTTCAGCACATGTAATTGTAAGCATGTTGCCGTGATCATCAGAAGCTAGAGTTACACTTAGAGTTCTATAAAATAGCCAAAGATAGTGGTTCTTGTGTATAATGCAATTAATTTTGATTGGAGAAAAGATTTACACTAAGTATCATCAGATGAAAAGCCAAAAAAAGTTTACCATTTTCTATATTGTTTAAGCACAAATTAAGAAATGCAATTAGGTACACATTTCCCTGCAGAAAAGAAGAGGAACTGCACTTAAGTTGCCCACTTTACCAACCCCACTTACTTTAAATAAGCATATATATAATCAGCTCAACTTGTAGTTTTTTTTTTTTTTTTTTTTTCAGACATAATTCTTTGAAACCTCCAAGATTGATGGAACAACCCTTCCAAGTACCTATAATTCAATACAAGAAGATTTAATGATTTGACCTAACAATCACTCTCAACAAAGTGCTATATATAAGCCACGTTTAATCTACAATAGTTTTAGGGTTAATTATAAATGATATCCTTGAAATTTAGTCAATTTACCGAATGGTACTCCATCTGTCTTTAAAAACACAAAACTCCTTGATATTTGTTGTTATCTTAAAAATTGCACCTTCCACTACAAAAATAATTAGTTTATCGACAAAAATGATTTTGTCACTAGATTTTATAGTTATGTAGAGAATACAAAATATTATTTTCTTCCAAAACTATACCAATGATTTTTAAATTTACCGGAAAAAAATATTGTAGGTATTTACCGACAGTTTCGGATCTTCTTGGTCAATGTTTACTGTAATTAATGATTTTACCTACAACGATTTACTTACACTTTACAATTTACAGTTATCTTAATCTTTACCTACATATTTTTCTGTAATTTTTTCTTGAAATATTCCATATAGGGATATTTGTTAAGAAAATGCAAACCTCTGTGTTTGTAATCCCTAAATGGACTGGATATTTATAATTTTGAAAGATAATTGAAGTTTTTTTTAATTAGGTCATACATCATCGGAAGTTTTGTAATTATCCGATAGTTAATATACCAAATGCTTATAAATCATGTTATGTCGGTAAAAAGGATGTGTAATATATCTTTGTTTTCATGTTTTCAAAATTATTTCAAGAATGTATTATAGGGCCATTAGGCAACCATCAGCCAATGTTTTTTGTCCACATGATCACGATTATTTAGCACTTTATATTCACTAAATGGCTCACAAATTATTGCAAGAAAATGGAACCCTCATTTCTTTTTTTGTGGATTTGAGCATGATCAGCAAATTGAAATAAGTTTGTGGAGACACTGATGGTCATTGGTTCAAATTCGTGTTTCATCTCCTATTCCAACCGTATGAATAATATAATTGTCACGTACATATATAACACCTATACCATACATATTAAAAGCTATCCCAAAATTTAGGCTTGACAATTATTGTGGTAAATGTTATATACGTCATAACAATTATCCGTACGATTGGAATAAGAGATGAAATTATAAGGATTTGGAATAGAAAATCGCATCCGACTTGAAGCTAAGACTAAAAATATTTCACGATAACCACAAACAAACGTTCAATTTTGCCATGATTACTAATTAGCACTGACAAACTATATGGGCCAATGAATAAGGTTTATGGTATATTCCTGGAATAAACCTGTCCACTACCAGCAAAACCCTAAAAGCAAATGTACGAGAGGAAAAAATAATTCTACACTGTTTTTTATTTGATTTCCCAACAGCTAACAGGTGTGCATTTTCCCAGGTTTCAAATCTTTCTAGCTAAGCTATAAAATAATAAAAATCAAATTAATTTTAGCAGCTTATAGCTTTTCCTACTTTCTTCTGTATATATTCGCTTTTCAGAATATATTTAGGCACATGCAGTCTATTTAGACTATTTGGGACGATCATGATGAAATTAAGACTCTTTAATCTTCGGCCTCTAGTTCAGATTAAGATGAATTTAATGCAAACATGTTTAGCAATAAAGAAAAAAGGTCATTAATTGTGCAGACAATTTGATTTTGTTTCAATAAGCTCGCTTTATTAGTAATTGATGACTCATCTAGCCTTTAAATCTCATGATCAAATGACAGAAGTGAAAACATATATATCACGGGGGTATTTGCGAGAACTTGTGCCTTTAAAGGAATGTGATTTATTGTAACAAAAATAAAAAAATAGTCGAGAATTGAAAGTTGCTAATGTTTGCAAATAGAAGCTTAAAGTCAACAATTTCGAAAAAATATTTGGTGAATAAGTTATAGAACTAGAAGGGTTTCATTTATTTATAAGCAAAAGTCAAACCAGAAATAAATTTAGAAATTTAAGAAAAACCAATTCTCATCATTATATTGTATAGAATTAGAAGCAAAAAACTGGCATTTGAAATTTACATGATGATCAACTTATCCAAACCATGCCCTCTCAGCTGCATGTGAGTCCAATTAATTTGTGACAGGTGGGCTGTTATTTAATCCCAGTACGTAATTATAAGTTGCATACATCTAGATGTTTTTGGTGGTCATTTTTCAGTAGATTTGTTCAATATAGCTTTCAAATTTGATCGCGAAACGACGAAATCATTTTCAATGGCTCACAAGCGACAACCAGATCATATGCTGATTAGCTAGCCAGATCGAAGAGAATATAATGAACGTCTTTCTTGTGGTGCAATACACTCAAGAACCAATGAGTTGTCCGAATTTGGACCTCATGAGAGACTGGAGAAGTACTATGATATATTGCTCTCAAGCTAGCTACTTCGAAATTGAATAACCACCACTTCATTACAACTTTATTTCCATCAACAAAATATGACAATAATATTATAAGAAAAAGGGGAATTAATTATATGCTGATGAAGAAGTGGCCTTTTGACGCCGAATTTTGCAGTTCAAGTTTGGTCCATCCATGGTGCCCACTTAATTTACGTACATTCAGAGATTGACACTACTGTTAGAACAATATATATCCTAGCTAAAACCTAAATTAGGTCACATTCAAAAGCATCCACCACTCGCCGCATATATATAAACAAAAGTTATATTTTAATTGTCTCTAAAGATTTTTTTGGATACTTAAATTAGAGAATGTGCATGTTGTCAATCTCCATCACATAGCTAATTATATATGCTGTTACAAGAAAAATAAGAACATTCTTCTCAAATCGAAATTATTTCAATGGCTTATGAGGGGAAATAAATAGGGATAATTACGAAAACCAGTACCCCTCAGGTTTAGATTAATTATAAAAACTCCAGCTATCTCTTAAAATAAAAAAATTATATCCGGCTCTCTGATGTTTGTATTTACCTAATAAATATCATACTCTTGAAGCATATATCTTGAGAGTGTAATTAATTTCTGAGCTAAAAGAGTATTTGTAATTTTAAAAGATAACTGGGTCACTATGTCTTTCTTTCTGTAATTAGGCTAAGCCTCATGATAGTTTTTGTAATTAACCCAAATAAATATCAACTAATCACATTCAACAGACAGAAACATATATGGTCTGTCTGTCTTTGATTCCTCTCTCAAAAAAAGGGCCTAAAAATGACTTTATGCCATGGCATATTATTAGTACATTCCATTTATTAGGAACACAAAAAATATCAAGAAATAGAAAAATAAAGTTCCTTATAGCTGCACTCATGCAACAGGCTGCATAAAAGGTTGTCCAAGCCAACTTTTGAGGATCATAGTATACTTATATATAAATGTTTTAAGGTTTAATTATTACATGTTCTAAAGCCCTAGAGATTTAAGCTGGTTTCATTTTACCAAATGAAAAGAGAATATATTATAATACCACAGAATCACTGTTTTTAAACAAAGATAAAAATTTGTGTAAGACGGTCGCATGGTGTAATGGAAAAAAAAGTAATACTTTTAGGCTACTCGCGCGAACATATTTCTTTTAGTTGTTCAACATTGTATTAATTTTTATTGTAAAAGTATTACTTTTACATTAAAAAGTATTATTATTTTTCCGTCACACACGTGCGACCGTCTCATGTGAGACATACTCTTTTAATAATTATGAGAGATATAATTCTTAAGTGCCTTTGAAATAAGTATATATGTGACACATTCGATGGTGTTGCATTATGAGCCTCTACTTTAACTGTCAAACCAGCAGTCGTCTCCGTCAAGAAAATATTTTATGCAAGCTAAAGAGAACTGTATTATAAAAAATTAAAGAATCAACAGATTTATATAATAGGATTTTACTATGATCTTGCACCAGATGAAAACTAGCATAATTAAACTGGATGGTCAAGATTGATATGCCCATTTTGCCTCATCAGTCGCCAAAATTCTTTTCCCTTTATTGGAAAAGATGGTGAGCAAAAGTTGATTACAAACTTGCAAAAAGATCAGGTTAAGGCCTGAACTCATTGAAATATTATATGCAAGCTGTCCTAAGTACTTATAGGGAGTGTTTGCAAAAACTTCTGCGTTTAGAAGAAGTGATTTATTGTGGCAGAAAGTATAAGTAGTTGAAATTAAGAAGTTGGTAGTGTCTGCAAATAAAATCAGAAGTTGAAAATCTAAAGTTGTGAGAGTTTGAAAAATAAATCGTAAAAGTGCTTATCTGTTTTAAAAAGTCAAATCAGGAATATAATCAGAGATCTAAAGTACCATTTCCCCAATTTTTAGATTCTGATTAAATTATATATGCAGAATTAGTAGCAAAAGTTGGCATTTGCAACAACTAAAAACTATTTTTTTTCCGGCCAAAAGCTGACAATCAGATTCTTTTGATTAGTGATTGCAAACACTCTCCAACAAAATGACACATTATATTTAGTAAACATATTGGACAAGCGATTCTCAGTTTTGTCCTAGGTCCTTTTGCTTGTCAATAGATTTTTCAGTTAGATGGGAAATATCTGCTAGAAAGGCTAACTGGTAAATAGAGTTTGCATCAACCAATTTTGCAATAATTCAACTTTTGAAGTTTTAAGTTAAGCAAGAACATTTTCAAAAGATTGCTCTATCTTTAATTTGGAGCAAAAACTTACCTATTACTGTGTCATTTTGAAGATGTGAACAATTATGCATCATAAATAGCGAAACACTAATTGCATTATTTTTTTATTCCAAAATTTTAATGTATTAAAATATGCACTAAAATGTATTTTTTTAGTACAAACTGCTGTAAATAGAGTGCAAGTTTTGCACTTATTAAAATAATGCTAACTGCTGGAGATAGTCTAATAAAATGCGTGTTTTTGTTCTTCCTTGACTTTCGTATTTCCTATGTTTCTCTGCCCTACAATGATATTGTGCTGTCTCTTCCAAGGTTTGACTTTGATAGTGAAATGGTTACTCAAGTAAATGAACAGAAATTAAAAGTAAAAAGTAAAAATAAATGTATTTTGCAGTACTTGTATTCGAACGTATTTGATAACATTTCTTTTTTAAAAATCACCTTTAGTTTATGTTATTTTTATTTTAATTGGATTGACTTCGAATTATTCACATCTAATAATCAGTTCTGTAATATAATTGTATTGTATTTTCATTATATGAAATCATAAGTCAAGTAAAATTGAAACAAATTTCAAATTTGTACGAAGCCCAAAACCACGTTTGAATATCTACATGATCCTTAAAGGCTCGTTTGATTTTGTTGATAGGATACAAAATTTTAGGATTAGGTAGAATTACAAAGCTCATGGATTATATATTTCGGTATAATTTAGTGTTTGTGATGGAATCTGAGGCCTTAAAGTAAATTTAAACATTTCAGATTCTTAAGGTGTTGTAAGTTAATGTTGTAACACTGAACCAAACAACACATGCACATAGCGGAAATAGAAATAACACGATGATTTTTATCGTGCTTAGATTCCTCAATCTTAATGCATGAGGCCACGCCCAGAGAAGAAACAATCCAATATTAGAAAAACAAAGCTTATTACAAATACAACTGGATTTACAAATAGCAAAAAGTCTCCCTCTTTATCAATTCACCAACACTTGTATTAGACTAATCTCTTGATTGCATCTTCCACAATTTCAATCTTGTTGGAATCCCTCCAACTTCAAATCCTTGAATGGTTGAGTCAATCCACACCGTAGATCTTCACCTTCTTCTCCCAAAGAATATAAAAATGGAACAAAAGGTTTCTTGAAGAAGAACTTATATAGCTCGAAAATGCTTTTCTCGATCCCTTTCTTCAAAGTGTTGTACTCTCTTTTTATATACATCAAAACCGAACCTCTGTCGTGGCTGAAATCAAGAGATTTCCTAATTCCCAAATGGCGGTTACAACCTAAAAAAGGAAAACAACAAGAAATAATCACTTCCTTATGGTGAGAACAAATACACAAGGAAAGTGATTAAATGGCAATAAAATATGCGAATCAATCTAGACAAGACATCCAAGATTATCAGCAAACTTCTCATAATAGAAAATATACCATAAAGAAGAAGCATAAAATCTGGCATAAAATCCGCCCAGATTCTGTGCTAACAGTGTTGCATCCCAGAGTTACAACACCAGACTTTGCACTATGCACAAAGACCAAATTTGCTAACAATGAAAACATTAACAGTTTGAAATATAGGATTATGATATTTAGTTTTCTGAGTTTGATCGCAATTTATTATTTCGACTCAATGATCATGTCGAATTATTGCATATGTCTAAAACACCCTTACCATTTTAAAATAATATTGTCAAAGAAGTTAAATGAGAGGAAAAGTAAAGGCATAACTGATAAAGTCATAAATAACCACTGTGGTTAGCCCAGTGACCATGGCCCACGAGTATTACTCACAATGACGATTTTAGAAAAAAAAAAGATAAAACCATAAGTGAGAAAAGTATGTATTTTATAATATGAGCGGGGAGGGTGGGATTGCCAATCAAATGGCTTAGTGATTATTTATTGCCAATCATGGGCTTTAAACAACAATGCTAAACAATGAAATTGGGTGATAATAGTCGTTATCACATAAAGTCACACAAGTCAAACGCATCCTAAAGATATAACAACATTAATTTTGCTTGAAATCCCTTTTGATTTGTTTTACGCTTATCTACTCATACAATAACTAGTTCACTGAAAAATAAATTTACTATAGGAAGAATTCAACTATTCTGAAAATCTCCGACTAGCTCCGATTAGTTTTGCGCACTGGGCGTTAGACTCCTTTGTCCGCCTAAGTTTTTTCTTCCGACAGGCAGCGTCTAACCTCGCACATGTTACGCTTAACACTGGACTCTTCCTTTGAACCATATATAAGATCAAGTAAAATTTAATAATTGTGTCTAACTCCCAAAATTATCTACATCATGATCTTTTACAGATTTTTCTCAATATTAATCTTTTCGAAATCACATTTGGCTTACATTAATTAAACTGCATTAATTGACTTAAATTTCATATTTATCAACTTATTGCAAAAATAAGAACTTTTGACCAATCGTAATTATGTAAAACCTTCCAAAACCCATACATATCCATTAAAACCAACCTATATTTCAACATCACCAAAATCCATTATTACAAACTCAATTTTCCAAAAAATTGGTCAAACTTGCTCCAGAGACTCATTAATACTCAAGGATTAACCAACATATGCAATCACAATTAATGAGCCATGCACAGAATACGTCAAACACAAAGAACACATCATAATTAATGTCACATTCATTACAACACATCATAATTAAGGTTACTAGAATTTTCCAAAAACTGGAAAAACATTAAATTTATCCATAAAATGAAAATTCTCATAATTAGATGTGGCGTAAAATAAAATACTAATCATTATCATGGGTAATTTAACGATCCACAATTCAGTATCAAGCCAAAGAGTACAAGTACACAACATAAATTTTTTGAGAATCAAAATGAATTTCGTTCATTAATCATAAGAAAACTTACAACTAACTATAATATTGAGTGAAAAAGTTGATCAAACCCCTACAAAGTACATGATCATAAACCTATACAAATATAACTAGAGGTGTCATTCAGATCAGGCCCAGTGGGCTGGCCCGAATATAAGGCCAAATTGGACGAAGGATTTTTAGGCCCAAAAAGGATCGGGTCTATTTTGGCCCGGCCTAACGGGCCCCATGGTCCGGTCGTCCCGCCTGGGCCGACATAAAATGCACCATACGGGCTAGGCCGGGCCGTAAAAAATCGACCCGATGGATTTTCGGGCCTGCTTTCGACGGCGTAATTTTACCCTTTGGCCGGTGGGTCGATGAATGCATTTGGCTCGGTTTCACCGACTTGATTGACTCTAGATGTAATTGATCCGTAGAATCAGTTCGCAACAGCACTGGACAAAACACGTACCAAAAAAGTTGATACGAGACAAACTTACTTAATGGAAAGAAAAAATTAATGTCACATTCATTATAACAAAATTTGCAATGTTGTAGATATTAACGTTTATTAGATTTATCCAAAAAATAATTTTCTCCATAAAATGATAACTATTGTCATAATTAGATGTACCGTAAAATAAAATACTATTAATTATATATAATGCATAATTAAACTATTTTAAAGTATCGAGCCAATAATTGTTACTTGTTAAAATTCTTGTAATAATTTGTGATTTTCGTTTATATATATATATATATATATATTATTAATTTACCGAAAATAAGAGTCCATGTAAAATCTGGCTACTATAAAAAGGCGAGTGTTGTCCAAACAATCCTTCCCAAGTTTAACTTCCTTTCTAACTGAAAAACCTTCTTTCACTTCCTTCATAATCATCCCTTCAATCTAGTGTTGAATAAATATAACCAAAAAAAATTATACATCTCTATCAATTTTACAGTTTTATTTCGTGAGCCAAAAAAAAAAAAAATGGTTATAAACTCAAACAGGGTGGAAAATTCTGCATGCCATGATGAACCCACCACAAGCGTGGCACGTTCTGCAAACGCGACGCCAATGCCGCCGTTGGAAGTGCACAAAGTTTGCCTTCCGCCGCCGAGAACCACCGTGGAGAAACTCCGGCACCGCCTCTCGGAGATCTTCTTCCCCGATGACCCACTCCATCGGTTCCAGGACCAAAAGCCGCTCAAAAAGTTGATTTTGGGTCTTGAGTATTTCTTCCCTCTTTTCCAGTGGGGTCCTGATTATAGTTTCAAATTGCTGAAATCGGATTTCATATCTGGGGTTACGATTGCAAGCCTTGCAATTCCGCAGGTACGATTTGGGGAAAAAAATTGTTTTTGTTTTGGGGTATTTTTTTCTATGTATTTATGTTTTTGTTAAAGCTGTGTTTGGTTGTGATGAAAATACGTAAAACACTAATGATGGATGAGGAAAAGGGGAAATTTTATTTTATTTCTTTTAAAAAGAAGAGAGAAAAACAAAAACACTATTATTTGAAGTAAGAAAAGTAAAAAACACTAGGAAGAAGACATGTTATATATATATATATATATATATTTTTTTTGTTTTTTTTTTTCCTCAGTAAAATCCATACGAAGTGTAAAAGTTGTGATTTTCTACCCAGGAGAAAGTTGGAAAGTGGGTTTTATCTTAGGAATTGTTTTTATTTGTCTCGGGGTTTGTAATTAATGAATTGATGTTAGAACTAATTTTAATTATTACTAGCATTTTCAGTTCTCTTGGTCAATTTCAGTAGAGTGGTTTAATTTTAATTTATGCTGGTTTTGCTCATTTTCTGCATTTATTTATTCTCATTATGAAATTCCCTTATAGAGATTGTTGCTTTAAAGACAGAAAAATATGATTTTTTTTCCCACTTATTATATCATTCTTTACTGCAAATGACCTGTTTTCATTTCTATAATACAGGGGATTAGTTATGCAAAGCTAGCAAATTTGCCACCCATAATTGGTCTATGTAAGTTTCAATAGGAATGTTTGAAAACTCTTAAACAAAAGTGATTATCAGTTTCTACCTGAAAAATATAACTATTTTTTCCAGATGGAAGTTGAGAATCACTTTTTTTTAGAGTTTGCAAACACTCCCAATATCAAACATTAAGTTTGTATCTTACTGTGTTTCACTTCTTTCTTGTTCAAAATTTCTGATGAATTACATCTTGATACAAAAATGGAAAAATGGTTTTTATGCAGACTCTAGTTTTGTACCGCCTTTGATATATTCCGTCCTCGGGAGTTCGAGACATCTCGCCGTCGGTCCTGTCTCGATAGCTTCTCTTGTAATGGGCACAATGCTTAGTGAAACCGTTTCTTACACAAACGAACCGACTCTTTACCTTAAACTGGCTTTCACAGCAACGTTCTTCGCAGGAGTATTCCAGGCTTCTCTTGGTTTTTTGAGGTATAAATCTGCCATAACTACAGAATTATTATTATTATTATTATTATTATTATTATTATTATTATTATTATTATTATTACGGAAGGCCTATTAATGAAATAACAATGAATATAATCTGAATTATTGATGTATTTTTCATCTCTGGAATTTTTAAAAAATTTAGACAGTACATTGACATAACTGTGTTATACGCAGATTAGGATTTATTATTGATTTTCTCTCAAAGGCAACTTTGATTGGCTTCATGGCTGGTGCAGCAGTTATTGTAGCATTGCAACAGCTAAAAGGACTTCTCGGGATATCGCATTTCACTGGCAAGATGCAACTAATTCCTGTATTATCTTCCGTTTTCCATCACGAAAACGAGGTAAAATCCTTAGGAAAGATAATTGTTTGAATAGTGGTTAAAAAAAACGTGCTTACAAGTCACCGTTTTCCTGGACAGTTTACATAGATGCCATCTTCTAAATTCAGTTTTGGTTTCAAATTTTTCATAGATTATCAAACTATATTGATAGTGCTAGTTTCTTGGCGAAAAACCGTGTAACTAAATCAATGAATAGTTATGGTATATTGTGTTTTATCTTTCTTTACATCATTTTAAAGACTATTTAACGAATTATTTCACGTATGCAGTGGTCTTGGCAGACAATTGTCATCGGAGTTAGTTTTCTGATCTTGTTACTAATAACAAGGCAAATTGTAAGTGTTCATAATCTGTCCATTAATTCTTTGCCTGTTGTCTGAAGATTTACCCCTCGTTTACGATGATATAAATTTCATAAAATGAATGCAGAGCCAGAGAAAACCGAAACTATTTTGGATTTCAGCAGCTGCGCCGTTAACATCAGTTATTCTGTCAACCGTTTTAATGGTCTGCCTTAAATCCAAACTTCATGGCATTAAAACTGTAAGGAAAATGAACTTTTCTTAGTAACTTTGTCCGATGAATATGTCGTTTATTTTCGAACGGTGGCTAATTGAAGAATCTCATTTCTACAGATTGGACATTTGCCTAAGGGTCTAAATCCAACATCTTCAAACATGCTATATTTTAGTGGCCCTCATTTGGGTCTAGCTATCAAAACCGGTATCCTCACCGGAGTACTTTCTCTTACAGTAAGTTCTCGATGAGAGATCTTTTTATAGTTAATGTTAAACTCACTATTTATTATCGCTTTAGACGTAAAAGAAGATAAAACATATAAATTTAGTTTTTTTTGGTCCTATGTAGGAAGGGATTGCAGTGGGAAGGACATTTGCAGCTCTAAGAAACTACCAAGTTGACGGTAACAAAGAGATGGTGGCCATTGGCCTCATGAACATGGCTGGCTCCTGTTCTTCGTGTTATGTCACCACAGGTATTTCCTTTTTTCGGGTTAATTACAAAAAATACCCCGGAGATTCATTCTAATTACAAAAAAACCTAACGATCTTTCAAAATTACAGATACGCCCTTGATATTTGTTTATGTTTTACAAATTGCAGTTGTTGAGAAAGGATATTTGTTATGTAAATACAAACTTTAATACCTTATGGGGGCATTTGTAATTCTGAAATATAACTGGATCTCTTTGTGATTAGACGAATTCTCAAGGGTTGTTTTTGTAATTTAACCAAATTTTTCATTTTTTTTCTTTTTTCTTAGTGAGAATTACAAAACTTACACCTCAGGTTTGCGATAATTACAAGAAAACTCAAAGGTTTTTGAAAATTACAAAAATCTCCTTGGGAATTGATTTTGTATTTCACTTTACCCTATTCATAAGCAAAAACATTTCAAACACTCCCTTTACATTTGTAAAAATATTACAGTTATCCCCTTACATTTAAGGCTGAATCAAACCTCAAGGTGTTTTATTGTAATTTGGAACTTTTCTGGTTTTTTATGTAATTACTCCAAGCCTCAGGGGTAATTTTTGCAATTATCTCTTTTTCTTCTTTATCCTTTTGGGGCTCATCAAAACCATGTTAATGTCGAAATATGTTATATTTTCCAGGATCATTTTCGCGATCGGCTGTGAATTACAATGCTGGAGCACAAACCGTCGTGTCGAACGTAATAATGGCCGCAGCTGTGCTTGTGACTTTGTTGTTCCTCATGCCGCTTTTCCATTACACTCCGAATCTCATCCTGGCGGCTATCATCATAACTGCCGTAATTGGCCTAATCGACTATGAGGCTGCATATAAACTGTGGAAAGTCGACAAACTCGATTTCATGGCTTGTTTGTGTTCCTTTCTTGGTGTTCTATTTATCTCCGTGCCTCTCGGTCTTGCTATAGCAGTAAGTCTTTCTTCATCAAATTCGTAAGTTATAATTACAAAAGAAAAAAAAATGAGGTTTGGACTAATTACAAAAAAATCCAAAGATCTTTCAAAATTACAAAAGCCCCCTCAAGTTTGATTATGTCTTAAATTTGAGGAGTAACTGTAATATTTCTATAAATATAAAGTGGGGTTTGAAATTTTTTTCATTTATGAAGGGGAAAATGTAAGATAGAATCATACCTCAAGTTTTTTTTTTTGTAATTTTCGAAAACCTCTGGAGTTTTTTGTAATTAGCTCAAACCTCAGGGGGGGGGGCTTTTGTAATTATCCCAATTCGTGAATAACTTTATCGACTTCCTTGGAAAGGCGTTGCTGATTTGACTTTGTGATTTATGGAAAATTTCAGGTCGGAATCTCGGTTTTCAAGATTTTGTTGCATGTAACGAGGCCGAATACAGTTGCTTTGGGAAATATTCCAGGGACTCAGATATATCAAAACCTTAGCAGATACACAGATGCTGCTAGAGTTCCTTCTTTTCTTATACTTGCTGTTGAGGCTCCTATTTACTTTGCAAATTCTACTTACCTACAAGAAAGGTTAGTTAGAAACGATGAACATTTTCCTCATCAATCAATGAAGGGTTAATTACCAAAATTACCACGAGGTTTAGTCTATTACAAATAAACCTGTTATCTTTCAAAATTACAAATATCATCTTGATTTTGTCTTTTAGTTAAAAATGCACTTTTTTTTTTGATTTTTTTTATTTGGGGGTAATTTTAAAAGGGATAATTACACAAAAAAAAAAAAGAAAAAAATCTGAGGTTCGGGCTAATTACAAAAAAGTCCAGAGGTTTTTGAAAATTGCAAAAAAACATTTCAAAAACTTCCACGAGGTTTATATAAATATTACAGTTAGCCCCTTAAATAAGATAGAATCAAAATTGAGGGGACTTTTTGTGTTTTTTAAACATTTCTGGGTTTTTTGTAATTAGCCTAAACCTGGGGGGGGTAATTAATAATTATCCCTTTCTAAAACGAAAAAGATCTTCACGGGGGTATTTTTAATTTGAAAGATAAGTGGATTTTTTGGTAATTAGACAAAACCTCAGGGATACTTTTTTGTAATTTACCTATGAATGAATTCAAGCGCTCTATTGACATATTTAAAGGCTACAATTTGCTGTCTGACTATACCCGCCAGTCGAGAAGTGTAATAAAAACTACATAAAACTCCATTTTCAAACTGCAGGATATTGAGATGGGTTAGAGAAGAGGAAGAGTGGCTGGCATCGAACAAAAGAAGTGATATTAAATGTGTGATTCTTGATATGACCGGTCAGTCAGAAAAGAATATCTCGTTATCTTTATTTTATTACATGTTTCATATAATTCGAGCTACAAATGCACTAAACTCCCGGAACTTTTCTCAACACCCCACATTTGTTTTTTTTGTCGTTATCAGCTGTGACAGCAATCGATACAAGTGGTCTTGATGCGATTAGTGAAATCAGAAAGATGCTTGAAAAACGATCACTTAAGGTAAGCCGTTAGAAAACCATACACGTCTTTTTCACTATTTTTCCGCCTTCGTCGTGTTTTGTCAAGTGACTTCAGTACTGTTTTCTTCATGTATAGCTCGTGTTGGCGAATCCTGTTGGAAGTGTTATGGAAAAACTGCATCAGTCGAATATCTTGGAAACTTTCGGGTTGGAAGGATTATATTTGACGGTTGGAGAAGCGGTTGCTGATATTTCGTCTTCGTGGAAAGCTCAACCTTGAAAAAACTGGGCATGCTAGAAGTTGTAGATTAAGTTTAGTGATATGAACTACATTATGTAGTTCAAAGCTCTTCAAGGAAGAGATTTTGTAATCAGGTTTTTCATTTTAGGTTGTGTTGTACTATCAATATATAGTTAGACTTCCCAATTAAATTAACATTCTTATGTTATTTTTGGGAAGAGAAAAATAACAAACAGAAAATTCCCTGTTGGCAGTGAGAATTTTGTGAATATGTATATAAAGAGTGAAAAAACTTTTGGTTGGAGAACTAATTTGAAAATGCTCTATGCTGTTAGTATGATCTTAGCTGGTTTGATTGCCAAATGATAAAAATTATGATATCAGGCTTAAAAATTTTATTATGGCATGTGAGATTTTGTTGGATCAGATTTTTTGTTCCATTTTTCTTTTCCATTTTTTATTACCAGATGAATGAAACATGCCCATGATTGAAATTATTACAGGAAATCAAAGGGAAACAGAAATCCGAATATATTTTTGTTAGGATTATGGGGTTCAAGAAAAGGATATGTCTGTCATGGATTCAAATTCTTCTACAATTCAGACTCCAATTTTTTGTACATCATATTTCTACTACTGCTGATTTTCATTTCATAAGGCAAAATCTTGTATGAGACGGTATGATGGATATTATCCATGAGACAGATTCTATATGTAAATAGAATTCCAACCCAAACACATAAAAAACCCATATTTTTTTGTATTTTGTAGAATCGGTCTCATGAACTTAAGTGCATGAAACAATCTTACATGGAACCACCTCCAAAACTAAAACACTGAAAAACTTGTCTATTATAAAGGGTACAAATGACAATGCCATATACAAATAATTTGTCAGTATTTAACTTTTCTATGTTATTGAGAGTTTCTAAAATTTTATAATTACAAAATTTTGGATTATTAATTTTTACCGTATACATTTCTACTTTCATCGTCTATGAAAATCATAGAATAAAAACTCGTGAAGAAAATGAATGAATCAATTTACATGATTAAAAAAATAAAAATAAAATCATGGTGGAGTTAAACATTCTTTGTGGGGGAATTGCAAAATTGGTCTCTAACTATAGGATGGTCGCAGAAATGGTCCTTCTGATTTGACTTTTGCCAATGTAGTCCTCTAACTATTGAAACATTGCGATTTAAGAACATTTCTCACCGAAAATTTATAATCTTGCCGGAATGTTGCAATTGAGTATGTAATCGCTTAACTGGGGATTAAAAAACTCCTTGATTTTGATTACATTCACGCCAACAATTTCTAATTTAATCAAGTCACATGTAACAATAAATGTACCATTCCAGCTAGATTTTTAAAAACCGGCTAGAAATGTCCTTAACTCGCAACTTCTAATAATTGGAGGACTACATTTGCAAGAGTCAAATCAAAGAGGACTATTTTTGCAACCACATTATAATAGAAGGACCAATTTTGCAATTTTCACTTCTTTTTAAATCTCTTAATGGAAAAATTATAACTTGAGTTGAATCAGCAGCTCTTCTGCATATAAATTCAACATCCCAAAAAGGGAGACAAATTTCCACACAATTGTTCTCTCAGCCCTGTGAAAAATCCCTTCATGAATTTGAAAACCCCAAACTCTGGGGTATTTTTGATCCAAACTCTTTAGCTCGGCTCCATAGGAGATTCTCAGTTCGCATTTTAATCCACAAGATTTTAGTCTCAATTCAGCTCCAACGATCGAAGAAATTGGGGTTCTGATTCCTTTTACTATTATTTTTTTTTCACCGAATGCTTTTGGTGAATAAGCAATCACGTTTTGAATCTTGCTTGAGAATTCTAGGGAAGGGAAGTTTATTAAGTCATGTTCTATGGTGCGGTGGCGTGGGATCCGTGGCTAATAGTGGCGCAAATCGTGTGCCTTCAATGTCTATACTATCTCAGTCTGGGGTTCTTTCTGTCAATTCTTGTTGGCCCCCGGGTGTCGAAGATGAGCCTGGTGTATTTCTTTGATTTTGCTACGGTTACTGCCTCCTCATTTACTGGTTGGTGCGTCATGGCTTCCATTTTTCTCAGCTCTATAGCCGGGTGGGTTTGTAATTCTTTCCTAATTTCTTTGCTAATATAATTTGATCTTGTGCTTGATTTGTGAATGTGTTGAAGAATATTGGGTTTTTGGTTGTATTGATTTGGTGCCAATTGTGTGGGTTTGGTGATCCTGAAAATTTGCTGTTTGTGAAGTTTTCAATCAAGTTATTATGCGTTGGATTTACTTTCGAATAGAAATATGAAGAAGTTGTCCTTTAGTTTTGTATCTAAATGTCTCACTTAATAAAATAAAAATTGGTTGTTTGTGTTGAACTTCTTTTATTTATTTATTTTGGTTATTTTTTGGGATGAAACGATGATCTTTTGATATTCCTGCAATTTTTGTCATACTTAAGCCTGATTTACAAAGAAAGTTAATAAAACAATTTTCTAAACAATTTGAACTATAAAACAATGCCCACATTGTAACATTGATAGGAAATAAACTTTAAAATGTCTTCTGGGCGTGGTCTCTGTCATCATTTTTGCTATATCTGACACCATTGGGTTCATGCTGGTTACTTGGCCCATTCTGTCCCCCAAATTTTATTATAACTTAGGTTAGTGGGCTTAGTTGGCACCAAAAAGTCAACTTCTGATGTATCAAAGATCTTGCTATGGGATATTATCGCACATAATAAGCTTTTGAATGAAGAATATAGTTTCCTTTGGGCCGGTATGTATGTTAGAATGGGGTTGGTTAATTTTCTCCATCTTGATCCTGGAGCGAATTGATTTCACTGCTCTTTAGCTGCCCCACCTCTGCCTCCTTTTTGCTGCAAACTTGTGAACGCCAATACATGCCTCTGTTCTTATACGTAAAACCTCCGTTCCACTAAGTGATTGTGACTGCACACGTGATGTCTCCCCCCTTGAGTAGTAGTGGGCCTACTGTTATGATTGCTAATGTTAGCAAATGATTCAAGTAAGCAAGAGCAACCTGGATATGGTGCCGTTACCACCGATGGTGAACCACTGCAGTCCCTGGCCCTTCATCAAAGGCAAAAGCCACAAGAAGAGAACCAAACATCACAGCTTCTCATCTTCTTCAAACTACTGTCATTTCTTGAAACTTCCATTAGAATAAGAAATTGGAAAAGAGTATTGTGTCAAATTAACCCTTGGGGGAAAAAAGTACAGTGATCTTAGAGGTGATTTTCTTGAAATGCGGCCTCGTGTTTTACCCCTGAATCCCTGATATATTTAAGTTCACAGATTGTGGTCATACGAAATGCTTAATTATTTGTACTTTATGCAAATGATAGTAAAAAAAATAGTCACTTTAGGTGACGAGCTATAGTTTTGGAAAATCGAAAAACAAAAGGCAACAATTCAGTAAGAGCAGGGTGTATTTGCTATGTGACATGTATCTCTTGTTTTATTAAAGCAAGCTAACTTGATTTTCATTGTGGAAAAAAAGTAGTTATACTGATAAAGAACTTAAAAAATAAGCAGAGCTGAAAAGAGGAAGGCCAGCCTGCCTGCGTGTACATGTTTTCTATAATATTCAGTAGCTGTTATGTTTCTGATTCATAGTTTTGCCTTAATCTTCCAAACATTTACTGTTGCTTATGCCATTATTATGTATTGTTTTTTCACTTGAACTATGATAGTCATCTTAGATGTGAAAGAGCTTAGAGCTTTAAACTTTCTATAATATTTTGCAGAAATACCATTCTTAACCCCTTCATGTTTTTCTTTTAATTGAACAGAGCTGGAGTTTTAGTCTATTTAGTTGAAAGGGCAAAGAAATGCCTGGATTTTTCTGCGACCCTTTATATCATCCACCTTTTCATTTGCTTCTTGTATGGAGGTTGGCCCTCATCAGTAACTTGGTGGGTTGTGAACATTACCTGCCTAGCAGTGATGGCATTGTTAGGTGAATATTTGTGCATGAGACGTGAATTACGAGAAATCCCGATTGCAAGATATCGATCAAGTAAGCCCTTTCCTGTTCCGATTGATTACTCTTAATGAAGCATTAATTTTCTTTATATGATTTCTGTTCAAGTTATTGTTCGAAACTCATCGGTTGTTCGATTAGTTTCATTTGTCTTCTTCTACAACATCTTATCTTCCTTGTTTGATGCTTTTCTCTTGTTTTTACTCTTCAAGTTGAAAAAAGCTTCTCAGTTTGTGATTGCACTTCTATTTTTCATCCTGCAGCATGCTTTTCATTTGTATGCTTCTCAAAGATCTTCAGCTTGCCATCCAGCTCAAATCAATAAATTCCCTCATCATCATTTTAAATTTAACGATCCTGATTGGCTTTTTTTTTCTTCCTGATTTTAATTAAGTTCTGATTTATGAATGATTGATATTCTGGAGTTGAACTAAAATGAACTACACTGCAAATTTTGCATCTATTGACCTAAAAGTTTGGTTTTCCAATGAAACTTAGTCAATAATATTGAGGCTCTATATGGCCTGAATGCTATTACAAGCGAGTCATCTATAATTCTGTCATCATTCTGACCATGATTACAAGGCGTCCAAAATCAGATGCCAAATAGCCGAATAAGATCAGATAAGTCAAAGGGCTTCTGTGATAGAGCACCGAAAAACTTGGTCAGTTGACTTGTGCACCATCTCATCCATAAGTAGTAACTGAGGATTACAAAAAATACCCTTGGGGTCGGTGTAATTTGGAAAAAGAAAAAACATTTACTTTTCAGAATTCCCTTGATATTTGTTTTTATTTTACAAATTACACATTCAAACCTCAAAGGGGGGTTTACAACTATAACACCTTCAGGGAGTATTTGTAATTTTGAAAGATAACTGGATTTTTTTGTTATTACGATAGACCTCAGTGTTAAGTTTTTGTAATTTACCCTATGTAAATATTTCATCCTGTATTCTTGCATTGGTTTTATATGTCATCGACACATCGATGTCTATAAATACTGAGTTGATTTTCATCATATCATCATTCTCCGTTTCGTCTGAGCTACCAAACTCAATGGGATCGTGATGTGCTTGAGATTCTTTCGACGTGCATTTGAATGTTGTTGCTCTGTAATTATCAGATATTTGAACTTTTTTTTTTATTTTTATTTTTCAGTACATGCAGATGTCTGACCAGCGAAAACTTAAACCTGTTTACTTTTGGAGGTCAGATACTAAAGGTGATCATCTGGTTGCAACATATTATATGAAAAATGGAGCCTCCTGGTGTGTTTGGACATCACGCATTGCTCAGAGTACCTTTTTTTTTTAATGTCATATGAAACTTGTTAAAAAAGGAATTTTGAGCAGTACTTGTCAAAGTGTATTGAATAGTGTATTAGATTTATGCATTTTTATTTGGTGGGAAGATCATGGAAATAGACAAATTTTTGGTCCTATATTGGAGAAAGAGTATAGAAGTAATCATTGTTTTCCTAATTTCCTCAATATCCATTGTTTCTTTTTCTTCAAAAATAAAATGGAGCCTACTATATGAGAACATTATTGTATTTTTCAAGTTTATATTATTATAAACATTCAATAACTCGACGTAACATTAGAAAAGTGTGATATTACAATACTAACCAAGAAAATTTACACACACAAAAAAAAGAAACATTTACTTTAAAATTTGATTTCTCAAAAGCACAAATTAAAATAGTGTTTTTAAATTTCTGATTAGTTGTACTTATTTCCAAAATTCCAAAATAAGAACAAACATCCTTCTCAAAAAAAAAAAAAAAAAAAGAACAAACATTGGCAAACCTGATGATTATGAATTTGGAATGGATCATTTTCTGGGCCTCAAGTCTACCCAATAATTCTGGCAAGTTGCATTATATTTCACCTAAAAGTGTATAATATATAAAGATTGAAAAAAATAAAACTTCAACAATTCTGACAAGTTGCATTATATTTCACCTAAAAGTGTATAATATATAAAGAAAGGAAAAAATGTTGAAAAGTGTATAATATATAAAGCAAGGAAAAAATAAAAGTTCAAAAAATAGGTTTCGACCACAGTGGGAGTCGAACCCACGACCTTTTGATCCGAAGTCAAACGCGCTAATCCACTGCGCTATGCGGTCCTTTTGACTACTGACGCATAACTTATCTTTGTAGTCCGGTAACATCTGTGACAGTTGACAATGGAATTTCAGAAAGCATTTTCTCTATTATTTCTTTTCAAAAAATTCAAGACTCAAACATACCATAAATGCCATGAAGAAATGGACATAAAACATTCCAGGAGACTATTTTTATAAATCTTAAACTACTTCACACTTTACACTTATAACCACAAATAAATTTAAGAATTTCATTTTATCAGTATACACAACTATATGATTATGAACTGCCATTCTTGTATTCTCCCCTCTTGCAAATACAACTTAAATTACCTTGGCTTCTTCTTCATTTTTCTTTTTCACTTTTTTTGTTCTTTTTTTTTTTTTTTTTTTCTTTGAGGGTGGGCTGTAGGCTTGTAGCCCAATAAGCTGTTTATGCAGCATTCATCCAAATTATAAAGGAAATGGTTAATTACAAAAACTACCCTGAATTCATGATGTTTAGCCTAACTACAAAAAAAAAAATCTTTCAAAATTACAAATACCCCCTTGACATTTTCTCCTTTACAAACTCTGAGGGGTGTTCGTAACACTTTAAGGGAGCATTTGTAATTTCAAAAAATAACTAGAATTTTTTTTGTAATTAAGCTAAACTTCAGGGCTAGTTTTGTAATTATCTCTAATGGTAAAATTAAGCTTCCTCTTCCTGAACATATATATACTCATCATAGATTCATAATACAAACATAACATCAGGAATTCAATCCTTCCATCGTATCGATAACAATTTACAACGCAAGAACGCATCTCTGTCACAATGATCGAAACCAAATACACAAATAAACGAATATAAGAATCGACAAATGTGAAACTAAACACGGCATTTACACTCAGAGCCAACTACGAATCGTCTTTCTGAGTGTTAACTTTTCTCCTCCGAGTAACTTTCCTTGTCGAAACAGCAGATTTACTTCCAACTTCAACTTTTTGATCATTGACAGCACTTTTTCCCGCGTTCATTTCAGTCCTTAGCCGCAATATCTCTCCCTTTGCAGATGCTAATTCCTCTTCCAACTTCATTCCTTTCTTTTCCAAATTCTCCCTTTCATTGTTCAGCCTCATGACAAGATTATTCGCGTCTTCCAAATTTTCGCGAGCTTCTTGAGAAACTAACTTTTGTTCGTCAAGAGATTTGTAGAGTGTGTCTTTCTCGTCCTCCAAACTCAAAATCCGAGAATTAGCAAGCTCCAAATCTCTCGAAAGTATTGAAATGTTACGATTTATCTCATCAAGTGATTTAGTAGACTCTTCTAAATCCGCTTCCAGACTTTTTCGTGCTTCGTTGCTTCTTGTAATTTCATTCTCTAAAACTTTTAACTCTTCGTTCAAAGCAGATGTGGTATTCTTTTCTTCTTTTAGTTCAGAAACGGCACTTTCTGCTTTCCGATTGGCATCAACGAGTTCTTTCTCTAATGTATCGTATTTTCGCACTAATGCAGATAGTTCTTGAGACCTAGTTTGTATCTCTTCATTTGATTGGCTAAGGAGCTCCCTTGTTGACCTTAATTCTTCGGTTAAAATTTCCGAATTTCGTTTTGTTTCATCGATCTCCCTTTGTAATAAATCTTTCGTTTTGCTAAACTCAGATTTAACCTTTGAGACCTCTGCTTCAAGCTCTGAGCACAATTGTCTCGATTCTTGCAATTGTTTTGTGAGCTCAAAAACTTCGTCTCTCGATTTCTCCAAAGTTTCCCGCTCGATTCTTATTTCCTGTTCAAGATTCTTCACATTTTCCGATTCGATCTTCAGCTTTTCCATTAAATCATCTTTTTCGTATGTTAAATCGGAAACCAACACTTTTTTCTTGTTAACGTCGTCTAAAGCAGCATTAAGTTGTTCCTTAAGCTGGTGAAGCGCTTTTTCTCTTTCTTCTAAAAGCTCGGCATCTAAAGCTGCCTTCTTTTCAGCCGACGTCTTAAACTGGTCGTATTCCTTTACAATCGAATTGAGCTTTTGCTAGATTCATCAATCTCAGCGCGAAGAAGCTAAACCGCGTTCAGATTATTTAACACCGTATTCTTCGATTCAATCTCCTTTTCCTTTTTCTCAAGCACATCTTTCAGCTGTTCGATCTCCGAATTCAAACCACTTAGTTGAATCTCGGTTTGCTGATAAACGGAGCTCAGTTGATTTAACTCTCTTTCTTTTTCGACGAGTTTAGAATGAACATTCTGCAGATTATCTTCTTTGTCTTTGATTTCTGAAGAGAGTAAATTTACTCTTTCTTGTAAGACGTCTAAAGAATCGAGCTTTTCTTTCAACTGTTCTTGCAGCTCGTTTTTCTCGTCCCGAGATTTATGGAGGCTGATCTCAAGACGCTCGATTTGGGTAGTTTGATCTTCGGCTAATTTTTTCTCTTTTTGTAAATCCTGTCCGAGGGTTCGTATTTTACTATTTGCAAGTTCCAACTGATTCAATAAAGATTGCTTCTCTTCATTTGCTTTCGCAAGTGCCTTATTTCGATCTTCTTTCTCGTTTGATAGATCCGACTCGAATTTTTTCTCCAGATGGGTGATGGCGGCATCTTTTTCCTTCAGTTTAGTATTAATCTGAGCACACAAGATGAAAATAAATATTTTGTAAAATAACGCGAAAAACTTAATGGGTTTTTTGCAATTTTCAAAAACCTCTCAATTTTTTTGTAATTAGACCGCACCTCAAGTTTTTTTTTTAAATATTCCCTAAAAAAATGTATACTCCAAAAAGTCTTAAAAAGATGAAATGAATGTAAGTTACTCAATGAAGCTGAAGCGCGGTCATACATTATCTGTTTTCTATTTTGTCCAATAATCAAGCGTGCTCAATAAATAAGATTCAGCGATAATATTCTTGACATGCAACTATTCAGAACTTAAAAAAGCATTCAGTTAAAAAAAAAAAAAGGTGCCCAAATCTATTAATCTAATCTTCATACTCTATTCAGATGGCTTACAGATTCTATGGTTGCATCTGCAATGGCCTTTTCCTTCTTTATTGATGCATAGAGAGCAGCAAGCACACCCGACCCCAGAAATCCAAGTGCATTGAGAAGCGAAAAAAACGGATTTTGAGACGATTTCTCCTGAATTGATTGCCGAGCACAAGAAAGATGAGCTTTAGCACATATGAAAGTAGAGAATCATATGCAAACACAACAATTTGAGAATCACAAAGTACTTAGACAACCCTTTCAGTATATGAATCAGCTTAGATGCAGACCTCTGATTCTTGTTTCTGATTTAGTGTCCTTAATTCAGTATTTTCTGAAACAGACAGAAAGAAGGCATAGTTAACATCTTAAAAAGGATATATATACTTTAGGATTATTTGTAACACTCATAAAGTTGTCACAACTATTTAAGCATAGTATAGCACTGAAAAAAGAACACGTTGTAAAGAATAGAAAGAGAAAAATGTAATAAGAAGAACAAAGTTTTACAACCGTGTTTGGAAAGCTTGACAAAGGAAACGGACCGCATTAGGTATTGATTTTCTCATAAAACAGCCCTTCAAACTTCAAATGCGTGCAATTCAGCTAATAAAATGAACAGAGTACACTGGACGGAGAGGATATCACATGGTGAATCTTAAATAAGTATGGAAGAACACTTTAGTGAGTTGAACTTAGAGCATCAAATTAAAGAAAAAGTGATCTAATTTAGAGGGTTTGGCTGTGCTTATAAGCTCTTCAAAACATCTTATGTTTGAGAGCTTATAAGGTCCCTAAAAGTGTTTGGTAAATATTTTAAAAACCATCTTACAAGCTCCGAAAATAAGATGTTAGGAGCTTATAAGCTGTTTTTAAAAAAGGTGGGGAATTTCAATTTATTTTCAAAATAAGGTCTTATTTTAACAACCTTTTTTGATTTTGATCGTTTTAACTACAAAATTGTCATCACTAACATCTTATAAACTCTACCATCTCATTTTTCCAAACCCCTCAACTACTTATTTTTCAAATAAGATCTAACATCCTTATAAGTTCCCAAAACATCTAGGAGCTTATAAGATTTTTCAAATAAGCAACACCCCCTTAATTAGGGTAGCTATAAAATTCCATTGGAGGTAACGTAATGTTGAAAAAAAATTACAGATTTCAAGCATTACTAGTAAAACACTACTTGTACATTGCACAAGCGAACGTGTAATTGGATCCGTCCAACTTTGACAAGAAAATCCCATTAAATGGAACTTTGTTTATCAACATATCACAGAGTTCATTTTAGCAAAAACTAGTGTGAAGGAGCTGAATCTAAACCAGACTGGTCTACTTTTCGGAATTGCAATTTGTGTGAGAAACCTCTAGTTTCCATACATCACCTCAAAATCATCCCAATTTGTTCAAGGAATCACCTTCTGACCATATCTAAAACCATTCAAATAGAGTACAAAAATGGATTGCAAATAACTCATATGGAAGTTAAACAACTGACTATACGCAGTGAATTCAGCTTTCTTGTATAAATATGGTTATTTTTGTCTCTGAACTAAATTTTTTCAGGCAAAATTTGTATGAGACGGTCTCATGGGCATTGTCCATGAGACGGAACTTATATGTGAATGAATTTCAACCCAAACCCATGAAAAGCCCCATATTTTTTGTGTTATGTAGGATCCGTCTCATAAACTTAATTCCATGAGACGGTCTCGTATAAGACTATCTCATTTTTTTATTGTCATAGTATTTAAAGATTTTAATTTTAGATGAATAATTAATACAAAGTGAATTTGCCCTATCACATTTAGTAACTGTTGATGCACATATCAAATAAAGTAGAATACACATCCAACAAATAATAAGATTATTGACAAAAGTGAACACAAATACTAAAGAAACTAGAACAATGTAGTACAACAATGAACCCAAAAAATGAAAAAAAAAATCTTGAAAATACTAAAAAAAAAAAAAAAAAAAAAAAAGCCTTATTAACCTGCAGTAAGTCCTTCAACGGCCTCTGCCCTCACGTTAAGAAACGGAATTGCGGCAAAACCCATGTAAAGAATCAGTCTCCTCTTGCAAAAGCTGTCATCTTTGGGAGTTTTCTGCTGTAAGCAAGCCATGGCTGCTCTGTTCTTTCTCCGAGTAAGTGCATTTTTCGGGGAAGAAAACAAGAATGGAGCCTCTAAAGATGTGGAGAAGAGGGAATGATGGAGTGGCGATAGCAGAAATGAAGAGCCCCCTGTTACAGAGGCCATTGCTGATTGCTCTTTCTCACCTTTTCTTGATTTTTGAGTGATAAAATAACTGATAAGAAACGCACCTCTTTTTTTTCCTTTTGGATTTTCTCCAATTTTATGGGATAGGGATTGGGTGGCAATTTATGAGACAAAATATTTCATAAATGAGTTATGACTGAGGCTTTGTGGGTTAGGATTGATTCGAACAATACGAATAATAAACGTCCGATCAAGTTGAACTGACGCTATTAACATGCTTCACTAGATTGTGTTGTTATTTATGATGTCTTTTATTATATTTCTTATTAATTGAATATATTGTTAATACAATGATTGAATTTTGAGAATTATCAAATGTATGTAAACGTAAACTTTGGCGTATATTTAACTCATATAATCAAGTGGTCCAGATTTGAAGGGCGTGGAAAGAAAAAAAAAAAAGGAAACCCTCACATTTAAACATAAAAAAAGTAAAACATAACAAAACACATGTTACAAATGTAATTTTATTACTTTTAACATATAAAATGAGACATTTAATAATAAAATATCATACTCAACTCCAGCTTTAACATTTGTATCATTGAAATAAAGTTATAAAAACATCGTCCAATGAGATTTACCATAGAAAAAGACAAAAAAGAGAAAGAACTACTACACAATTAGCTATGAAAAATTGATACTCTAGCATTTTTTTTCCTCCAAATTTCTACATAATCTATTCTTTTTTTAAAAAAAAAAAATGGTAAGAAGGTGAAATTGTCTTAAATATTTGGGACATATCAGAGTGATTGCTTGACATTTCGTACCACTCTTTTCTACTTTTGGAGAGAATAATGTGAAAAAATATTTTGAAAAATAAAAAATAATTTTTGAGAGTATGATTAGATATAAGATAAAAATGTGATGATGATAGTTGATGTGATAGATTCTTTTAGGGCATATTTGGGGTCTTTGATTGGAGTTGATAATATCCTTATCAGCCCATTTCAACCCATTTGGCATCAATGATAAGGGTTTGCATGACAATGATGGACCCATGAAATAATTCCCATTTCATTTGATTCTGGAACCCACCTCTGAGGTGATATTTTTTAGTCCAGTCTTCTCCCACATGATAAAAAGACTTTTATGCCCTCAAAAGTTATTTTATTATACCCATTTCGCCCCTAAATATCATGTAAATTACGCAGATGCCATTACCTCATCGACTTCATTTGGAGACTTGGAACCCTAGCCATTCCACCCCCACATTCGCCCACTCAAGCCGCCGCAGGTACGATCCCTCACCCGTCTTCACTTTTTTTTTGTTTTAGACAATGATATTCAGATCGATCCAAGGTAAAAAAAAAATGACTAGAAAGATGGAATGCTTGAGTAATTTCGTAAAAAAGGTTGAATCTTTAACCTAGCTAACGCAATTTTTTCTTGATTTTGGGATAAAACAGAGGTCTATTGCGTGATTATAGTGGTTTTCCCTCGTTTAAAGAAAGTTTATCGATTTTAATCCCAAAATTTTGTGGGTTTTTACAGATTTTTATTTTTCGAGATACTGATATCTTTATTTGAGCGGTATATTTTCCAAAAAGAGTAAATCTTTTAATTAACCGAGTTTATTTTGTTTAGGGTTTATTTTTGAGAGATTTTGGAATGGATTTCTATTTATTGTTTTTGTTCACTGAATAAAAAGATAGATCCTTTTTAGAACATACATTTGTTTCCTGGTTTGTGTTTCCAAATGCATATAATATCATGAACACACTTTGTTAAATACATATTCACCGCAGTATTTCCCAGCTGACTCCATATCCATTTTGAAAAAAAAACACTTTATTATTTTTGTGCAGGTCGCAAACGTTTTCTTTCTCTAAGGTGTTATATTTTGGACTCGTGTAAGTTTCCTTCGTAACTCATATACATATAGCTAATTAGGCCATGAATATTATTAATGGTGGATATGCATAGTTTTTTTAGTGTCCAAGGTGATTTAACATCTTTTTAATTCAAGGACATTTATTGCATCGTGAAATTATTGTTTGATATGGATCAATTTCATGAGAACTGCTTTAAAAAAAGCTAATTATTAGTAAGCCTGAGTGCCTCTATGTTATAAGTGCAGTTGCCTTATGTTGAAAAAAGACAGAATTTATGGATGTTGTTCTGTTAATTAGTTTTATATTGAGCTGAGCTAAATAATGTAGTCATGGTTGTACCTGTAAGTTGTTAATGACACATGAGCTTTTGGTTGTTAGTCATTTATTGTTTTGTTCAATCTACATGTGAAGTTTTTAAGGAGTTTTGTAGTTTTGTTGTTTTGTAGCCTTTTAAAGCCATACTTATTGTAATTTTATGGAAAAAAGCTAAAAGAATGAACATTATACCAAATTCAGGAGTGCTTTCTTTCATTAACTTTATACATGGGGTAAACACACTGTTGAACATTTTAATTAAAGTTCAGAAAAAACTATTGATCCATAACCTCCCTTACTATTACACTTACACAATTGTTTTCTTATATTATTATTTCTCAGTTATTGACCAACAATTTATCTCAAAATCTCATTTTAATACAACAATGGATTCTGAAGATGCAGTTGATGGCTCAAAAGCTACTCTAGAAAACCTTAGGCAAGTGCACCTATCATTTTGTAGTATAGATTATTGAGTACCGAGTGTCATTCCCACGAGGATTGTAAGTACTAATAATTACCGTCTTTTTATTATCTAATCTAGCAATTTTCAGAGTTTTGTTTGTTAAAATGGAAAATTAAAAATAGAGAATTTAAAATAATTACAACTTACAATAAATCAAACAAAAGTAAACTGTAGAATGAGAAATCAAGAGATAAAAATGTGTTGAATGTAAATCCCTCTAGAATGTTTTTGTGATTCAACAAGATAAATATACAACCATAAGCCCTTAAGCAAAAACCAACCTCTTTTAATAAAATCTCATGTTACGTGGACCGTAGAAATTCCCGATTTAAGTTAAACCCTTTCTCAAGACGAAAAACTCCTAATCTCAAGTTGATTAACTGAAATCTCTTTCGAGTTAAAACCCCCAAAATTGCATTATAACGATTTATGAATTCCCATATTAGGTTTGACCCTAATCCAGAAGATTTATGTCGTCCTATATCTAGGATTGCATGCAACTCTTTTCACTTATATAGGTTCTTTCTCACCATAAATCTCTCGATTACCCGATGAGGAATAGATATCAAATTAATAAACCGGAAATATTAACTTGAATGAAATAAACATGATATAAGTGAATCACACAAGACATGAGAATTTTATTAAAAACATACAAACCTTAATCACAAATCCATTCTAGAGTTCATTACATTCAAGCACTAGGAGTTTAGCTACTCATGATTTTGACAAAAGAGTAAATTACACAAGAAGATTTAAGTATTGTAGACATGATGTACTTATCTTTCTCAAAATCTCAATGACTTCTTCCTTGATAGATGATGTTGATCCAAGCCTTCTTCTTCAATGTTGCTACAAGCTTACTCCTCCAAGACCTTTTGATCCTAATTCCACTCAAAATGTTGGACACAATGAATATTTTCTAAGTGTCTATGATGAATACACAATGAATCTCTATATGAATGAATATTACATGAATTATGAATTCCTTTCCCAACTCAAACTCTTGGCTTTTATAGGCACCATCTTTGTGAAAGAACACATCAATAATGCTAACAAATGCTCCACTTCCATGGTTGTTGGTTGAATCATTGTGTGCACATTCATGGTTGAGTTGGTTGAATCATTGTATTCACATGACAATACTTCACTTCCATTGGTTGAGTTGGTTGAATAATTGTGTCCACATGACAATTGAGGGAATAATAGAGTTTGGTGCAAAGAAAATGAGATGTAAAAGTTGCTCAAAGGTTGTCAAAAAGTAAAAAAGGAAAGCTTCCATAATTTCCGCCAAAAGAACATCCAGATCGACGAAAAACACGCCCGTGCTTTAAAAGCACAGGCAGCCGTGTTTTTGGATTTTTCCCAACACGGCCGTAGTTGAAAAGCACGGCCTGGCCGTGTTTGGTACGTCGGGTCGAAAAATTGCTCGTTTTTACTTCTAAAAAGCACGACCGTGCTTAAAAAACACACCCTGCCCGTGTTTGGTGAAAAGGCCCGAAATGACGCGCGTTTAGCTTGGGATTTTGAGTGTTTTTGCATCCAGAAACCCCCGGGTATGTTTTGACATGAAACCATGGCCCAAAATTCACCAAAAACAGCTCCAAATCATCAATCTACACCAATAAAAGCACCTCGGAGTAATGTGAACTATGTACAATCAAAAATTTATGAAACTAACAATAAAATAACTCAAATCATACTTAAATATACACATAAAACATGCATAAAAAGACCCTTATCAGCAGTTGTCACTGTTATTGTTTCGGAGGTTGTTTCTATAATCACAACCTTTTTCCTTTTTATTTATTACTATGAGAAGCACTATATGTTTGCCCGTCATTGTTGACGGCCTGTCAGATTGAGACATGATCCATATCGAATGACAACGAAATTAGACGCCCAACTTGAACACATGCA
Source organism: Rehmannia glutinosa (assembly GCA_016081115.2). NCBI lineage: Eukaryota > Viridiplantae > Streptophyta > Magnoliopsida > Lamiales > Orobanchaceae > Rehmannia > Rehmannia glutinosa. Next base: position 71,070,183 of record CM071930.1, on the reverse strand, counting down.
TGCTCTCGTTAATGTTAGCGATGAGGATTACATTAAACAACTTCGAATGGATAGAAATTTCTTTTCAAGATTATGCTTTCTTCTTGAAAATGTTGGGGGGCTTGTTCGTAAAAGGTAGGTTCAGATTAATGACCAGGTCACAATCTTCTTGTCGGTGCTTGCACACCACAAAAAGCATTGCGTAGTCAAGCTTGACTTTAAGCGCTCAGGGTACACCATTAGCCATCACTTCAATCTTGTTCTGGATACAGTCATTAGGCTGCATAACATCCTGTTGGTTACACCTGACCCGGTTGGGTCTGACTGCACAGACTTTAGGTGGAAGTGGTTCAAGGTAAATTATCAACATAAGCTTTTTAGAAGTATGTGTTTGTGCTAGTGGGTTCTTGTAAACCTTATAAATTATACATACTGCCTTTTATTTGACAATGAGCTCGTTTATTTTCATGCTTAGGGTTGCTTATGAGCACTAGATGGGACATATATAGATGTTTGAGTGCCCTTGACTGAGAAAGCAAGGTATAGGAACAAGAAAGGAGATGTGTCAGTAAACTTATTAGCTGTTTGTAATCAAGAAATGAAGTATATCTTTGTGTTGTCTGGATGGGAGAATTCAGCTGCGGATAATCGTGTCTTACGTGACTCAATCAGCCGACCTAGTGGTTTGAGGGTCATGGCTGGTACGAAACTCTTTTCAGTAATTTTTCCTAAATTAATTTCAGCCCATCCTAATGATAAATTAAAAAAAAAACCTCAGCAAACATCCTTAAGTACAATATTTTTTGATTTCAGGTAATTACTACTTAGCTGACAATGGGTACATAAACGGTCCAGGATTTCTAACCCCCTACCGGGGAGTTAGATATTATCTGGATGAGTTTTGTGGTGGGTCCTTTTCTCCTCAGAAATATAGAGAATTGTTCAATTTGCATCATGCAAAGGCGAGGAATATTATAGAACGTTCTTTTACTTTGCTAAAGGGACGGTGGGCTTTATTAAGGAGTAATGTCTTTTATTCAATTAAAACGCAAAACCGTATTATTATGGCTTGTTGTTTGCTGCACAATTTTGTTCGCACCTCGATGGTTGTTGATCCTTTGGAGGATAATGTGCCAGAGTATTTTGTGCAATACGCAAACAACCACAATGACGCAGATTATGTTGACCAAGTTGAGCCTACACAAGAGTGGACTAACTGGAGAGAGTCATTAGCCCTTGACAAGTTTAACGAGTGGAATGCTCGTTAATCTTACTAAGATCTGAAAAAAAATTCAGCTTTGTACTTTTGTTTATTTAATGTTATCAATTGTAAACATATATTGTTAAATGGGTAGTATTTGTGTAACAAACTGGTTATACGGATCGTCAATGTTGTTGAATTTATACGGAGCATCGTCGGTGTTGAACAATTGGTTTAATGTCGGTCATTCTAGATCTCCATAATATTGATTTGCCAAGCTAAAGTCATCCCACTTTTATTTGGGCATACAAAAGAGAAAAACTTAAATTAGCGGCGAAATACGAAAAAAGTTAAAACTTACCTATCTGTTCAACCCATTTTTTTGTCCCCTCAGAAAATATACAACAATATTATGTTTTATTTCACTCCATATGCATGATATTTTTTCAATATAACCACAAAAAGATAGTTATGGCCAAAACGTTCTTAAGAATTCAAAACTGTGTGAAAAAAAAAAAAAGCAAAACTTAATTACAACAAAACATGAACAACTGGCAAAATTTTTGCCAACTATTAAACCATAAAACAAGTTTTAGAAAAGTAAAACAGAAAATAGCCAACTATGAAAACCATGCTTAGCTATATGCATGGCCGATTCGAACCAATAAAACAACTTAGGTAATAAAGGAACATGAACAGTCAGGAAGTGAAAATGCCAATGTTATATAATTTACAAATAACCTGAACCAGTTCGTCCCAAATGCGATCAGGAGCATAGATTCGGTTGGTAAGAGGATCGTATTTTATACCATGCTTTCGAATCACCCAAGAAAAAACACGATGACGCTTAGCAAAGAGATCGCATCACTTTTTACAGTACTCCAAGGTAAAATTCTTGTTGAGTTGTTTGTTAACCTCATGCATAGCAATTGTTACTGCCAATTCGTTAGCACGGTAAGGACAAAAATTGTCAGTTGCATGTTCTACGACCAACATCTCAATAAAGATTTTATCAGCTTTTTGAGCCCACTCAAGATCATAAATACAATCATCTTGAATGAGACCAAACATTGGAGCCATTTCAGTTACTATGGTGAAAAAACTAGAGCAGTAGTATATTAACTTTGAACTGAAGTTTGAATACAAAGTAGACAGTTTTAATCTCATATTTATACATAATAGAAGGGTTGTAATTATATCAGAAATATTATAAAATGGTTATAAATGTCCAACTACCTACTCAACAACTCAGCTTTAATGAGGTATAATTTGATTTGATCAGAAATAAATAAAATTTCAGGATCCTTTACTCCTAAAAAATCTGATTGAACCCTTATTAAAGTCATCTAACATCTAGAAAACTACAAAGATTTGGGGTAATAAATGTGAGCAATTAAATTGGGTTGACTTGTGCAAAATTTAAAGAGTGTGGAAGTGGTGTTGGAATTAATTGCAGGGCAGTCATTATTGCTTTTATTTTTTTAAAACGCACACAGTGAACCAAGTTAGGCTGCATTAGATCGAATTATGTTTTAATATTCTTGTGCCATGCCAGTTTTTAGAACATACCACATATTAAATTGCCAAAAAAATAGAACATAGATATACGACTAATTTTTCCAAGTGAAATAGAACACATTAATTTTTCCAGGACTCTTCAAAAACCTGCCACAAAAATAAAACACATTAATTTTTCCAGGTGAAAAGATGCAATTTATGAACATTACACAGATATACGATTATGAATGAACTCATAATTTAAATTCATAACACAAAAGTTCTCATATTATACCAGATAAACATATCAAAATACAGAGATATCATGGTCAAGACTACCATCACAATACAAACTCAACACATTCTTAATTTTGTTGTTCTACGGACTGTAATAATTAAAATACAACAAAGATCATGAGTTATATCTAAATCTTATATAAGATTTTACAATTGCAATGCACAAGTCATGGAGAAAGATTAGTCTATCCAAAGTAAACATGTGATTGGCACCAAAATGCGTCAAGTTCACAAATAAAGGCATCATATTCCATTTAACCATACAACAACCATCCAATTAGCAGTAGGAGGATTGTCAAAGCCCACGATGCAATGGTAAACTTGAGTAGACACCGATGTTTTTGTTAAGTCTGAGCTAATTTCTCCTTCGTAGGTTTCAACTTTGCTGCTAAACCAGAGATTATATTGGCGGTCCGGTCTGAAAGTTATGGATCAAGCCACACAAAGTAGCCACACTTATTGTGTTGCTTAACAAATTAATAGATTCTTGTTAAACAATGCTAAAGAATGAATATACATATCAAAATTGCATCAATATGGTTAAAAGGACTTGCCCCTCTGTTAGGACACGACATGAAACGTCTGCCAGGGTTTGCATTCGTCCATGATGTTTGCACCCTGAGTGAGATGTTGCAATAGCATAATACATTCCTATCATTATTGTTGCCCCGGTGCCGGAAGCTTGAACCTACTTCCCATAAAAAATGGTTCACTATTGGGGTTCTTCATCTTGCAAGTTGTGATTTTATTTGTTATGAAAAAAAATAACATAAGTAAATCAGCAAAATGTATTATCCAAACACAATGGAAGAAACTACACAATTGAAAAACATAAGTAACAACAATATAATGTGGTTCCATCAAACCAAGTTTATTGTTTTATAAATGAAACATTAAGCTCCACAATATAAAATATCTAGATGAAACCACTACACATCAGACCTCTATAAATCAGTAAAAACTAAGGGAAACAGAGTAATTGTCAAGTGGTTCTAATGAGTTTCAGGAGATAAACTAATGTTCAACACCAACAAACATACATGTTTAAGGAATTGAATTCAATCTGCCCAATGTTAACATAACGTTAAAAATTAAAATTTAAGAAAAGGATGTGCATATATTGTTACGAAAACCTGCAAATCTAGTTAAATGAAAATAATCAAGCATTTAGTGAACCCTAATTGCTTAAAAAAAATTAATTTTACTGCAACAAGTAATAGTTTTTTGGGAGCCAAGAATGTTACGGATTGTTTTGCGCAGGTTTATCGAAGGAGAGAGAAGGCGAAGGAGTAGCACAGGTCTGTTGCGGAGGAGCGCATGCGGATCTATTTTTTTTAATTGCAGTAGTTTGTTTATTTTATTTAGAGATATGTTTAATTAAGTAGTCAGTTGTTTTGATTTAATTAGTTCAATTGTTTTAGTTTAATTAATTAGGCTTGGTATTGAGGCCCGTAGGGTAAGGGGTTATTATTTAAAGAGAGTACTAGCATTATCATAGGGCACTTTTTTGAAGATTAATATTCTTGCGGATGTAAGCTGGAATAGGGCTTATTCCCTGGTGAACTTTATTCAAGTTTTCTGTTTTCTGCACTTGGAGTTTATTTTTGTTTCTTTTGTTTGATGTTGCTATCCTATCTTGCTTGAATATATCCTTGATTCTATCAAATTGGTCCGACCGCCTTTTTTTTTTTTTCTCGATTCATGCCTGCAACACAGATGGAATCACGTGTAGATACGATAGAGAAGGGTGTTGAGGACCTTTGGGTTGAAATCGCCAAAATTCAAACCAAACTCACTAAACTCGATCGCATCGAAGATCTGTTGGAAACATTGACGCGCGACAAAGCTTTACCTGTCGCCGGGGGTGGGGACTCCTCGTCCTCACTTCCTACCCCAACTCCGGCGTATTTGCGGCTGCCCGCAAATTGGAAATTTCGTCATTTCACGGGGATGATCTAGTCTACTAGCTCTCCCGCGCGGAGAAATATTTCCGCGTACACCACATTGATGATTCTGCCAAAATCGAACTCGCCTTGATTGCCATGGATGGGGCCGCTTTACATTGGATGCAGCGGGTACTTGGCCGCAATCCATCGTTGTCTTGGAAACAATTTTCTCATGAACTCTTACGTCGTTATGGGGACAACCCCATGGCCAATCCGCTCGAATCCTTTGTTGCTACCACCCAAACAGGAACAGTGGATGAATATGTCCATCTCGCAGGCTGCCCATGTACACGGTTTATCAGATTCTCATAGTTTGGGTTTATTTCTCAATGGTCTACACGATGATGTTCATATTTATATTCGTTCCAAAGACGCGGCTGATTTATTCGACACCATCCACTTGGCCCGCGAGATAGAGTGCAAACTCATAGCCCCTCGGGGGTCGCGTTTTGGGCCCACCCCACCTCGCACTACATCTTTGGGTTTCACTCCGGGCGCTTTGGGTTTTCGTGTCGGTGGACCACCACCACGAAACCCCACCATGCATCCACTCATCAATGCCCCAACCCAATCCCACAGTGTGGGTTCCCAGCGTAATCCACCAACACCCAATTCCCATTTTTCGGCCACTTCAGTGACGTCCTCAGGCTCCTCTCGGCCAAATAGGGGTGTCCGACAACTATCTCATGCTGACTACTTAGACCTCAAGGCGAAGGGTCTGTGTTTTAAGTGTCCCGAGCCATACCATCCGTTACATAATTGTCCGGCAAAATCTTTGCGGGTCATGATCGCTGCCGAGGGAGACGGCGAAGAACCACCAGGGAAGTTGGAATATAATGATCAGTTGGACAGCGGTAGGGAGCCTACACCTACCGAATTACAATGGTTGGAACTCTCACCGCTCGCCGCAGGGGGTTTTGATGGGCCCCGGACTTTGAAGGTGATGGCTTTACTCCAGGGAAAGCCGGTTCGGATCATGATTGATAGCGTGGCTAGCCATTGTTTCATATCCACCACCACAACCCATCGTTTACAATTACCCATTGAGCACTCCAGCTCAATGCACGTTCGCTTAGGCGATGGGCAACGTCGAGAAATATTGGGGGTCTGCCGCAACATCACTTTGTCCGTGGAATCGGCTACTTTCCGAGTTGATTGTTTTATCTTTCCACTTGGGGGAGTGGATATGATTTTAGGCGTTTCATGTCTTGCAACATTGGGCGATGTCCAAGCAAATTGGGCACAAATGTCTATGGATTTTATTGTCAATGGTCACATGGTTTTGCTGCGAGGTGACCCATCACTCGCTTGTTGTGAAGTTTCAGCAGCCAACCTTCATAAAATTATAGAAGTTGCATATTGTTGGGTCATCTTAGCCCTTCAACAAGTTGAACCCTCACCACCAAACTTGGTTTCATAGCCCCAGTCCTTACATCCTGACATGCAGTGTATTTTAGCTGAATTTCCAAATGTCTTCGCTGAGGCCACAGAGGACATCCCAAAAATAGCATTTTGCACCCACTCCGGCCACTATGAATTTCTGGTTATGCCTTTTGGCTTGACAAATGCCCCCACTACATTCCAGGACACAATGAATGATTTATTTCGCCCATATTTATGAAAGTTTGTTTTGGTCTTCTTTGACGACATTCTTATTTACAGGATCACTTGGGCTGACCATATGTCACACTTGCGTTTGGTTTTGCAACTTCTACAAGATAATTCTTTTGTAGTTAATCGAAAGAAGTGTTCTTGGGGTTAAGAAGAGATTGAGTATTTGGGGCATGTCGTGTCACACGATGGTGTTCGGATGGACCCCGCAAAAATATCGGCGATACTTCAATGGCCGACACCCACCACAATCCGTAGTGTTCAAGGTTTTTTGGGGTTAACAAGATATTATCGCCGATTTATCAAGAAGTATGGGAAAATTTCTATACCGTTGACCGAGTTGCTAAAAAAAGACATGCCTAAATTAGTGCAGTAGACGTCCAAAATGCAACATGCGTTTCAAGATTTATAACAGGCCGTCACTTCGGCACCCGTGTTGGCGACACCAGATTTTTCCCAGCCATTTATCATTGAATGTGATGTCTCAGGTCGGGGTTTGGGGGTCGTGCAGATGCAGGTGGGATGGCCAATTGCATTTTTTAGCAATGCACTCTCGGCGAATAACCTAGCAAAATCGCTTTTTATGAAAAAGAATTAATGGCCCTTATGTTGGCCATTCAACATTGGAGACCGTACTTGATTGGGTGAAGGTTTGTTTTCCGCTCGGACCAGCGAAGCCTTCGGCATTTGTTACGACAAAATATTTCCATGCCCGCCCAACAAAACTGGGTTGCTAATTTACTTGGGTATGATTTTAATATAGAATATAAATTGGGCCCGTCCAATCTTGCAGCCGACATGCTGTCCCGTAGATGTGAGGACAGTGAACTAACAGCGGTATCCCTGCCCGAGTGGGCTGATTGGTCGACTTTGAAAAAGAAGATACTCACGGATGATCAGTTAGGGGCTATTGTACATGATTTGGAAGCGGGAAAGAATGTTCGGAGGCCTTATATGCTGATTAATGACACTTTGTTTTTTAAAGGTCGTGTCGTTTTACCTCGAAATTCATCATGGACTTTGAAATTTATTGAAGAATTTCACTCAACCCCCACGGGTGGACATTCGGGGGCCTTTCGAACTTATCGTTGCTTAGAGGCAAATTTATATTGGTCAGGTATGATGAGTCAAGTTACTAAATTTGTTGGTGAGTGTTTGGGATGCCAACGAAATAAATATAATACTCGTTCGTCGGCCGGGCTGTTACAACCTTTACCGATCCCTTCCCAAGTGTGGAAGGATGTCAGTATGGATTTTATTTCGTGGTTACCTCGTTCCTATCATACGGATTGTGTATTAGTTGTGGTGGATCGCCTATCCAAATATGCATATTTTTTGGGCCTCAAACATCCGTTCACAGCTAGGCAATTGCACTATTCGCGTGAGAAATCGTGCGGATTCACGGGGTTCAAAGGTCTATTGTTTCCGATAGGGACCCTGTGTTTGTTAGTTCTTTTTGGTCTGAGTTGTTTAGGGCAGTTGGGACAAAGCTAAGAATGAGCTCGGCATATCATCCAAAAACTGACGGACAAACGGAGGTGATGAATTGTTGTTTGGAGACATATTTACGTTGTTTCGCAGCAAAGCAGCCCAAGCAATGGAGTAGGTGGTTACCGTGGGCTGAATATTGCTTTAATATGGGATTTCATTCGGCGATGGGTCGTACCCGGTTTGAGGTAGTATATGGGCATCCAACCCCCACTATTAAAAATTTTTTACCTGGCGAGGTGCAAGTTAAGGCCGTGGCGGATGAGCTGCTAGAGAGGAATGAAATGTTGGCACACTTACTATTCCATTTGGAGCGCGCCCAATTATGCATGACAAGGGCCGCCAATAAACATCGGCGAGATGTTGAGTTTCATGTTGGGGATATGGTGTTTTTGAAGTTGCAACCTCGGCGTCAGGGCACCGTAGTTAAATGATCGAACGTCAAACTTGGTAGTCGGTATATGGGCCTTTTGAAGTTATCAGTAGAGTGGGGGCAGTTGCATATCGTCTCAAATTACCGCCAATTTCGCGAGTCCATCCAGTGTTCCATGTTTCCCAATTAAAAGTAGTAGCAGGAGTTCATGGGGCAATGTCCACCTTTCCGCCGGAGTTGTTAGTTGAGGAACCCGCTTTTGAGCCGGAGAATATTCTGGGTTCGCGTACTGTGAGCCGGGACAGCGGAAATGTGACCCAAGTGCTTGTCAAATGGCGCGATCGTGGGGAGGAGGAAGCGACGTGGTTGGATCAATCGGATGTTCGGGGCCAATTTCCACAGTTTTTCCTTGAGGACAAGTTGCTTCGATCGGTGGGAGAGTTGTTACGGATCGTTTTGTGCATGTTTATCGAAGGAGAGAGAAGGCGAAGGAGTAGCGCGGGTCTGTTGTGGAGGAGCGCATGCAGATCTATTTTTTTTAATTGCAGTAGTTTGTTTATTTTATTTAGAGATATGTTTAATTAAGTAGATAATTGTTTTGATTTAATTAGTTCAGTTGTTTTAAAGAGAGTACTAGCATTATCATAGGACACCTTTTTGAAGATTAATATTCTTGCGGCTGTAAGCTGGAACATGGCTTATTCCCTGGTGAACTTTATTCAAGTTTTCTATTTTCTGCACTTGGAGTTTATTTTTGTTTCTTTTGTTTGATGTTGCTATCCTATCTTACTTGAATATACCCTTCACTCTATCAAAGAACCTCTAATCCGAAAAAATGCATTGTACAAAGCCTTCAATTTCTATATTTCTATGACAAAAAATTGGACAAAAAACAAGGGTTCGAAAAACATTGTACAGTAAATGGAAAACCTGGGTGTTTACTTATCATGTCCGTCTAATTGTGGATTGTTATTTCTTATTATATGAAATCAGCCCATGGAGATTTACATACCTAGATTTCGAGCTCAACAACCAATATTAATAATTCTAACGCATACAAACAACATTAATGGGGAAAAATGGAGTTTTGAACTCTACCTCAGATGAGCCTCAAAGATTTCTGAGCTTTCCTCAATTTCGTGTAGCTTGGCAAGGATATTGAGCTCTATGGTAATTTCCATTGTAGTTGCTTATTATCACTGTTGTCAAACACCAATATTGACCATTTATATTAGATCCAATACAGAATAAATCCAACACCCCAAACAAAAAGAACCCTATGAAGGATAATGATAAATAATCAAATCATCACATATCCAGTATTAGTTATATAATCCCATCAATTTTCTCAAACGAGCCCTTAGTGTAATAGTGATTAGATGTGATTAGTGATTTGAAAAATAAGAGAGAGTGAATAATATATTTGTGATATGATTGTGTTGTGATGGTAGTTGATGTGATTGATGATTGGAAAGTGAAAATAAGTTAATAGTGAATTTATTGAATATATTCACAGCCAATCGCACATTTGGTGAGAAATTTGTCAAGAAAATGAAAGGGATGAAAAGTGATTGCTTGAGCTTTCATTTTGCTCATTTTTACTTTTGGAGAGAGTAATGTGAGAAAATTATTTTAAAAAATGAGAATGAATTTTCAAAGTGTGATTAGATATAAGATGAAAATGTGATGATATTTTATGTGATTTTTTCTAGTATAATAGTGATTAAATGTGATTGATGATTTGAAAATTGAGAGAAAGTGAATAGTATATTTGTGATATGATATATAATAATGATAGTTGATGTGATATTTTGTTTAAATTATAAATGGATGTGATTGATGATTTGAAAAGTGAGAAAAGTGAATAGTATTTTTTTTGAAAATTTTCACAAACAAGCACACTTTCATGAAAAATTTTGTCCAAAAAGTGGAAGAGATGGAAATTAATTCACAAGCAAGCACACCCTCAGAATCTGGCGAGGGTGAAGAAGATGAGCCGGTGGAGCTTACTCCACCCAAGAGGACGAAAAATGGAAAAATTAGATCATATCTAAAATGCTCACTGATGTTTTTTGAAACTTTAGCGATGTATACAAGAAAATCGAGCTTAATAAGAGACAACAAATGGTAGAGCTAGAAAAAATGCGGATGGATTTCCATAGAGATTTGGAATTGCAGAAAAGGCAGATTCTTGAGATAGCTCAAGCTTATATTGCTAAAATTCGGCAAGGTGACGATGAAGATAATATCGTGTCTACTGAGAATGTGAGTGGGTAATTTAACTGTATTGGTGTTTGTTGATCCTTAAACTATTTGAAGTTGTTGTATTAATTTATAGCGTCGTCATGGGTTCTAGATATGCAAGATGATTAGACTTGTGTGTAATAAAATTAATGAATTGGAAATTTTAATGCAGTTGCATGCCATTCTTGATTCAGCATATTTTATTTAGGGTTAATTACCTGAGGTTTAGCCTAGTTATAAAAAAGAGAAAATTATATTTTGCAATACGAACTTGGCAAATTTTACACTTTGCAACCTAAATTATTGTTTTTGCAACTAACTCCAAACTTTGCGGATTTTTCACTTTGCAACATTTGGCCAGTTGGAATTGGAATATTCCAAGTTGGCCGGAGGTTGCAAAATAAAAAACCCGCAAATTTTAGATTGTAAATTGGAAAGAAAAATAATATAGGTTGAAAAGTATAAAATGGTCAAAGTTGAGGTTGCAAACAATTATTTTCTCTATAAAAATACCCACTTATTTGAAAATTACAAATACCCTGACATTTGTTTTTAGCTTAGAAAATTGCATCCTCAATTGGGGTTTTTTTAGGTAGATATGGGGTATTTGTAATTTGAAGGATAAATAGAGTATTTTAGTAATTAGGCTAAACCTCGGGGTAGTTTTTGTAATTACCCCTTTTATTTATTGAAGCTTGCGCTTTATTTTGGCTTCGGATAATCTTTTCCAAGAACGTGTTTCATTCTATCTTCCATCACTTGATGTCATTTTTGAAAATATTGTATCGAAATATTTATTTAGACGATTTTTTGAAAATATTGTATCAAAAACTCTTGTGACAAAATTTCTATATACAAATGAGGAAGCCTTTCTTTTTTTAATTTTACGCCTTTTTCTTTCATCGAGTTTTTGAATATCAATTATTTCTAAGACTAATTTCACCACTCGCTGTGACTACTGGTCCGAGCAAAGCAAACCTTACAAAATATACGAAGTTTATCCTACTGTTCTGAAAAACTTTGTCTAGGCATTGAACTCCATTTGGTTGCCTATATGTTTCTTTCGACTAGACACCACCTAATCCTATATATATCCCATCTAATTCTACTCATGCGTAGGCGCTAAACCCCACCTAATCCAATGTATACCCCATCTAAGAAACGAGCCAAACTACTCGATTAGTAAAAAAAGAATAAAATATGTGTAAAAATATTAAGTTACATGAGCTCGATTTAGTATTCGACTCGACTAAAGCTCGTTCGAGCCCGTTTTGATTAATAATCAAATAAGCTCAAACACAATTATAAAAACTTGAATTTTATTCAAACATACTTGAACTAATACTATGTTTGGTAGGTCATTTTTTATTGGATCGGCAGGTTAATTTTGTAGCCATGAAAAATATATTGGCGTCTATATGGAGGCAAGTTAAAGGTGTCTTTATTAAAGAGTTAGGTCTGAATCTGTTTTTATTCCAATTTTTCCATGAGTTTACATTTCCCGTGTTCAGTCAAATGGTTCATGGACCTTCGACAATCTTCTTCTGATCACTAAGAGACTTCAGGTGGGTGAGCAACCATCCAGAGTTCAGTTGTTTCACACGGAGATTTGGGTGCACATTTACAATCTTCCGTTTGGTTTCATGACAGAGAAAATTGGGAAAAGTATTGGTAATTTTATCGGTACATTTTGGGATTTGGATGAACATAGCTTTACGGGAGTGTGGTAAAATTATATGCACGTATTGCTTTTGATGTGTGAACCCCATTTAAACGGAGGATGAAACTTAAAAAATCAGGAGGTGATTGGGTTTGGGTTAATTTTAAGTATGAACGTCTTCCTACTTTTTATTTCTTCTGTGGTTTTCTTGGGCATTCGGATAAGTTTTGTGATAAACTTTTCAATGATCCGGCTGCTACTGAGGAAAGGGCCTATGGTTCGTGGTTGCGAGCACCATCTCGTATGAAAATTAGTCAAGTAAATTCACCATGGCTTCGTTCATCTTTTCCTTCGAAAAATTCCGGCAACGTTCAGAGTGGTGAGGACTGTTACTATCCAGAGGCTGGCGTGACTAATCATGGGCATAATTTCTCGGGCAGTTTTTCTCATACAGAAGGTACCAGCAGTTATTGTGGAGCAGTTCCAAAAATTCAGGACGCCAACTTTGCTGATAAGATGGATAAAGAAAAAGATTCAAATTTTAGTGGCAAAACCAGTGGAGATTTGATTTTAGTCGAGGCGGGAATCCAACAGGATCTTATTAAGGGCGATAATAAAAGGAAAAAGGGTTGAGGATATCAAATTGACTAGTCTGAGCACAATTAGGCCTTCGCTTAATGAGCCCGGGGAGGATGTAACATATTTGGTGAAGAACCAAAAAAACTTGGATGTGGTGGGTCCTGGATGCCAGGCCCACCGAGAATTATGAGTACCCTAAGTTGGAACTGTTGTGGGCTTGGCAACTCACGAATAGTTCAAATTTTATTGGACCTAGTCCAATTAAAGAAGCCTTTCTTTTATTTTTCTAATGGAGACTATGTTAGATAAAAACAAATTGGAACAGATTCGGATAAAGATGGGATTTGATGGTTTGTTTGTTGTAAGTAGTCTGGGACATAGTGGTGGGCTAGCTCTATTGTGGAGGAAAAATTCCATGGCTGATTTACTAAGCTATTCTCAAAATCATATCGATATTTCATTCGCCTGGAAAACACGTCCGTGTACCATCTTACAGGATTTTATGGTTTTCCTGAACCCAATAGAAGGAGACAGTCATGGAACTTCTTACGCCGATTAGCTAATCAATCTTCTCTCCCTTGGTGTTGTATTGGTGCCTTCAATGACCTTTTTCTTCCACGGAAAAATGAGGTAATATTGATCATCCTAATTGGCTACTTTCAGGTTTTCGTTCAGCTATTGATGACTGCGGTCTTGTGGATTTGGGAATGATGGGCTATCAATTTACTTGGGAACGGGTCGAGGAACGCAACATTGGGTGGAAGAACGATTAGATAGAGGGTTGGCTACTCATGACTGGTTTGCATTATTTCTGAATTGCAAAATTTGGAACCTCGAGTCTATGTCTGATCATTCTCCTCTTTTCCTGGAGTTGGGTTTTCAATATCGTATTAAGAAAGTCAGAAGATTTCGTTTTGAAAATGTATTGTTGCACGAGAAAGATTGTAAGACTATTGTTGAAGAGTGATGGAAAAAAGGCGTTACTGAAAGTTTACTTGGACGGATTGAAGTTTGTGGGGCTGAATTATTTCTGTGGGGTGATATATTGTGGAATTCTTTCAACAATATAATCAGAGATGCTAAAAACAAGATGAAACAGTTCAGAGGTGGCAGGGATTCTCATTCAGTTGCTGAATTCAAAGAAGCACAATCTCTTTATAATCTCTTTTTTGGCTCAACAAGAGGAATTTTGGAAGCAAAGGGCGAAGCTTTTTTGGCTTAAAGGCGGTGACGCAAATACTAAGTATTTTCGTATGGTGGCTTTCACAAGGCATAGGCATAATTCGATTTCAAAGTTGAAAACCGCTAACGGGGAGTGACTTACGTGGGATAGCGGGCTAGGAAATCACATTGTCAATTATTTTGTGGAGATTGTTTCTTCTTCGGGCTGCTCTCATGAGGCGGTAATTGATTGTGTGCAGCCGAAAATTACCGAGGAGCAGAATCAAAGCCTCTTGTTGCCATTTTCTAAACTAGAAATTAAAGAAGCTTTATTTTCAATGCATCCTGATAAGGCGCTAGGGCCTGATGGAATGAATCCGGCTTTCTTTCAAAAAAATTGAGATATAACGGGAAAAGATGTTGTTTCTTCTTGCTTATCGTTCATGACTTCCTGCACATTTCCTGAAGGATTAAACGACACAAATATTGTTCTTATTCCAAAAAAGAACAATCCAGAGACGGTGTCAGACTTACGCCCTATTGCTTTGTGTAATGTTGTTTATAAGGTGATCTCCAAAGCTCTTGCGAATCGGTTCAAGTCCATTCTTCCTAGGGTTATTTCTGAACATCAAAGTGTTTTTGTACCCCAAAGGCTGATTTCGGATAACATTATGATTGCTATTGAGATTAATCATTTTCTCAAATGCAAGAGACAAGGTAAACATGGTGTCGCGGCTTTAAAGATTGATATGAGCAAGGCCTACGATCGGATTGAATGGTCCTATTTAAAGGCAATATTGACAAAGCTGGGTTTTCATACTAGATGGGTCGATCTCATGATGTTATGCATGACAACGGTTCGATATAAGATTACGCACGGGGTTTTGAATATGATTTCCTTAAGCCAGGGCGTGGGTTACGCCAAGGTGATCTGTTATCACCTTACCTTTTTATTCTATGTGCGGAAGGGTTATCCTCTCTTATTCAGAGGTTTGAACAGAGGGGTTGGATTCATGGTTGCAAGATTGCCAGAGGGACTCCGAGCGTGACCCATTTATTCTTTGTGGATGACAGCTTCCTTTTCTTCAGGGCTAATAGTGATGAATGTGCCCATGTGCAAAATTGTCTAGATGAATATTCACAGGCATCAGCGTGTTAATTTTCAAAAGTCTTCAATTTCATTCAGTTCGAATACAAGGTCAGAAGAGGTATGGTCTATCTGTTCTTTACTCAATGTCTCTTCTACTAACAATCATGGCCCATACCTTAGCTTGCCATCTCTAGTGAGTCGTAACAAGAAGCAAGTTTTTTTGTTTATTAAAGAAAAGTTTGGCAACGTTTACAAGGTTGGAAAAGAAAGCTTTTGTCAAGGGCGGGTAAGAAAATTCTGTTAAAAACTATAGCTCAAGCCGTCCCTATTTATGCTATGAGGATATTTATGTTGCCTCTTGATTTGTGTACGGAATTGGAAAGGATGATAAACTCGTTTTGGTGGGGTAAAGGGGATGATGCTTCTAGAGGGATTAACTGGCAAGCATGGCCGAAGATGTGCGTCCATAAAAATCAAGGCGGTCTTGGTTTTAAAAGATTACATGAGTTCAATTTGGCATTATTGGGAAAACAAATTTGGAGATTATTATCTGATCAATCTTCTCTTGTGGCTCGTATTTTCAAAGCTAGATATTATCCTTCTACCAACCTTTCGAACGCACAACTTGGTTCCAATCCAAGTTTTGTCTGGCATAGTATTTTGGCGGCGAAGGAGTTGTAATTGGTAATTGCAGATTGAAAGTAGGTGGTGGAAGAATGCGTTTGTATCTTCTCCTCCCTTAGGTGAAGGTGTTGTTTTTGTCCATAATCTTATGAAGCCAGGGGTACTTGAATGGGATGAGGACATTGTCAGGGACCTATTCAATTCAAGAGATCAGCATCTTATTCTGAATATTCCACTGAGCAGCGGCAATAATGGGGATGTTTGGTTGTGGGTTTGTAATAAGAAAGGGATCTACTCTGTTAAATCGGGGTATAATATTTTGTGTCAATGTGTGGAAAATTAGTTTAATTTCTCTCAAGATTTTGGCTGGAAAGGTTTGTGGAGTCTAAAAGTCCCTGCCAAAGTGAAAAATTTAGTGTGGCAAGCGTGTCATAACTCTGTTCCTACAAAGGAGAGATTGATGGCTAGACAGGTACAATTTTCTCCAATTTGCCCGGTCTGTAATGCCTGTGCAGAGACGATGTCCTACAGTTTCTTTTTTGCTCTTTTGCACAAAGGTGTTGGAATCTAATCCCTATGAATGTGAATTTCTCAGAGCCTGTTTCGTTTTTAACATGTGTGAATGACATCTGGGGTAGCAGCTCCTATGATTTAAAGTGTCAAATTACTATGGTCTTGTGGTCATTGTGGAATAAAAGAAATGATATTGTCTGGAAACAGAGTTTCAAGACCCCATCCCAGATTATTAATTCAGTCAATTCTATGTTGTTTCAATAGCAAGTGGCACAGGTGTGCGAATCAGCGGAATGGTTTGTATCCCCCATCTGATGGTGCTGCCAAATGGAGTAAACCAACTGAAGGTGGGCTCAAGTGTAATACGAATGCGACTGTCTTTAAGGAATTGAATATGATGGGTTTTGGTAGTGTTGTGAGAGATTGGGAAGGGAACTTCATTGCTGCAATTCATGGCAAAATGGCAGGCCCCATTACATCGGAGGTTGCTGAGGCGCTGTCAATCCGTGAGTGCTTGAGCTGGTTAAAGACCAACTGGGTTAATCAACCTATATGCTTGGAAGCTGATTCTCTGGTTGTCATTAAAGCATTGAGAGGAAAGCTAAATGAGAATTATTACTTTTTAGATATTATTAAAGGATACAAATAGTACCCCTGAGGTTTGACCTAATTACAAAAAAATTTAGCTAACTTTTAAAATTACAAAAAATATCCCTGAGGTTTGATTCAGTGTTAAAATTAAGGGGTAAACTGTAATGTTCTTTACAAATAGCTGGGTTTTCTTGTAATTAGGTCAAACCTGATGGGTACTTTTTGTAATTAATCCTATTATTAATGAATGTAAAGGATTGCTAGAAAGTATGTCTAATGTGTCATGTGTCTTTGTTAGGAGATCAGCGTTGCACACGTCTTAGCTCGAGCAACAAATTCTATGTCTGGTGTCCAAGAGTGGAGATTTGTTCCTCCTCTCTTTATCTGTAATACTTTGCAGTTCAATCTGCATTGTTAATGAAATTCTTGTTTTTGTTTTAAAAAAAAAAAAAAAAAAAAAAAAAAAAAAAAAAAAAGCAATTTTAGTAGGATGTCAAGTGTTTGCAAGAATCATCTGCTTATAGAAAAAGCGATTTATTTTAGTAGAATATAAATAGCTAAGAATTAGATGTCGGTAATGTTTGAAAACAGAATCAAAAATTGAGAATTAAAAATTGAAAATATCTAATGAAAAAGTTATAAAAATGTTTATTTATTTATAAAAATCAAACCGTAAAAATTTTGTTTCGTTTTAAAACACTCTACTCTACTCTCACTGCTTTTTTTTCTCCTCTACTCTACTCTCACTGCTTTTAGTTTCTGATTAAATGAAGCAAAATTAGAAACATAAATCACACTTACAAACTAACCAATAATTTTTTTAAGTCACATCTACGATAAGCCAACATGTTACGTCATCCCCACTTAAAAATTTTAAAATAGCATTTTGACATGGTCGCGTAAACAGCAATTTATATATCATGATAATTTGCGTAACACTTAAAACATATTTTGACATGTTCATCCAATCAAAAATTCATTCCTCCAATCCCGCAATATGATCAAACCTTCCTGAAACAAAGGAGAGGGAACTAATGGGAAATATCAAGAATGATCGTAACGTAACTCCATGAAAAGAGTTCCAGTCCCTTCAAATAAAGCCAAAATTCTCAACAAGCCCTTAAATCAAGATGAGGTGTCATTTTTTTTTTTTTTGTAAACAAGACTTTAAAAAACAGAGGATCAAAAATAGTCATTACAAACCCTTCCAAAAACAGGATTTTTTTTAGAGACCCACCTAATAAAAATATCCTTTTGCACCTGTTGAAATATAACTTTAGTCCAAAAATTCAGGATTTGCTAGTCGTACACAAATGGAACCCAAGTAATCTGGAATAAAATATATTGGTAGTAACAAATTTGTCTGCCAACTTATGCGGCATTTGGAGCACTCTCGGGTTTGTCTGTTTCCATGGGCTCTTCAGCGGCTGGTGGCACTTCTGTTTCACTAGCATTGGCACTTTGGGCGGAGCTCGAATTACTATTGTCAGCCCCTTGAGATTGGGGTTCGCCTCCTTGGGAGGATGCTGGTGACGGTGCTGCCTCTGGAGTAGCTGGTTTTGCCGGCTTAGGTTTCATCATTATTGGCCTGCAAAACCTGTGAAAAAGCAAGTGGATTTTTAGATATCACAAAAACAAACCAAGGATGAAACTGCTTATCAAATTTCTTCATGAGAAATTTTTTTTGCCCCAACTTACATATGCTTATGATAATTTTCAGAAAATACACTATTCACCCACTTTCACTTTTTCTACCCAATCATCATTTCACAAAAAAAAAAAAAGAAAAGTTTCTTAAAATTGCAAAAGCCCACTTAGGTTTGATTCCGTCTTAAATTTTCCTCACGCCAAAAATACTTGAGAATCCCTCAGTAACATTTATAAAAATATTACAGTTACCCCAAATTTTAAGACAGAATCAAACCTGAGGATTTTTCTTTTTGTAATTTGAAAAAACATCTATGGGTGTTTTTGTAATTAGCCGAAACCACAGGGGTGTTTTTGTAATCATCCCTTTTTATCACTAAGAAAAGGTCGTAAATGGAAAGATAAGCAATCGCAAAACACTATGTTCCAGACTCTCTTTTTACACACATGCATCTTGGCCAGAAAAGTACATGCGACATAGAAAGCACTCAAACTACTCCAAAGCTAAAAAGTGGGGAATAATGTGGCAATTTTACAATACCTATCAAGGGCTTCAGCCTTTTTCCTCACATCAACAGACAAGAGAACTGGTGTTGCATGCTTCGGAAGTGTATCCTGATGCTGCTTTTTCTCTCTCAGCCAAGCTTCAGCCTCCACACATTCACTCAAGACCTGAACAGTAGAAACATAAAATCACACGGTTCGTACCAATTTTGATTATATGTGTGTGTTAGGTTGGGGAGGAATATACCTTTTGCTTCTCTGCCAAATCAATGTGATCGAATTTGGGGTCATTCGACATTGCTGCTTCTCTATAACTGTTAATGCAATAAATAAGTTGATCGATCACAGACCCCCTCTCTGTATGCTCCTTGTAACGTGCCTCTATTGGATCACCTTGCTGTAGGATATGATTCGAAATTTTAAAAACCAAATTCTAGACTAGGAAACAAAAACACAAGGGATAATTACAAAAACTACCTGAGGTTTAGCCTAATACAAAAAAATAATAAAAATTATCTTTCAAAATCACAATACCCTCATTGACATTTGTTTCTATTTCACACATTGCACCCTCCTGAGGTATTTGCTAGACAAATACAAACCTCAAGGGAGTGTTTGTGACATCTTAAGGGGTGTTTGTAATTCTGAAAGAAAATTGGAGATTTTTGACGTAACTTCAATGGTAGTATCTGTAATTATCACAAAAGACAAATAAGAACAAAAAGAATCTTGATGATTCTTACCTTCTTCAACTCCTCCAGCTTAGCAACGTATACACCTTTGGTTTCATCCTCTCCATCCTCATATAACCAATCTTCAACCTCCTGGAGTCTAGCAATAAATTGATCTCTCTCGGACTCGGTTACAAACTCGTGATACTTGTCAAGAAGCTGCAGAAACAAATAAAAAGTTGGTGACAAATAATTCAGGTGGCTTACAAGACCAACACACTTCCCCACATACCTTATTTCTCATTTCATAAACATAAGCCTCAACAGCATTCTTCTTGTCTTTGGTTTCTTCCATAACACGGTCCTGCAAAGCCATCTCAAATTCCTTCTCCACAGCTTTTTGCAGATCTGCAGCAGAAAGTCCTCCATAGATAACCTCTGATACAGGCACACTTGTTTTTGTAACCTTTTTCTTTGGTTCCACCTGATAAGCATAAAACCACGATAAACTCATGGGGTGATGGCACCACTCTTCCAAGATACAGAGGCATATAACTACCAAAATAAGAGAGAGAGAGAGAGAGAGAGAGAGAGAGAGAGAGAGAGTAAAGAAAATTTGGCAATGAACACTTAGTCCTACTGCACAATGACCTGTAAAGATAACTTGAGTAAATCCTAGACGAAGTATCAAATGCGACAGGTTGTTTAAAGGCCCGTGTTGGCAATTAAAATTGGACTTTGAACGATGAGAAAGAGCAACAGCTTATTGATTGTCCTTGTTATTTACCCATAAAAGAGAACAATCAGGGAAGACAAAATGGGCACAGAGAGCATAGAAAAAATAGAAGCATATCAAGCGTAATCAGAAAAATTGAGACACATAAAGAAAGAAGCAGAAGCGGAAATTCAACAATCATTATAAGGACTAACCTTCAAAGATATGCACGTGTGTGTGTGTCATATGCAAAAAGATCATAAAGATTAGAGATCGGCCCCTTATAGAGAGGAACAAGAGAAGTTCACAATAATCTTTAGAAATTTAGGGGATGTATGGATGTATTTCCAAGTCCAATTTCCAGTTTCTAGTGTTGGAAAATGAATTTTCAAACTTTAATGGTTTTCGTGTGAGAATTGAGAATATGTTTGGTTTGTTGTCTGAATTTCTGTTTAAAAATGAAAATATGTTTGGTTATAGTATTTTTGACATAGATTTGCGTAATTGTAGTGTATTTTTCGCATAAATTTGTGTGATTGTGGTGAAAACTTGTTTGGTTGTGTTTTCAAAAGAATCTTTCCATAAAAGATGAAAACTGAAAATGACTTTATTTCTATTGAGAATTTCCTAAACAAACATAAATTCATTTTCTGGAATAGTTGGAAATTGGAAAATGGCATTTGAAAACAATTCCATACATACTCTTACTATTTAGGCATCGAATGCTAACCTTGGCATCAGTTTCCATCTGAACCGGCTTATCACCCGACTCCGGAACACCATTTTCAGCGCCAGCCCCATCAGTTTTAGAATCTTGCATATTTACATCAGTTTCTGTGGTGCTTGGGGGAGCAGGATCAGTAGGAAGCTCATCAGTTTCCATCTTGGATGGTTCCTTTGCAGACTCTTGTGCGACTGGAACTTCCATTTCCTCCTCTTCCAAAAGCTGCTTCAGATACACCCATCAAACTCAAAGAACACATAAAACAACACTTTTCAACATTAAGATGAAAAACCTAGTAGTTTCTCAAGTACAACAAAGTAATAGTTCATTACACAATAGAAATCCCATTTTGTTAGTTACTAAAACAAGTACATTAACACGGTTTACTAATGGCCTTTCTCGTCTATAGTTATTTTACTGATCCCTGTAAGATCTAATCATATGATACTGAGTCGGTATATAATCTCAAATCACATCTACACAAACACGTGAACACTGTGGCTGATACACACGTTTTATGCACTTAAACTGCGATAATTGAAAATGGAACAAAACTCAAAAGAATTTACATGGTGCTCTTAAAATTGTCGTGTGAAAATCAACTTCCTGCATTCACACTTTTGGCTAAATATTCTGCTTATACAGTCTTTCCGAATCTTCATTTATTGGATTTCCTGGCTATAAGGCTCACACCATCATTTCAAGGCATCACCTGGAAACATGTTTGGCAATGGGTTCATTCTGGAGAAGGGTTTCTTCTTTTCCTCCATATTTTTTCATGGTTCCAGTTGTTGACCACATTGTTACTTACCTATCTGTTGCAAAGTGAGTTATCTCATAGATTTATTAGATATTTTTAGTTCAAATGAAAATCTGATTTCTCCATCATACTTTCATTCCTTCCCTCTAATATTACCAGTTTCAGACGGCTAATATCTCATTTACCAACTCAATTGTGGGAAGATTTAGTTACCAGTATTCAACTGATTACAAAATAGCATAAAATTCCAAAGCTCTAAGCAAGAGTACAAGAACAAGATCTGATACAGTTGGCAGGATTCGAGTTATATGAAGAATAAAGGAAAACACATTATTCCCAAAATAAGTAAGAAATTATATAACTGCAATCCAACATTTCCTGAGCAAGAAGTGTTACTATTTAAAATCCTGTTGGACCATCTTTCACATGATAATAATCACCCCAACATGTGTGAAAGCAGAAACAAACATCAATTTTTTCCGTAGAATTTGACACTTAAAATTAAAAGTATATAGTTAAAACCACTAATGATGTAATAAATTTATTGCTCTTTAAAATTCAGTAAATTATCCATATTTTCCATCTTCCAAGAGTATCAATTATTAAAAAATCGGAATGTAAAACATCAAGAAACAATAGAAGCAATTTATCATGAGATCTCACCGTCGCTGATTCAACTGATACAATACCATGAAGATTCAGGCGTACTTTGACCTTCAGTTTTGCCCTCTCACTCTTTTTCGATTGGAAAGGTCCAATCTGCATCCAACAAAATGATAATATGAAGGGCAACAAATGTTGTATGAGTGATGGCCAGAGACAGCTTAATTAATGATTGCAGGTAACACTGCATATAAAACCTACCGTGTAACTGCTAATCTTGGCTGGTGCCTGCAATTCACTGACATCAGCATATTGTACATCTAATGTGAAGGTGCCAGATCTATAGAACGTCAAAGCCTTCACGCTTGGTATTGAATTCCCCTTCGGAAAAACGACAGTGCTCTGCTGATTATCCACTGCTCCATTTTGAGTATCCGAGGCAGGAACTTTCCATGACAAAGCAATGGGGAAAGGGAAGTTCTCAGTAACCTGTAAAAAAGAAAGCACGCAGATCTCAATCCAATTATCATGTAACCTCTAGCTTTGACCTTGTTCTATACAGCTTCCAGGACTCATCAAAGATCAGATTAAAGGGTTATAGGGGAAATGAGAAAAGAAAGAAAAGGTTTAAAAAAAAGATCGGATACGAACCCTCACAAGACTCACAGACAACACACAACAAGGATAGAAGTTGATAGTGCCATGAGGGTCCCACCACATCTAAAGATACAATCTTTAAACAGAACCAAGGACAAAGGCAGAATAGCTTAGTAAAGCAATTATTACCTGGAACTCCCGCACTTTAAATGTTGGACTGAGAATAGCACATTGTAAAGCACAGCCTTTGGCTACACATTCACTTGCATTCATTGTTCGCCTAGGCTCCTTACCAAAGAACTCAGTTAAGATCTTAATAATAGCAGGGACACGAGATCCCGAACCGACAACCTCAACTGAGTGTATATTTTCAATAGTCAGTCCGGCTTCTGCGAGAGCTTTCTCCAATGGCTTTTTCACGCGTTCCAAAATGGGAATGCTAATTTGCTCAAACTCATCTCTCTTAATGAAGCCTCTAACATCCTTCTCATCCATCAAGCACTCAATGTTCAGAGGTGCCTCAGGATTTGCACTGAGAACCTTCTTCAACTTCTCACAAGCAGCACGCAGCCTTAGGCAAGCCTTGGCGTTCTGATAGACATCAATCTTATATTCATCCTTGAATTTTGCAGCAAAATACTGGAAAAGAACTTCATCAAAATCTCTTCCACCCAGCGACCGATCAAAAGAATGAGCCAATATCTTCAGCTGACCTTTCTTGAATGCAGCAATACAAACTTGCATACTAGCATGCCCAACATCCACAAAAGCAACGTTGATGGGTTCATTTTCAGGTAGGTCCGTCTTATAAATACCATAAGCTAAAGCAGTAGCAGTGGTCTCATGAAAAAGACGAAGAGGGTGTAACCCAGCAATTGTGGCAGCATCTATAACAGCTCTCCTTTGAAGATCAGTGAAATAAACAGGAATTCCAATGCAACAATCTACAACCGCTGCATTTAGATTCTTTTCAGCGATGATCTTCAAATCGGAAAGTACCATACCCAAAACCTGTGTAGGTGTAAATGTCCTATTTTCTCCCAAATACCGCACATGTATCAACGGATATCCATCAGGCCCTTCAGTCACCAAGAAAGGCAATGATTTGATATCACGCTGAAGCTCAGGATCTGAAAACTGGCGCCCAACCAGCCTCTTTATTTGAGATACTGTATTTTTTGGATTCATCGTACTTGTTGCAGCTCCAGCTGTCCCAAGAAACCGCTGCTTGTCGCCAAAACATACAAGAGCAGGAGTTTCTCGCTTCGACTCATCATTAAGCACGACGTCAATACCTCTCTGCCTCGCAACAGCAACAACACCGCTCTCATTCCCAAAATCAAAACCAACCACACTCATGTTTGTTTTATGGTTCAAGTTTGCGCACAGTCACTCGATTGCAAAGTAGTAACAACCTGAAGAATAAACAATACAACTTCTTCGTCACCATTAGGTAACAACAGCAAACTGCAAATAAATGTGACCTATCATATTTCCTTTGTAAGGAATCAAATAAAAAAGCAAAAGCTCACGTTTTGCATACTTTACAGGCTACGACAAAAAAATAAAATAAAATAGAACAGTGTGAACAACCAGGTCACACAGGATAAACTTCCTTTGACACATCACACATTCCAATTGAAGATCTAATCCAACACCAAGGTTCATATTCATGCATGGCAAGGTGACCGCTGTCGAATTCATCATGTCACGTGCATATAAAATATGATCATCCGACAGAAAATTTCACAAGAAACAGGTTCACTGAATTCACTACCTACTCCTGAATTACCATAGAGAAGCACATTAAAAATGAAGTCGCTTTAACTACATACTGAATCACGTAACACTGCCACAACCACAATAAATATTCCGATCAAAAGAAAACAATGTCGCAAACCTTAACCTCCAATACTTCAAAATGACCACCAATTCACCACCAACCACCCCAAAACAATAATTTAAAAGGAAAAAGATAAAGGAAAACTAAACTCACATAAATTAAACAAAATAATGAACAAAAGCACATTTCACACATCCGATCAAGCACAAAATCTAACAAAACATATAGATGCTCGACCATGTAAATGCAGAAAATAACGAAAAATAACAACAGGTTAGATCTGAAACGGTAAGAAAACAACCTTACGATAAGAGATTCAGGAGAAACGTTACCTGAGAATAGATCGAGTGCACCTGTGTAGAGGATTTTCTGAATTCTCACTCCCAAAGACAGTGGTGCTCGTGAGAGAGAGATAGAGAGAGAGAAAAATACAGAGAATAAATAGGCAGCTGAAAACCTCTTGTATGATATTGGGTGACGAAGTAGAGAGAGAAACTGAGAAAGAGGTTTAAAAGAGGGGAAGGGTTTGTGGGGAAAGTTCAGCTGTAATTAGTTGACAAAAAAAAAAAGGAAAATAATTTAATTTAATAAAGGAAAAAGGAAAAAGAATAGGTTGGTCTAATGGTCCTGGATGTGTCTAGGCGATACTTCGTTGCTTCTAGAAAGATCTTTGCTTTCTTTTCTTCTGGTGGGCTGGATCTCGAGCTTGGGTTTGGTAGAGTAATATCTGAGAGCCTTGGGCCGAATATGTGGTCTTAGTAAGTGTTTATTTCTTAGGTGAAGTATGAAGATAAAAGTACTATCTTAGGTTTATTTCTTTTTCTTTTAGCTTATTATATTTTTGGTAGGAAAAAAAAAGGAATAGTTCTGTAATAAATATATGGCCTACATGTGTATATTATGTGGAATGACTCATTTGTTTATTTATTTTCCGTTTGTGTTATGGAATCACATTTCATGTTCCGTTAACGTTATTCCATTATAGTATCAGATTTCGTTTTCGTGTTCCCTTTATGATAATGAACATATCTTTTTGACGAAAGAAGAATGACGCAAATTGGGACTTGGAGTGTTCCCCTTTAATCGAAATATGGCTTTCCAATTAAGTTCCGAACTAGTGGATGATGCCAAAGGGAGTGGGCTACCTTCTCATCGCGGAATAAGGAAATAGATTTATCAATATTTTTATTTTGTTTTATGATAATGAACATGTCTGTCCAGTTGAAGAAGAAGGGTGCAAATTGATTTGAGTTGTTTTCAACAAATGTTCATTGAAATATCTGAGAGAAGAGAAATCATGTCGGTGTCCAGACCAACAACGGAGAGAGGATCTAAGCAACCGATCAACGAACAACTAGTCAAAAGAATGAAGGTAGATTGTGAATGAACGTTTAAGAGAGAACATTCATGGCAAACGTCCATATTTATGACTTTATGTGTGTGCTTCTATTTTTTTTATATTATCTACCACATACTAAGAAAAGTAAAATATGATTATATTAAAATTTAATATATGAATAAACAACTGGTTATATAACATGATATTGATGACAATTAGCCCAAACTGGTCATTTACAAGAAAAGTTTGAACTAAACATAGGGATGTCAACGGGCGGGGCGGGGCGGGGATGGCCCCGGGGGGGAGCAATCCCATCCCCGTCCCGCATGATCGCGGGAATCCCCGTCCCGTCCCTCGCGAGACAAACGGGAAAAAACTCCCCATCCCCGCCCCTGGGGATTCCCGCCCCGCGTTTTATTATTATTTTTTTTTGCAAAAAACTGATTTTTTTTAAAAAAAAAAAAGATTTTTAATATTTAAAATATATATAAATTATATAAAAACTAAAAAAACACTTATTCTACGAGAAAAAATAAAAAAAAATTAAAGATTTTTTGATTTTATATATTTAATGTAGATATATTTATAATATATTATATATTTTTAAAATATTATATTATATACTTAATATTCGGTTTCGGGGAAGCGGGCGAGATCCCGCGGGGCGGGGACTATGATCCCCCCCGCCCCGTCCCCACCAACGGGAGAAAAAAATCCCGTCCCGTCCCCACTGGGAAATTTTCGGGGATTTCCCCCGTTCGGGGCGGTTCCCCATGAGGAACAGGGAATCCGCCCACCGCCATCTCTAACTAAACATACAATACAACAAAGGTGAAAATCTAAATAACAACCCACAAAAAATGTTATTGGTGAATATATATAGTAATCTCATAAATTTGTGGGAGTTTCAACTACAGCTCAAGTAAGCTCGAGATCCTAATTTTTGTCGTGTTTATCTACAAATAAATAAAAATAATTTTTCAACTATAATTTATGGATATCAATTAAGTAAGAGGATTTTTTTCTCCAAGAGCACAAAAACCTTAATTAAAGTGAATTAGAGGCCAATAAAATGGTTAATGTTCGTGCACTTATATGTTTGCATATATTGATATATATCATGTTCGTGCACTTATATATTTGCATATATTGATATATATCATGTACAAGCTTTTTGTTCAAGTTTGTGATAAATGTTTGTACATCAAAAGGAAAACAAAGGTGATTTTTTTTTTTAATGAGTAGATGATTTGAAACTTGTTAAACTCAAACTTAGAGTTGTCAATTTGATCGGGTCGGGCTCGTCCTTCGGACCAAGTGGGAAAATCAGGTCAGGCGGGGCCAACCCAAAAATTCTTTGGCCCGCTATTATGGGGAGCCCAACCCAACCCATGTATTAAAAATACACTTGATTTGCTTTAAGTCGGCCCGGTGTTTGGATGTGTTGGTCTTAAAATTGCAGCCCAATCTGACTCTATTACCAGGCCGGACTTTTTTTGAGTCAAACTGAAACTACACGTCATTTTTTATCATTTTTTTATCACATTATACTATGATTTGAAGATAAATAATTAGTTAGTTTTAGAATTTTGTATTCACATGTTTGTTCATATTTATTGTAACAAATCTCAATTCAAAAATAATTAGTTGTTTTTATAATTTGTTCACATGTATTGTTTAGGATTGTTTGAAAATAAATTATAAAAACAATTCATCCTTATAATACGCGGTTAGTTTGAAAATTTATCGTACAAGTATCTACTAATAAAATAATGCATTTATGTTGGGCGATTCTCAATAATTATCCAAACATTATGTTATCTAATAAAATCGTTCGTTTATATTCAAAAGTTGAAAAAACAAATAAACTCAGTTTAATTTTACTAAAATGGGAAATAAAATCGACACTGAATTGTTTATTTTGTCAACGATTGTCTAAACATGAGGAAAGCAAAAGCTCAAACAAACATTTAATTAACAACTAATTTTCTAATAATAATAATTAAATATGAGAAAAGCAATAATAATTAATAATAGTACATAAAAATAAACATAATAATTTTATGGGAAGCGCTATTCACACCCTCAAAACCTATTAATACACCCATCAGCGGATACAGGGGGGGACAAGCCCCCCCAAAATTTTGCAAAATTATTTTTCCCCCCAAAAAGTTTTTAAAATTATTTTTTTATAGCTAAAATAAATGAATTTTTTTACAATTGCCCCCCCAAAACTTTGATAAAAAAAACTTCAAATAGTTGTGTTTTACAATTGTCCCCCCCCCCAAATTTTTTTCTCATAATTTAAATATATGAACTCGGAGTCTCGGACCGTTTTTCGCCCCCCCAAAGCCGAAATCCTGCGTCCGCCACTGAATACACCCCCTTTATTTAATTACAAAATTGTTATCAATTGAAAGACTAAAATACCCTTACTACACTACCAAAATTTTAAATACACTTTTCTTAAAACCTTATAATCTTCTTCCACACCCATTCACCTTATTCTTCTCTCATTTTTGTAAATAAAAATACAGATTTGCAGAGAGTTAACAAATCTTAGAATTAATTACACGAAATTTATTTTGTGAATTCAAAGCATGAAACAACAAGTTTTTAATAAAAGAAAAAAAAAGTATCAAACAAAAAATAAAATATCTGCATAAACGATAACAATGAGAACTCCGCCACGGAAATGGATAAATTGCAGTAAATTAGAAATTGTGTTTGGCGGAATCATATGAGTAATTTTTTCTTGCATAATGATGGTAATTAAGTCTACATAAAAAGCTGAGAAGCATCTTTGAATTTGTAAATATTATAGAGCAACAGATTTAAGTTAATGTTTGAAATGACACTCATGAGTTCTTACTTTTTAAAGTTACATCAACATAGTTAAGTTTTTTAAAAATAAATTATCATCTGTTTTTGTCATTTCCTTTTCTCTTTATTGTTGGATATCATGAGCAAACCATTGCTTCAAAAAAATTCACTGTGTATGTGTTAGTCGGTGGGTGGGTTTTGTCTTTTGGGAAAAGAATTGAGGTGCATTTAGATGGGGGGATTTGGGAGGAATATGGGAGGATGGATTTAAAATCGTAGATAAATCCACACCCACGTGTTTGGTATATAAATCCAAATCGATGGATTTCAAATCCTCTTTATGTTTTAGTTCATTTTCAAAGGATTTCAAATCCTCCCAAAACCTAGTTATTTGAAATTCATTCTTTTTTTTTCCTTTACGCTTCACTTGCATATTCACACACATGCACGCATTTACAAATATTTACACACACTACACATACATTTACACATACTACACACATTTACACCCACTACACACATTTACACACACACACTGCACACACATTTACACACACTACACACATTACACACACTGCACACATTTACACACACTACACATATTTACACACACACACATTTTTTTGCGCACACACATTTACACACACGTTGCACACATTTACACATTACACACACACACTGCACACACATTTACACACACACACATTTACACACATTATAATTATATACAAAATAATAAGATTATATCTTTTATTTTTATTTATTAAATATCAATTAAGAAAATAAATAGAGCTTCTAATTTCTTTTTATCAAAACTTACGATGGATTTGAAATCCTTATACAAATTTCATCATCCAAACAAGGGTGGATTTTAAATCCAACGACTTTGAAATCCATTCGTTTGAAATCCTTGGAATTTCAAATCCTCCATCCAAACGCCTTGAGGTTTAATTGGGAGAAAGGTAAATTGGAAAATATTAGGGGTGTATTAAGTAAATAGATTAATTTTTAAAAAAAGAAGGAGGTGCGTTAAGAATGAGGGTGTATTGATAAATTTAGGGGTGTTAATAGCATTAGCCTAATTTTATTCACGGGCACGCATTATATCAATACATCTCCCCTTTCAGCGGCCTTTCTACCACCTCCGCCGTTCCACCGCCATGGCCGGCGACGCGCCGGAAACCTCCAATCATTCTCACGCAAAACGACGACTAAATCCACAAAAGCGCGCAGTATATACCTGTAAGATTTCTCATTATTCAAATCCAAATAACGAAACAGAAGCTTCTCCAGGAAATCCCAATCCACTTTTCCGTCACGCTCCAGATGCACCTCCACCATCTCCTTCATCGATCGGCGAAATTCTTCGTGCGGACTCGGCGAATACGTCAAAATCGCGATAAAATCGTCCTGCGCCGATGAATCGTCCGCCCCGATCTCTTCGGTCTCCCCTGCCGTCGAAGAATCTTCGCCGGAGAAAATCTGTGGCTTGGTCTGGTTTTTCGACGCCGTTGATTTGTCGAATAGAAACGATTCGTTTCGTACTTTCTTCGTTGTTACTTCTTCGCAGTGAAAATCCTCTTGGTAGAGTGACTTGAAATTCTCGAATAAGAATCGAACGGTGTCGTCGGATGATCTTACGCCGTCGTTTTCGTTTTCTTTACCGTTTGCAGCAAACGATGTCGTCTTGAGGTGGCTACAACCACGCCTTGGATCAGATTGGATTTGTTTGGTGGAGATTTTGATTTTTTGAGTGGCATTTGTGAAAGATTTCTGAATGTGCTTTGGCATTTTGAGTTTTTCAAAAACAATATTACCAATATTTCGTTAGTGTTTTTGAATGACAGTTTGCAGGATGGAGTGTGCTATTTATACTTGGAAAATTATAATTAAAAATGATAAAACTTTTATATTAGCAATAAATATAATATTTCCTGCGTTGATCTTGTGGAAGAGTTTTTTCCTTTTGACTTTATGTTAGATTAATTACTTTGTTCTATTAGTTTTGTATAGAATTTTATATTTCAATTTGGTTGTTCATCTCATATTCCAGTCATAGATACACATTAATTATGCATAAAAAATATTAACATGGAATACATAATGAAATAGGGGAATTTTTTTAACTACCCACTATGGATAGTGAGTATTCTTTTCTGTCCACCAACTTAAAAAAACTCTTTTTACCCAATTTGACCAAACTGTCTCACCTTCAATTTGAGGATTTTGAATTTAAAACTGATGTAATTATTATTTTTCTTGAAAATCGTGTACACTCCGGGCCCCCAAATACACACACTGTATGCAGTGACGAAGCCAAGAATCTTGGGTAGGAGGGCCCAACTAATATTAATGTAAAAAGAGTCAGTCGGATTTTTGGCCACTTCTCTATAATAAAAATAGTTTTAAACATGTTTTCTTAGCCATTTTTAAGTTCAATTTTCCATTTTGTCTTTTCTTTTTCCTTTCTAGAGACTAATCCATGACTCTATACCAAAAAATGTACCGCATCAATTTTCTGAAATATAACCAAGTACCTTATCAGAGAATATAAGAATGATATGACCGTGTCAAAATGGCTAAAAATATGTTTTCAAAAAATATGACTATTTTTCATTTTTACAAAACATAAGTGGACAATTCCATTCACATGTAAAACTTAAAAACAATACATCAAATTTAAAATAAGTAGAAATTTTGATTAAGTCATTGTATTAATTCAATCAAATCTTAATATTAAAAAATAAACAATAAAATACAATTACATCAATATACCAAAAGAGACAAATAGAGGCACAAGAGAATAATGCAAATATTCAAGTTAAAGTTTATGGCGGAGCTTAAAAAATGTACAACATTTTAAAAAAATAGGCAAAATGACTAAGACTCAGATTTTTCAAGATTCACAAATGAAAGAATAAGAATGCAAGATAATTGAAGACTTTTTTATTTTATTTTTTTTTTCTATTTTTCTATTTTATATTTATTTTAAGATTAAAAAATAAAAGACTAAAATACCCCTATTTTTTTTTAAAATTTGAGGGGGGCCTAGTGCCCCCCTTGAACCCCACATGCCTTCGTCCCTGACTGTATGTATCGTGCCATATTGTGCCCCTATTTTATATCGTGTCCATGCCATTTTGAACCTGTGTTTACTTTTTTATCGTGTATGTAAATTATTTTTTTGAAACTTTTTATCGTGCATGTAAACCTATATGTGTATGTAATTGTATATCTATTTATCGTGCATGTAAACCTATATCGTGCATGTAATTGTATATGTATTTATCGTGCATGTAAACTTTTTATTGTGCATGTAAACCTATATCTATCTTTTATCGTGCATGTAAACATACATCGTGCACATGCAATTGTATATCATGCATATGCATTCATTGTATTTGTGCATGTAATTGTATATCGTGCATATGCATTCATTGTATTTGTGCATGTCATTACTATCGTGCATGCATTGTATTTGTGCATGCAAATAATTATATATCGTGCATGCATTGTATATGGGCATCCATTGTATATCGTGCATATACAAGTATATGTGCCTCCATTGTATATGTATATGGGCATGTATTGTATATCGTGCATTTAATAATTTTATGTCGTGCATGCATTGTATATCGTGCATGTAAATAATTTTATATCGTACATGCATTGTATATTGTGTACACTCTCCTCCAAATATACACACCCCTATGATATTGTGTCCATATCTTGCCAATATCGTGTCACCCCCAATTGTTTGAAAAATTGAAAAATTGTCTATTAATTTTGAAAATTGTGTCAATAAAATTTAAAAGTATTTGCAATTTACTAAAAAATGTTAAAAAATCCACAAAATTATTTTAAAATCTAAAGATTAAAATATAAAAAACCATGAAAATTTGTTTTAAAAATGAAAAAAGAATCGAAGTTATTTTAGAATAAAAAATTTACAAAAAAATAAATATGAAAATTTAAAAAAAACTACATTATTTTTAAACATTTTCCATTATTTAAAATGGAAATTTGTTTAAAAATCTCAAAAATTATTTAAAAATATGAAAAATAGATTAAAAATTTAAAATTGTTGAAGGTTTTCGAAAAAAATTACCAAAAAGTCAGATTTTTTATAAAATCCAAAAAGGGAGTAGAGAGAGAAAAAAATAAAGAAATTGGACCCACCTACTTTGGCATTTAAAGTGTAAGGGTATTTGGGTAAAAGAACCACAAAAGTGGGTAGAAAACTTAGGGTGCGATTGAATATGCTTTCATTTTGAAAATTTTCTTTTCGCTAGAGAATAGTGAAAAAAAAACATTTGATGAAAGTTTTTGGAAATTTTGAGAGTGTGAATGGATATGTAATGATGAAAGTTGATTTGATTTAAAAATAATAAAATAATGATTGGATGTGATTGGTAGTTAGAAATGTGTGAGTGAGTGAATAGTGAAATTTGTGGGAGAATGTTTGATAATGATTAGTTTTTTATGAAAAAATGTGTAGATATGATTGGTGAAAGAAAAAATGAGAAAAAGTGAAAGTGAGAGAATAGTATATTTTCTGAAAATTTTTATAAACAATCGCATGTTTGGTAAAAAAAATTCTCCAGCCGAACGAAAATAAAAATTTCGCTCATATCCAATCGCAGCCTT
This sequence comes from Rehmannia glutinosa, assembly GCA_016081115.2. Taxonomy (NCBI): domain Eukaryota; kingdom Viridiplantae; phylum Streptophyta; class Magnoliopsida; order Lamiales; family Orobanchaceae; genus Rehmannia; species Rehmannia glutinosa. The sequence goes on along the minus strand of CM071930.1, from coordinate 71,036,456 downwards.
AGTTTTTTATCTCACATGTCAGAAAAGTCTTTGTCATATCCCAAGTGGGTATCTCCCACAATTTGCTCTAATGAAATATATAAATTTGAAATAAAGAATCTAGACTACGTTTTGTTTGGATGGGATCTTTTATTCCAAAATCGCGTTTCATCTCTTATTCAACTGCATGAATATTTGACATGTGTGTAACACTTGTAAGTCCAAGCGGCTACGATAATCTTGAGGGGGGGTGAATAGATTATCTCCATCTTTTCGATTTTACCCTCCTTTTCAAACCGAATGCTCAAAGACAATAATAAAGGTGTGGATTGTAAACAACACACGTTGATTTAAAGAGCTTCACCCCACATAGGGACTACGTGTTCTACCACCCCAGTATATCCGGGATGGGTTTCGAAAATAGAAAAAGATTTTATTAATAATTACCAAAATTATTACAACAAAATCTTACACCAACACCTTGAAGAGCATCACACTCTTCTTCAACACTACCTTCGAGATTATCACAATCTCACTTGAAGATTACCACAATCTCCAAACGGCACCTTATGAAGATTACCACAATCTTCACCCTTGAAGAGCACCACACTCTTCAACACCTCAACAAGAAGATTACCACAATCTTCTTACACCTAACACCTAGTTCACCCAAGTGTGTTCTTACCCCAAGAACACTCACAAGGATATCTTGTGTTTGAATGACGACCACAAATTCAAGATTACAACTCGATAATTGATAATACAATGGAGTGCAAGTGTAATCAAGAATAGCCTAGACCTCAAGAATGTGAAAGTGATAAGCTAGGCAAAATACAACAAGAGTATAGACAATGTAAGAACAAATGTTTGCTTTGAATGTGTCTTGTTGTGTTGTAGTTTTCTCTCATGTTGTTGTGCTTCAAATCTTCCTCTATTTATAGGAGATGATTGATCCTTGATAGGCTCCTCTTGGAATCTGATATCTACAAAAAAATTGCAATTAAAATCAAGATTATAGCTGTTAGAAATCAATCCCATAATTTAGGGAAAAGTTGTCTGTTTTGCACAACGGTTAGAATTTTGCTGTCAAACATTAGGGCGATCGGTCGCACAGAAATAGAAGTTTGAAACATATCGCAAAGCAATTTTACATAGGGCGACGGTCGGCGTGCACCTCGACGTCGACCCTAACCACAAGTGGGTCGCACTTATCAAAAAAATGAAAAACAGAAGTTCATTTCGTGAAATGAACTCCCAGTGTCGCCTCTTTGGTCGATTGTCGTTCTCCAAAATGAAATGTTGTCCGATTTTTGTCGAAAATAAACCTCAAGAAATACTCCGAAAAATTCGTAAAAATATTTTAAACCGATCGGGAGTATTTAGGACAACATTAGAAATATAGTTTTGATAAAATAACACATTAACACAAAATCATTAAATGTGTTGTCCAATTTTGTCGAAGCTAAACTTGAAGAAATACTCCGGAGAATATTAAAACCATTTTAAATCATTTAGGAGTATTTGGACAACCTTTAAAAACATTGTTTTGGTGTAAAAACAAAATCATCAAAATCATGATAAAACCATTTATCAAACAACACTTACCATATTAATTTCCAAGCACAAATTATATGATTTTAATACGATAAGTGTTATATACATGTCAAATATCCGTGCGGTGTAATTAAAGCTGTCAATTTTGGCCAAACCCGGTAAAATAACTGAGACTGGGTGCATTTTCCTAGGCCCGAAATGCGTTGGGATTTTTAGGCCGGGTCCATTTGGCCCGAAAAATAGACCGACCCGGTCGACCTGTTTTTTTCTTTGTATTTTCGTGGGGTGGGCCGAATTGGGCTACAAAAAAATGGTCGGTCACCGATTGGCCCGGCAAGATCCAATTTTTTGCCTTGGCCCAGGGCCCCGACCCGGTCCATTTGACACATCTAGTTGTAATAAGAGATGAAACATGAGTGATCAACATTGTGCTCTAGTGGTTAAGACATGTGTTGTAAGAGTACAATGACCCGGGTTTGATCCCATATGAGTGCGTATGTCCCCTCCCCAAGTTCTCTCCCCATGTCTCTTTTTTTTTTTTTTTAAAAAAAAAGAAAGAGATGGAACATGATTTTGGAATAAAAAATATTATCCGTCTTTTGTTAGCTCATGTTTTTAGTTAGCTTTTAATGTGGTTGGAAGAAATTTAAGATGTGAAAGAAGCACTTGCCCAATTATTATTTTGAGCATATTTTTCAGTTAAATATATTGGTGAGAAGAATTGAATCTCTTTCTTTTTTGTTTAACTTTAATTTTGTTTTTTGGAAGATTTTTTTTAAATTTTATTATAACGTTAAATAGTAACTATAATAAAGAATCTGAATTGAAGTTCATATGATACTACTTTCAATCACAACCTTCAATTAAATATGCATCGACTTATTTGATTCTTAAATGCAACCTATGAAGAAGAATATGATTTGGGATTGCTTATAGTATATTACAAGATTAATATGATTTTATTTATTATTATTATTCTTGGCTTAGTGGATTATTTTGTTAGATAAATAAGGAAAATAGCCTTGATTGTCTTAGTCTCTTAGATGTTGTTTGGCCTCTCTCTCTCTCTCTTTCGTCGAACGATAGCTTTTTATTAGAACAACTCAAAAACGAGAATTACAACTACAAACATAGTCAACTGGCTATGGGTCGACTTGACTAAAGATAAACCAAACGGGGAATTGACAAGACCAGTTCAGATCCAATTTACAAACTAAAACTCATCAACCAAAACTTAAGAATACTCTCGCGCTGGAAGACTTCAACACTCCTTTCAACACTCCTTAATGGAAACTGTAAAACACTAAATACCCAGGCACGAGCAACCATCACACACCCTGTAAGTCATACAAACAAACTCGCCTACGAACTTCGCCCCTCATCCGGCCATAAAAAAAAACAACAACAATGAACCAGAAAAAAGAAAGCAACCTAACAAACTAACTAGAAAAATCAACAAAACAAGACTAAAAAAGGTTGCAAAATACAAGAAAATAAGCTAAAAAAAAAACCAAAAGGGATAACTTCTCCCTTTCCACCACTGCGCGCCTTTGCCCCCCAGTGACCAACCACTACCCCCAAAAACGCCTAACCACCACTTCCTTTCATGTCGTGGTTGTCCCCTCGAAGAAGCAACCTTCGTCTCCACACCAATGAAAATAGACCAGGATGGCCATACCATACGGAGAGAGAAATGAGGAAAAAAAGAAAGAAAAGGAAGGATGGACTCACCTTCCGCACCGAATGGCTGTGAACGACGGCCATCGACCGACGGAAAAATGGGGGAAGATGGTGCAAGGGAGAAGTGTTGTGTAATTGGCCCATTTGTTTTTCAATGGATTGGCCCAAATGCAGCCCAAAGCCTCCAAGACCATTCCCAATCCCATTGAGATACCCGGGTTGTGTGTTCGGGTTGCGGAACCCATTTAATACTCCGCGGTTCCCTTTGTGCAATCTGAGCCGTTGGTTTTTTACCTCTTGATCGTGGCCGTTCATCTGGACTATTAAAAGGTTCCATCCGAACCCTAATCTTCATTCTGTTAGTTTTTCACTCTCTCTCATCTCTCTCTCTCTCTCGCTCTATACTCTCTCGAATCTTCCTGTGGTTTTTCTTCTCTGTGAAATCTGATCTCTCATCGGAGTTTATGTGAAATCTTGAGTGTTTTGACATACTGAGTGTGTTCTTCTTCACTAGTTCACATCCTTTGTGTACGAATCGGTTGGGGTCAAAACTAGGGTTTACGGGAGGAACTAGGGTTTGGTGATTCGGGTTTTTTTCGGGTCTCTGGGTGAGGATCCGGGTTCTTTGTGAGGTTTAGGGCAAGGCTTTGTGGTCCGCCTGTTCTTGTGGTTCTGCGGATTTCTCTCGGTGACTTACGTGGTGGTTTTTGGGAAAATCGGTCCTGAGCGAAATCTCTTCTATATTTCGGTTTTAGGGTTTTATCCCTTACATTTTTGCTTTGTGTTAATTTGTCTGTTTCATTGTAATTTTCTGTACATCTCTTGTACTTTAATTTCTCTAAAGTGTCTAGAGTTTAAATCTGTATAATAGGTTTATTGAGTCTGTATTTGTACTTGGTACTTCGTGTATCAATCTTTAGAGGCAGATAGATACCCAACAGTGGTATCAGAGCACCTATCTGCCTCGTGGTGGGTTGGTGCTTCTGGTTCTTGAGCTTCTTGGTGATCTTGTGGCTCCCTGGTGTACTTGGTTGTGGTGAGAACCCAGGACAGGCTCCTGGTTGTAAGATTCTCTTTACCTTCTTATCTCTTATTTACTTTCAGTTAGTACTTAGTTTAGGGAAACCCTGAGCATTAGCCTCTTGACTGTGTGCCTTGAGTGCGGTGGAATCTGAGGTGCGAAGGGAATCCACCTAGCTTTTTCTGTTGTTTTTTGGTTCTCTGGACTCTGTGTGGTCTGTGTGCCTTTTCTTACTCATCTTGATCGATCTTGGACTCTGTGTGGTCCATTATTTGCCTCTTATTTTTCATTTGTCATTGGACTGTGTGGTCCACTTATCCATTGCCTTTGTGATATTTGATTTTTGTGATACCTTGTTTGTGCTATATTCTTGTGATATCCTCTGCGACTTTATCCGTGAATATGTTTGGTGCATCCGGTTATCATTTGGAACCCTTTAATGGGAAAAGTGATTTTTCTATTTGGCAACAAAAAATGAAGGGGATTTTAATTGTGAGAAATGTTTTAAAGCTATTGATCAAAAGTACTCACGATAAGGATCTTCTTTGAAATAAAATCGAACTTGATGAATTTGCTTACTCATCCATTATCCTTAATCATCGATCTTTGTTTTGAGAAAAGTTGGCAAGTTAACGCCAAAGCCCTTTGGGAAAAATTGCAAGAACTTTACCTTTGAAACTTCCCTACCCTCAAAACTCTTTCTACTTGAAAAGTTCTTTAGATTTAAACTTGATTTGACTAAGGATATGGATGAGAACTTGGATGTTTTTACAAAATTGATACAAGATATCAAACTTCTTGGTGATAAAAACATTGATGATTATACTCTATTGTGTTGCTAAATGCCATCCCTCGATTCTTATCTTTGATGTGAAATCGCCATTAAGTATGGTAGAGACTTTATTACCCGATCGTGATCAATGGCCTTAAGAGTAAGGAATTAGATCTGAAAATATCAAAGGGGAATGAACAGGGGTCGAGGAAGGTTATGCATGTCGGGGTAGACCTCGGAATAGGAGGAATGGGAATAACAATAATGAAACTCTAGTAGAAAGAGGAGTAAAAGTAGAGGAGATCCGATTAAAGCCTAAGAACAATAGGAAATGTTATAAGCTGTGGTGAACATGTCCATTACATAAAAAGAATGTACTAAGCCGGGAATAACGAGAACAATAATCAAAACAATAATCGAATAACAAACCAAAACCAATGATTCGTGAACTTGACAATGGTAATGATCACATGGGTGATGTGTTTATGGTGCATGAAGTGCATGATTCGTGAATGTTGTGCCTTCAAATTCTTTCGGTGAAAATGATTGGCTTATTGACTCTGCTTGCACATTTCATATGACACCTTTTAAACACTTATTTGCCTCGTATGCTTACATGCGCAAAATGGATCTGTTTCTATGGCAAATGATAAGAAATGTCAAGTGATTGGTGTTGGTCTTGTGTGCTTGAAACTTGATTGGTTTTGTTTTGACTCTAAATGATGTAAGGCATGTTCGATCCGTTTAACAACTTGATCTCATGTCTTTATGCTTGAACATGATGGTTATGAGGAAGATGGGGTAAGGGTTTGATGAAAACCATGAAAGGTTCCCTTATTATTGCTAAAGCTGAAAAGAAAAGGAACATGTATGTTTGTAATGCTGAGTCTGTCTCTTGCATGCTAAATTCTGCGAACAATGTGAACTCTATGACCAATGTGAACTCTGTGATTGATAAAACTGAACTTTGGCATAAAAGGCTGGGTCATATAAGTTCTAAAGGTCTTGAATTGTTGCATAAAGAAGGATGTTTTGGAAATGATAAACTCACTTGTGTTCCATACGTGACTCATGCATTTATGGTAAACAACAAAGAGTTAGTTTCCTACTTCATCTTATCTAAACAATCTTCATGCACCGACATTCTTGAATACCTACATGCTGATGTTTGGGGCCTTGCTAGTGTTCCTACACATGGTGGGAATATGTATTTTCTATCTGTGATTGATGATTTTTCAAGAAAAGTGTTTGTATTTCTTATGAAAAACAAGTCTGATGTTTTTGAAAAACTTCAAAATTGGAAAATCTTGATAGAAAATCAGACTGGAAAGAAAATCAAGTATTTGAGAACTGATAATGGGTTGGAATTCTGCAACCAACTCATTGATCAACTTTGTGTTGACTCAGGCATTGTAAGACACAAGTCTGTGCCTTACACCCCTCAGCAAAATGGTGTTGCTGAGAGGATGAATAGAACTCTTTTGGAAAGGGTGAGAAGTATGTTAAGTACATCTGGACTTTCCAAAAAGTTCAGGGTATTTGTTCATACTGTTTGCTTATGTGATTAATAGGTCACCATCCTGTACCTTTGAAAGGTAAATACCCTGAACAAGTTTGTGCAGTAAACCTGTGGACTTTTCAAATTTAAAATTTTTTGGTTGTTCAGCCTTTGTCCACCAAAAGGTTGACAAACTTGATCCAAGATCTTTCAAATGTGTTTTTTTGGGATACTGATGGGGTTAAAGTACAGATTGTGGTCTAAATCTGAAAATGGTTTTAAAGTGTTGATTAGCAGGGATGTGGTTTTTAATGAAAATGAGTTCCCCTGCCTTGATGTTTCTAAAAATGTTTCTGAAACTCAAAACCCCACTACTCCTAATAAGGTGGAGCTTTCTAATGTGCCTTCCATTTCGTGAATGATAACTCGATATGATTGATCGCGAGCATGACCCTGTGAATCGATGATGTGCACAATGATATTGAGAATGATAATCTTTGAATTGAATGATAATGAGCATGATGAATTTCCTCTTGTTGACATCAATTGAATCGTGAGCATGATGATAATAAAAACTTGAATGATTATGTGTTAACCGGAGATAGAACAAGAAGGAACATTAGAATTCCTAATAAGTTTGTTGATTTCCACTTAACTTCTTATGTGTTCTCTGTGTTTGAATCGATTGAAAATTCGGAGCACTAAAACCTATTTTGATCTTTGTGAATTACGTGAAATGGTGAGTCTTTATGCAAGATGAAATGACTTCTTTATATGTGAATAACACACGGGAACTTGTCCCAAAACACATTAATTGTTCCATTGTTGATTGTAAATGGTTGTTTAAAATCAAACAAGAGAATGAAGGTGTTAGATACAAAGCTAAATTAGTTGCAAAGGTTTTACTCGGAAAGAAGGCATTGATTACACGAGATTTTTGCTGTTGTGAAGTTTGTAAGCTGTGAGAATTATGCTAGCTTTGGTGGCTCGGTTTGTTGGGAACTAAAGCAACTTGATGTTAAAAGCGCTTTTTTACATGGTGATTTGGAAGAAACAGATTTTTATGAAACAACTGAAGGTTTTGAAGACAAATCAAACCTAATCATGTATGTTTCTTTGAGAAAGTCTTTGTATGGTTTAAAGCAATCTCTGAAGCAGGTGGAATAAAAAATTTGACGGTGCATGCTTGATTTGAAGTGCAGCAGAAGCAAATTTGATCATTACTGTATTTCAAACTTGATGCTATATCTCTTGTTTTCTTCGATCTATGTGGATGATATGCTTTTTGGACCATGCATTAAGGCTATTGATCATGTTAAAAGCTGCTTAAGTCTAAGTTTGACATGAAATTCTTAGGTGATGCTAAGAAAATACTTGGTATGAATATTGATAGGGATAGAAATAACTCGTGCTTTATCTTCATCAATCTTCATATGTTGAAAAAATTTTACAAAAATTCTCTATGAGTAATGCAAAATCTGTGAATGTCCCACTTCTTTGCTCACTTTGTGTTAAGTAGGGATCGAGTCCCCTAAAAGCGATCTTGAAATATCTTCTATGCAAAACATTCCCTATCTAATGCCATTGGATCATTTATGTACTTAATGGTCGATCTTAGACCGGACATTGCTATGTTGTTTCTTGCCTTAGTAGATTTATGTCTAATCCTGGTGTGGTGCATTGGAATGCTTTGAAGTGGTTATTGAGATATCTTAGACATTCAACTGATTATTGCCTTAAATTTTCTAAGTATGAAAATGGTGTTGTTTTAAAGGGATATGTGGATTCCAACTATGCAAATGATAAAGATAACAGAAAATCTACTACCTCTTATGTTTTTACACTTTGTGGCTCTTGTATAAGTTGGAAATCCCAAGCGCAACACATTGTGGCCCTGTCTACCTGTGAGTCGAATATGTTGCGATTCTTTCAAGCTTTAAAAAAGAAGCCTTATGGTTAAAAGGACTTGTTTACGAAATTGGTTTTCTAAAACAAAATGTTGTTGTATTTTCGACTCTCAATGCGGTATTGACTTTGTAAGAATCCGAGTTTTTTGATGAGAACAAAACATATTGATGTTAGATTTCATTTTATAAGGGATATTGTTTCTAAAGGGCATGCATGCGGAAAAAGTGGCATCGAATACAACCTGTGATATGGGTACTAAGTGTCTACCCTTATCAAAGTTTAAAACTTGTTTAAAAATTCTCAATTTTGACACTTTGGAGACTAAGTTTGTCCCTTTGGTGATTTCCTGGGCTTGCGGGGCTTATTGTGTGTTTGCTTGTGAGTCAAAACCGGTTGGACTAAAACTTGCTTATCTTGTTTGAGTCGACACTTAAAACCAGCTTACTTAAGTGTTTCTTTGGTACTATAATGGGCTCGTGCTTATTATGGTAAAGTCACCTTGGCTATGTCTTTGGGTAGGCACTCGGCGATGATGATGACCAATTTAAATTTTTCCAGGTTTGTCTAATGAAATCGATGAGCCAAAGGTGGAGATTGTTGTGTAATTGGCCCATTTGTTTTTCAATGGGTTGGCACAAATGCGACCCCAAAGCCTCCAAGCCCATTCCCAATCCCATTGAGATACCCGGGTTGTGTGTTCGGGTTGCGGAACCCGTTTAATACTCCGCGGATCCCTTTGTGCAATCTGAGCCGTTGGTTTTACCTCTTGATCGTGGCGTTCATCTGGACTATTAAAGGTTCCATCCAGAACCCTAATCTTCATTCTGTTAGTTTTTCACTCTCTCTCATCTCTCTCTCTCGCTCTATACTCTCTCGAATCTTTCTGTGGTTTTCTTCTCTGTGAAATCCGATCTCTCATCGAGTTTATGTGAAATCTTGAGTGTTTTGACATGAGTGTGTTGTTCTTCACTAGTTCACATCCTTTGTGTCTGGAACTGGTTGGGGTCAAAACTAGGTTTACGGGAGGAACTAGGGTTTGGTGATTCGGGTTTTCTCGGGTCTCACGGGTGAGGATCCGGGTTCTTTGTGAGGTTTAGGGCAAGGCTTTGTGGTCCATGCATTGTTCTTGTGGTTCTGCGGAGTTTCTCTGGTGACTTACAGTGGTGGTTTTTGGGAAAAGCGGTCTGAGCCGAAATCTCTTCTATATTTCGGTTTTAGGGTTTTATCCCTTACATTTTTGCTTTGTGTTAATTTGTCTGTTTCATTGTAATTTTCTGTACATTTGTACTTTAATTTCTCTAAAGCGTCTAGAGTTTAAATCTGTATAATAGGTTTATTGAGTCTGTATTTGTACTTGGTACTTCGTGTATCAATCTTTAGAGGCAGATAGATACCCAACAAGAACAGAGAGAGAGAGAGATAGAGAGAGAGAGAGGGGGGAGAGAGAGTTAGTGTACTTTTTCAAAACTAGATCTGGTTTTAGAGAGATAAAAAGTTAGAGAGAAGGGGGAGAAAAATGGTGTTTGGTCTCCTTTCCATGCACACATTTCATGAACAAATTTAATATTCCAATTTTATCTTGATTCTTTGCCAACAAAATATGTGTTCAATAAATGTAAAACGATTGCATCAGCAGTTCATGGATTTGTTCAAAATAGAGATTGTCTGGGTCCATGGTACACATAGCCGTTCATGAGGTCATCTCAATACAATTCTATATCCCACCCCATTACACCAAATATATAAAAAAACTCTCTCTAACCCAACTCTAAACCTTATACCAAATTTGGTATAAAGGAATAGTGTTACACCAAATTTCTTCTACTTCAAACTTAAATTAAATTTTAATTATATCCTACATTTGATATATTATTCATTTGTAACATGGTTTTAGTTATATATTTAAATTTTGTATGAACAATAATAATAACTAAAAATAATTAATATTTACCAATAAATTATTATATTCTAAACTTAGAATTTTCTATAAGCTACAATAATTAAGAAACAAAATTACAATTTAATTAAAAGAGCATCAAAGTCATTTGTTATTTATTTTGCAATTTAATATTTTATTTATTGTGATATTTGTTGTAATATTTATTTTTCAATATATTTTAATTAATATAACATTAGTTAAATGTAAGTTTTATTTAGTTACATTAATAGTAATATAAGCAAAAGAAACAATTGCATAAATAAATAAATTTGTTATTCCATAATGAAAAAAATATATTAAAATACTTATTTGGTGTAAGATTTGGTGTCATGGGTTGGAGATGATTTTTGAAAATTACACCAAGACACCAAAATTGGTGTGATTTTCACACCAAATTTTGTGTCATGGGTTGGAGATGCCCTGGGGAGCCTAATGTGAGAAAAAAAAAAACAAGAGGAAGGTAAAGTGTAAATCCCTTGTAGTGTGGCAGGTAAAGTGTCACAAAACAAAATTAGTAGGTAAAGTGTAAAAATGGTCATAATTCGGTGGACAAAGTGTTTTTCCCTTTAAAAAGATAATAAGTATCTCCAAACTAGGGTGGCCACGATTCCAGAACTACAGGTACCAGTTCCTCGAGGTTCCAAACTGTCGGTTTCGGATCTTCTAAAAATGAGGAACCAAAACCGGAGCCTCACGGTTCCAGTTTGAAAATCGGAACCGACGGTTTTTGGTTTCAAACCGGAACTCGGATCCACGGTTCTAGTTTCAGTTTAACCGGAACTATTTTTTTCTATTTTGATTTTTTAAAAGAAAAAAAGGATTCATCAATTGAAAAAAAAGGATTGGACTTAATCTTCATAATAATATTAAGTTTTGAGCTTAATATTAATAAAAATATTAAACTGCTGCATATCTTCTTAAGGTATAGAGGAATCAAAGTTCTCGTAACTCGCTTAATACATTTGGTTTAAGATGTGTCCCGTGCGATTGCTAATATAAAAAATCATAATAAATATTTAACATTTCTTCTAGCATATTTTTATCAAAAAGAAATTAAAATCGTCGGATTTAATCTTGAAAACCGTCGGTTCGAACTGGCGATTCCATGATTTTTTAAACCAAGGAACCAAAACTGGCCTACACGGTTACGATTTTGGTTTGGAACTAGGTTAGATCAACAGTTCCGAAACCATTGACCACGGTCGATTCGATTTGGAAACGATTGTAGTTCTATTTGACCACCCCTACTCCAAACGTATCAAAATTGGATTTTATTTTCTTAATAAAAAAATGTTCTCCTACTTTTATACACCATTGAAACTTTCTTTATTTTCATATGATAGTTTATATCAAAATGTGACTAAAAAAATGTCAGTTATCATGTATTTTATCTTGACATCGAATCAATCACCAAATGTATGCTTATTTAGTGATTGAGGGTGATTGGAAATATTTTTGGGCGAAGAGAGATTGATGTAATGATTAATGTATTGAAAAATATGTGTATTAGTATAGAAATGCATTGGAAAACGTAATGCATGTTTGGTTGGTGATTGGGAAAAATAATTGGAAATGAAATACTTACGGGGGATGACAAACAAACATAGCCTAGGTTTGTGGTTTATTCAACTCATATAATATAATAATAATATGAGATTATTTTTTAATTATAGTACCAAAGAAAATAAATAAATAAATGTATAGCCCTTTAAGATCAAAGAACTACCAAGTATTTAGATCATAAAATATTAAGTAAGGCATGACATCAAAAGATAAACCACATATATAAAAGAATGGGTCGGTTTTTTGCCATTTCCATCAAACCAAAACGTTTTTTAGCTATTTTTTTTCAAATATATAATTTTTAGCCATTTTGACATGTGAAATTCCTAAATGGCCCTTAACCCAGTAAACCCCTTTTCGAGTCACACACTCACATTCACCAACTTCATAGCTCGACATTCAAAACTTGGGCAAAAAAATCTTATTCCGGTGACTTGCAAAAAGATATATCCTACACATATCTTAAACAAGTCTAGCACAAAACGAATATGATACAAGTGTTGGCTAAAAACAATAAGATATATCACAAGTATGCTTATGCCATAAAAATTTACAGATAATAAAACATTTTAGCCTTAGTAAATGCACAAGATTTTTTTATAAGTATCATACAGGGTCTCCTTTTAAAAAAAATTTAAAAACACAAATATGTAGAAGACCTCTTTGAAAATATTTTGAAAAAAAATCATTTTGACAATTAAGGCACAAATAAGAACATGCATAATAACAAAATAAAATGCATATTTAAACGGGGAGATACAGTTTACCAATTACGCCATTTCCATGGGTTATGTCGTTCCCATTGTTGATGATATCTTCCCCTTTGAAAATCATCTTGTAGATGATGGCTTCTCTAATTGCTCCATTTCCAAGGATTATGTCCTTCCCATTGTTGATAATGTCTTTCTCTTGGAAATTCATTTTGGTAATGTTTTCTCCTTTGATCAAATGAAATGGGCATTTGATGTCTTCTTGGTGGTATGAATTTTCCTTGATTCCGCCGGGTACCTAATATGACATTGCTTTGTGGTACCCTCAAATGTTTGGGTCCTTTAGGATTAGCTTTGAGACTTTTAGGTCTCGAACAATAATTAGAGCTATTTCTAGCCCGACAAGTATTTACCGTAGACCCTTTTTACCACAATAGAAGCATGTAATAATTTTTGGAGCATAATAACCATCATGCATAGGGACTTGATTTCTTTTAACAACACTAGGCTTATGATCAAGTCCTTGTTTCAATTTATCACAACTATGAACATCAACAATATCGGTCATTTTATCGGTACTCAAGTTGGATTTTGATAAATCCTTTTTCATGCAATTAATATTCTCAATAAGAGTACTATTTTCTTTTTCAATGTTTCTAACCTTATCAAGTGTGGTAGTGTGAGCACATGATAGTGATTCATAGGAAGTAAATAAACTATCCTTGTCATTTTTCAATGCATTTTCATAAGAAGTAGAGGGTTTAGAACTTACCTCGTTTTCTTCGGAGCCCATAAGACAACGTTCATTTTCATCGTCGTCGGAAGTTGTAGTAAGCTCATCCCATGTTTGTTGGGTTTGATGTTGTACCCATTTGAGAAATAGATGATTTTGAGTTGCTCATTTCATTTGCATATACTTCTTCTAACTTTCTCCATACTTCATGTGCCAATTTAATTCCTACAATATGATCATATTCCAAAATGGTAAGTGATCAATACAAAATATTAAGAGCTTTACCATTTAAGGAGATGATTTTCTTCTCTTCATCATTGAGCTCTTTGAAGCCTTTGGAGGTGTGTGGTGTGTCCATCATCGGAATGTATTCTTCATTAATGACCGTGTTCCAAATATCGAACCCGCAACCTTGTAGATAACATTTCATTCTTTCTTTCCAAAATGTATAAAGTTTGGAATCAAATAGTGGTGGCTTGGTGGTGGAGGCGCCAGTAAGGTAGATTTCATTCGTAGCCAATGATCGTTCCTCTTTACTCGCGATGTGGAACGAGCTTGCCAAATAGTTTGGCTCTGATACCACTTGTAAGTCCAAGCGGCTACGATAATCTAGAGGGGGTGAATAGATTATCTTCATCTTTTCGATTATGCCCTCTTTTTTGAAACAAATAAGACAAGACAAGAATAAAGGTGCGGAAAGTAAACAACACACGTCGATTTATAGAGCTTCACCCCACCTAGGGACTACGTGCTCTACCACCCCAGTATATCCGGGATGAGTTTCGAAAAAGAAAAAGAATTTTATTAATTACCACAATTAATACAAATTCAACTTACAACAACACCTTGAAGAGCACCACACTCTTCTTCAACACCACCTTTGAGATTACCACAATCTCACTTGAAGATCACCACAATCTCCAACGACACCTTGTGAAGATTACCACAATCTTCAACCTTGAAGAACACCAAATTCTTCAATCACGTCAGGAGCACCACACTCTTGAATAAGAAGATCACCACAATCTTCTTGCACCTATCACCTAGATCATCCAAGTGTGTTCTTACCACAAGAACACTCACAAAGATATCTTGTGTTGAATGATAACCCGAAAATTCAAGATTACAACTCGATAATGAATGATACAAATTTGAGTGCAAGTGTAATCAAGAAATAAGCCTAGACCTTGTTTTGCATGTTTTTGAGTATTATTTTTGTGTGTTTTTGTTTTATTTTGCGTGTGATTATGCATATTTCCGTAGCTTAAAGTATAGGTTATAGTGTCGAGTGTTACGTAGGGTGTTTTTTGTCATTTTTATAGGTTATGATGAAAAGAGGCTCGAAAACGGATGAAAAATGGAGAAAACGGGCATAATGACAAACATCGGCCGGTGCTTGAAGTCGTGGGCGCTTGGCAGAAGTAGGCACGCGCGCAGGCACGCATCACATCGCGCGGCGCTGTGGGCAGGCTGTGGCGCGCGAGGAAAGGTCGAAGGCGATTGGCGCGGGCACGTTACTGAGCTTGTGTGGCGCTGTGAGTGTCGTCTTGAACACGAAATATCTAATTTTTATCCGATTTTTGCTCTTCCACCTTGTTTAGGACTCAGGGAGCTTATAAATAGGACTTGGGGAGCCCCTATTTTCGAGACACCTTCATTCATAGCACTTCTAAACTTTAGTTTTGGTATTTTTCTTGCTTTTCATCATTGGGATTGCTTGGATTCTTCCCCTTGAAGTTATTTTGCTTCTTAATCAAAGAGTAAGATTTCTTCATCTCTTTTGTCTGATTTCAATTGTTGGGTGATTATTATTGTTGCATGATCATGTTTATGATTGTTTCTTTCCTTCAATTGAGATTATGATCCCATCCCCAAGCATGAACTAATTTCCTTGTTCTAGGATTATGATGATTTGATTCAAACAAACAAGCATGAATATTGATTAAATTGATCTGCTTTCTTGAATAAATTGTTTTACTTGTTGATTGATTGTTTGGCCAACTCTTGATTGTTTAAGGGGATAATTGAGATCGATCGAAGATATTATCCCTGAATTGAATTTATTCAAGGGGTTAGATATGAATCATAAATGTATTATCTAACTCAAGGTTGAATGAAAATATCAAATTATGTTGGGATAACCCTAATCTGTGAATACGAGAGTTATCAGATCTAGACCTAGTCTTTCCATGATTGTTATATTTGTTAACCGCATGATCAATTAATTGATATTATGCTTGCAAGTTTGATGAGATGAACCCATAATCCTAGACTCTCTTCCATATCTTTTTCTCCAAAGTTTAATCCTGCTTAGTTTTAATTTGTCTTTTTAATTATTTTCTTTTAGTTTAAATAAATCCAACAAATCTGGTTAGAGTGTTTAGGTTTTATTTTTCAATAATTGTGATACATAATAATTATTTTTGCTAAGTCTTCCTTGAGAGACGACTTGTGGTTAACTTGCTACCCTACAATTGATCTCGTTCTCTTGCGAGGATTGTTAGACTTTTATAGGTGTTTAGCGGTCGAACAAAATTTTGGCGCCGTTCTTGCGGGAAGGCTTTAGGCGTAATAATTATTGTGTCTATTTTCCGTGTTTTTAGTTTAGGATTTGTTCTTGTTTGCTTTTTGATTTTTCACCCTTATTCCACCAAGTGACGTTTGATTTGTTTTCTTAAGTTTGTTTATGCAAGGTCGTAGGAATCTCAACGGAGCTTGCACCTTTCGTGAGACGACATTCACCGCGTTCGAGGCGTATAAGGAACGAGGGGACAATTCCCGGTTAGTAGCGAGGATTCTCGGGACCACGTTCCAAAGGAAGAACAAACAGGCGAGCCAACAATGGGTGACAATCAAAACGGAAACCACGCGAGAGGCACGCCGACGCCCGATGCGTGAGTTTGCACGCCCGATCATCGGAACCGCGACCTCTTGCATCACTCGGGACAAGCAAAGCCAGAACTATGAGCTAAAGAATATACACTTCAATCGATTCCGTCTTTCTATGGAATGCCCAATGAAGATCCTCTCAACTTCATTCGGGAATTCTATTCTCATCATTCAAACTTTTCCTCCGCAGGATTTGAATGAGGACCGATAAGGATGCGTTGCTTTCCATACACTCACGAAAGATCGGGCAAAAACATGGCTTATGTCTCTACCTCCCAACTCTCTTACTACTTGGGAGGCGGTGTACAATAAGTTCATGGGCGTACTACTCTCATCGAGAAAACTTCGGATCTACGAGGTAAGATAGCTACCTTTTGTCAAATGGAAGGTGAACCTTTTCATGAGGCATGGGATCGCTTCAAAGATTTACAGACTAAATGCCCACATCATCACTACCCATTAGAATTGTTAAACCAATTTTTCTATGATGGATTATCACATAACTTTCAATATATGGTTGACAATGCTGCTGGGGGTGATATGGGTGTGCACACAGCCCATGAAATTTATGATATTCTAGAGATGATGAGTGATAACTCCCAACAAAAAAGTGCCCGAGGCAAATGGGCTACCATGAATGAAATAGCACCAAGTTACGACGTGACAAAACAATTGGTTGAATTGACTAAACAAGTTCAATTGTTGGCTACACGGGGGCATCCATCCAACGCCCCTTCCTTTGCCGAGTCATGCGGAATTTGTGGCGAATTCGGTCATGGAGCTAATGTTTGTAATATGGTGGTTGATCAACAGGTTGAGGACATTAACGCTATCCAGAGTTTTCAGCAAAGGCCTCGTAATGATCCCTACGCTCAGACTTACAACCCAGGTTGGCGGAATCATCCAAACTTCAGTTGGGGAAATTCGCAAAATCCATCTCAAATCCATCAGAGGCCTCCTCCCCAAGGTCAGTCATCAAATCAACATCGGCCTCCATCGATTGAGGAAAGTTTGAGTTCGTTCATACAGGTTAGTAAGAAAACTCAAGAGGCCAACATTCAGCGGTTTGAGTGCGTGGAAGCTTCATTCAAACGTCTTGAAACCAGGAGTTGGTCAATTAGCCACCCAAATGGGTGAAATTGCTCAACATGTGGTAAATAAAGGAAAGCTACCTAGCCAACCGAGCAAGCCCAAGCCGTCGTGTTACGAAGTGGTAAGGTTATTGATAACAAAGTTGAAATTCCATTTTCTACTACTTTGACTAACCCTGTAGGGTGAGGAGATCGAGAATGCGTCCGATTCCAAAACCTTGCACAAGGAAGAAGAGGTGAGTAAGGAATCTGTCTTGCACAAAACCAACAATCCTTACAAACCTCCAATTCCTTTTCCAAGTCGCCCGAAAAAAACGGGATAAGCGAGTTCTTGGATTTCTATAACATGCTATCTAAGGTTAATGTTAATTTACCTCGCTAGATGTTATACGAAATGTGCCGACTTATGTCAAATTTTTCAAAGAACTAGCATCCAACAAAAGGAAGTTTGGCGACAATGAGAAGGTAATAGTTTCGAAGTGGCAAGTGCGATTCTTCAGCACCAATTGCCTCCTAAACAACGTGATCCAGGTAGTTTTGTTATTAAAATTGCAATGGGAAAGCGGTAAGAAACTTTCGGAATGCTCGATTTGGAGCGGGGATCAATCGATGCCTTATTCTATTTTTAAACAACTTGATTTAGGAAATTGAAGCCCACTAGAATGTGTCTTCAACTTGGCGATAGGTCCATTCGGTACCACTAAAGGTATTATTGAAGATATTTTGGTAAAAGTGGGTGGTCTCATTGTCCTGTTGATTTTGTTGTATTAGAAGTAGGGAAGTGCAACATCAAGATAACGAGCACACACACTCACATTAGCCGCCCATTTATGGCCACCACGCACACACTTATAGATGTTAAAAATGGGCGCATGACTATGATAGTTCTCGGGGAAGCTGTGACTTTCTATTTTCGACACTAAACCTATCCCCTCGCATGCATCATTTGAAAATTGCTCTTTCATTGATTTAATTGATGGGGCGATCGAAAATACCTTCTTGCATGATTATAGTCTTGACACTTTATTTCTTGAAGCGGGATGATATTTTTGATGTCATGGAAGACGTATGGGCAAGCCTAAAACGAGGGGGGGTGATGGAAATATTTGCATTAGAAGATGTGGATAATAAACCCCAACAAAAACTGGAATTGAAAGAACTCCCTAAACATTTAAAATATGTGTTTTTAGAAGCGGTGAGTGGTTTAGGTGATTATTTTGCTGTACTTTCTAAAGAAGAAGAGGGAGAATTGTTGGTGGTGCTTAGAAAATTTAAAAATGCAATTGGATGGGGGTTGAGTGATATCAAAAGGATTAGCCCTGCTACATGCATGCATATAATTATTCTATAAGAAGGGGTTAAGCCTAGTAGAGAAGCTCAAAGAAGATTGAACCCCGTTATGATGGAAGTAGTGAAAAAAGAGGTATTAAAACTCCTAGTGAAGGGGTGATATACCCGATTACGGATAGTGAATGGGTGAGTCCGGTGCATGTTGTACCAAAGAAGAGTGGGATAACAGTTGTAGAGAACGAAAAGGGTGAAATTATTCCCACTAGGACCACGACTGGATGGATGATGTGCATAGATTATAGGAAGTTAAACGCTGCTACTAAAAAAGATCATTTCCCCCTTCCCTTTATTGATCAAATGCTTGACAAACTTGCAGGACATAGTTTCTATTGTTTTTTGGATGGTTTGTCGAGGTTATTATCAAGTGGCCATCGACTTAGGAGGATCAAGCAAAAACTACTTTCACATGCCCGGTTGGGACTTTTGCATTTCGGCGAATGTCGTTTGGACTTTGCAATGCGCCAAAGAACTTTCCAAAGGTGCATGTTTTCAATTTTCTCGACATGGTTGAGGACTTCATTGAGGTATTTATGGATGATTTTTACGTATTTGGATCCTCTTATTTCGATTGTCTTAATAAATTGGCTAAGGTTCTTGAACGATGCATTGAATGCAATTTAACTTTAAGTTGGAAAAAAACCATTTTATGTTGACAAAGCGGAATTGTTTTAGGCCATGTGGTTTCAAAAAGAGGGATCGAGGTTGATAAAGCTAAAATTGATGTTATTGAAAAATTACCTCCTCCCATTAATGTTAAGGGCATTAGGAGTTTTCTTGGGCATCTTTGGATTTTATCGAAGGTTTATTAAGGATTTTTCAAAAATTAGTCAACCTCTTTGTAAATTACTTGCTCAAGATGTCCTTTTGATTTTGATGAAAAATGTCTGAATGCTTTTTAACACATTAAAAGAGAAATTGATAATCGCTCCTGTTGTTGTTGCTCCTGATTGGTCATTACCTTTTGAAATTATGTGTGATGCGTCTAATCATCTTTGTAGGGCCGTCTTAGGACAAAGAATTGATAAATTGCTCCATGTGATTTACTATGCTAGTTTGACTCTTAATGATGCACAAGTAAATTACACTACCACTTTGAAAAAGAACTATTAGTCGTTGTTTTCTCCTTGGATAAATTCGAGATCTTACATTGTTGGGTCTAAGGTAATTATTCATAGTGATCACGTGACCTGCGTTACTTGTTGAGTAAGCCACAAGCTAAACCTAGGTTAATTCGGTGGATTTTGATGTTGCAAGAATTTAATGTTGAAATAAAAGATAGAAAATGGTGCGAGAATGTAGTAGTAGATCACTTGTCTCGTCTCACTCTTCTTGATGATACTCTTGCTTCTCATAAAAATGAGCATATAATTGATTCTTTCCCCATGAGCAATTATTTGAGGTTACTTCAATTCCTTGGTATGCCGACATTGTGAATTATCTTGCATGTGGAATTGTGAGAACTAATCTTTCATTTCAGGAAAAGAAAAGATTTTTATCTACTTGTAGATTCTACTTTTGGGATGACCCATACCTGTTTAGAATCTGCAAGGATGAAATTATCAGAAGATGTATTCCGAAACGAAGCAGAATGATGTTTTGGCATTTTGTCATGAAATGCGTTTGTGGTGGGCACTTTGGAGGTCGTGAAAACCTTTAAGGTTCTCGATCAGGACTCTATTGGCCAACATTGTTCAAAGACGCGCATAATTTTGGCCGACATGCGATAGATGCCAAAGAATCGAAATATTAGTAGGAGGAATGAAATGCCTCACGAATAGTAACTTGGTACTTGAAATATTTGATGTGTGGGGTGTTGATTTCATGGGCCCCTTCCTAAGTCTTTTGGTTATGAATATATACTTGTTTTGTTGACTACGTGTCCCGGTGGGTTGAGGCAATCCCCACGAGGACATGCGATGCTAACACTTGTCATCAAGTTTGTGCAGGAAAATATTTTATGCGGGGTTTGGATTCGAGAGCTATCATTAGCGATGGGGAAAACATTTTTGCAACAAATTGTTCGAAAAATTGATGAAGAAAAATGGTATCACACATAAGGTAGCTACACCTTATCATCCTCAAACTTAGGGCAAGTAGAAACCACCAACAAACAAATAAAGGGGATTCGGAGAAGACAAAGAATCCTACAAGGAAAGACCGGGCTACCAAGTTAAATGATGCGCTATGGGCATACAGAACAACTTATAAAACAGTTTTGGGAATGAGCCCCTATAGACTAGTTTTCGGGAAAATGTGTCATTTACCAGTTGAAGTGGAGCACAAGGCATATTGGGCTATAAAAGCAACAAATTTCGACTTGGACAAAGCAGGAGTCGAAAGGAAGTTGCAATTGTCTGAACTTGACGAGCTTCGTAATGACGCATATGAAAATACGCAAATATACAAAGATAAAGTCAAGCGATTGCACGATAGAAGAATTATCCATAAAAAGCTCGAACCAGGTATGAAGGTCCTTTTATTTAACTCACGATTGCGGTTATTTCGGGAAACTAAAATCAAGATGGAATGGGCCATTTGAGATCGAAGAGCAGTATATCCTTACGGAGCGGTAAAACTACTTAATCCAAGGACTCATGAATCTTTCAAGGTGAATGGTCATCGGGTTAAGCCATATTTTGAAGGGATATCTCGGGATGAAAAAATTGAGAGCATAGGCCTCAAAGATGTCACTTAAGAACCGTACTTTCGGTATCGTCAAGCTAAAGACGTTAAATAAGCGCTTGGGAGGCAACCCAAATTTTTCCCTTTTTATATTCTTTTTATTTTTCTCGACTAACCGTATCTAATGGTTTAATTGAGTTTTCTCCGTTTTGTAGAAATTTAAAAAAAAAATAAGAAAAAATAAAAAAAAAAAAAGTGCGGTGCGCAACAAAACAAGACACGGCGCGTGCGCGCGAGAGACAAAGAAAGAGCTTAAGATTCGCGGGTGGGGTTTTGAAACACAATTTTTTCACCCCCGATTCGAAAATCCTCCATCTTCTTCCAAATTCTCTCTACCAAAACGCAAAATTCAACGGTTAAAATCACATTACGCTCCGATTAACCAATTCTAATCAATCAGTCATGCATAGAAGAACCAAAAGGGCTCAAAATCAACAACCTAGGGTGGAAGAAGATGACCCGATGAATCCGGTGGATTTAGCCGAGCAACCGACGCCCCCTTTCCAATTTATTCGAAGAAGAAGGCCAAAGGTATACTAGCTTACTCTCTCGCGAGGTACCTCCATCCATCTACCTTCTTACATGGATACTTTGCAAGAGTTGGGGTTGCTTGATGAATTTATGGGATTTGTCAAATTTTTGGGTGGAAAAAATTTGCCCCACTTACTTCTAAGGTATTGATTGAGTTAGTGCATCGAATTTTATACGACATTGCATTTTTCGGATTCACATCTTACGGATTTTACATGTCGTCCTGTTTGGGGAGAAATGTGAAGTAAATTTTAGAGTAATGAAATTTGTTTTTGGGCTATCTAGGCACGGTGTTCGGACAGTGCCCAATTCATTTAACCCAGCTGAATTTTGGGCAGAATTGACGGGATATAATAATTTTTCTACAAAGGGAACCCCAAATGGTTTTATTACTGAGACCGCACTTTATACTTATTGCACAAATTCATTACTCGGCTGCGTTTTTGGAAAATTTGAAAGTAGTCGGGTGACTACCCCGAGTTGTTTTTATATGGTGCTTTCGTCGTGACACAAAAATTTGCACTACGGCATTTATTTTCGACACTTTCTATCGCAACCTTCGAAACCGTAAGCATAAGCTGGGTTTGGGACACTTAATTTTCAAACTAGCTATTCATTTCAACGTGGTCCCTGATAATCTCGACCACCTTGTTGAAATTCCATATGGGTCCTTGAACACAACTTTGCTAAAAAATACGGATTTTCTCACAAAAGAAGGCACTTTAAAGGATCCCACCTCCGGAAATGTTTTCGTAGTGATACATGGAACCCGATGGGTATTCTACCACGCCACGGGAACCGGGGGAAAAGTTGGGACACATGGGCGAAGAGCACGAGGGTGATCGATATTCATCCTCCACACGTGGGGTTACCACCGCGAGTTGATCCCTTTACTGCCCGGCCCCTCCACTAGTACGATCGGGGCCCTATCACGGTTGGGAGGCCGTTATGGGACGCTCGATACTATGCGAGCGTTTGACCACTTTCAAGCATCAAATGACGGGCTCCATGAACTCATGCGAAACATGAACACGAGGGTCGAGTCTATTGACACTCGAGTGCAAAACATTGAACAAAAGCGGGTGAACATGTCTTTCTCGCCATTCCCACCTCCACCCCCCCGGATACACAATGGTGACACTTTTAGAGTTTGTTTTCTTTTTATTTTATTTTCTTTTGTGTGTGTTGCATACATATTAGTGTGTTTCCATTCCCTTTTGTCATTAATATAGTTTTACTGTTTCTATTTTGGTATTATGTTTCCTTCCACATATGTTTTTTTGCAGAATTGTAGGCAGACGTATCTATCAAACCATTGTTCAACCATCGTATTTTTCTGGGACGTTTCTTTTTCCTTCTCTTTTACTTTTACGCATTGAGGTCATTGCGTGATGTAAGTGTGGGGGGGACATTTAGTCGCTGTAAGAATTAGGTGATTGTTTATGGTTAATTTTTAAACTTGCCTATTGATTATCCCAAGTTTAATAAGGGTGTTGTTTAGTCAACTTGAAATAGATGTATTAATTTGAGTTTCAATTATGAAATGACTTTGTGAACTTGATACGTAGGATTTGACTAAGTCGTGAATTAGCCTTTGGGGTGAACAAATGAGGTGACGATTAATCAATAGCCCGAGTTGTGGGGCATGAATTACGAGATTTCATTAATGTGTATTAAGTTAAAACCCTGTTTGTGATTTGTGTGTACACAAAATTGCTAGCCTTGCGAAAAAAAAAAAGAAAAAAAAGCATTATATAGCCAAAAAAAAAGGGCATGATATAGCTATATATAAAAATAGAATAATCGAGATTATACTCTGCTGATTGAGCTGCTTAGTAACTAGGAGCATTCATGAGCCCCATGTTTGACTTTTACGTAAAACGGCGGCTCAAAACATGAGTAAGGGAAACCACCCTAGGAGCCTTTGGAAAACATCCGAAGTTTACACCTAGTGGAATAATATCTCGGGAGTTCTAGCGCAAAAAAAAAAACAACAACAAAAAAAAAACATGGCTAGTAATTGCGTGATTGGTTGTGTGAATAAAAGGGTTGCAACTTTTGACACAAATTTGAAATTTAGTAAGGAAGGTCAAACATTTTGGTTAATGTTTAATTTGAGCCAAGTGAGTTTATTGTGAAGGTTGGGGATCGATGAAGAATAATCCGAGGTAGATAGAACATTGTGTTATGGATTAATTGATTCTCAAATTGGACATTATATTTCTTGTTGGGTTTGTTGGCATTGTTATTTGCTTGAGGACAAGCAAAGGCTAAGTGTGGGGAGTTGTTTTGCATGTTTTTAGTATTATTTTTGTGTGTTTTTGTTTTATTTTGCGTATGATTATGCATATTTCCGTAGCTTAAAGTATAGGTTATAGTGTCGAGTGTTACGTAGGGTGTTTTTTGTCATTTTTATAGGTTATGATGAAAAGAGGCTCGAAAACGGATGAAAAATGGAGAAAACGGGCATAATGACAAACATCGGCCGTGCAGTGCGCGGACGCAGCAAGACTTTGCGCGGCGCGCTTGTATCAGTTTCTGTGCACGCGGGCGCCAAGATCACATCTCGCTGGGCGCGCAAGGAGGAAAAGCCTTGCCGCGGAAATAAGCGCTGTGAGAGCGCGAGGAAGGTCACCCAGCTGTTGGGCGCGGGCGCGTGCGGTGTCGTGCTGAACACGAAATATCTAATTTTTATCCGATTTTTGGCTCTTCCACCTTGTTTAGGACTCTAGGCTTATAAATAGGACTTGGGGAGCCCCTATTTTCGAGACACCTTCATTCATAGCACTTCTAAACTTTAGTTTTTGGTATTTTTCTTGCTTTTCATCATTGGGATTGCTTGGATTCTTCCCCTTGAAGTTATTTTGCTTCTTAATCAAAGAGTAAGATTTCTTCATCTCTTTTGTCTGATTTCAATTGTTGGGTGATTATTATTGTTGCATGATCATGTTTATGATTGTTTTCTTTCCTTCAATTGAGATTATGATCCCATCCCCAAGCATGAACTAATTTCCTTGTTCTAGGATTATGATGATTTGATTCAAACAAACAAGCATGAATATTGATTAAAATGATCTGCTTTCTTGAATAAATTGTTTTACTTGTTGATTGATTGTTTGACCAACTCTTGATTGTTTAAGGGGATAATTGAGATCGATCGAAGATATTATCCCTGGATTGAATTTATTCAAGGGTTAGATATGAATCGAGAGATGTATTATCTAACTCAATTTGAATGAAAATAGCAAATTATGTTGGGATAGCCCTAATCTGTGAATGACGACGAGTTATCGGATCTAGACTAGTCTTTCCATGATTGTTATATTTGTTAACCGCATGATCAATTAATTGATATTATGCTTGCAAGTTTGATGAGATGAACCCATAATCCTAGACTCTCTTCCATATCTTTTTCTCCAAAGTTTAATCCCGCTTAGTTTTAATTTGTCTTTTTAATTGTTTTCTTTTAGTTTAAATAAATCCAACAAATCTGGTTAGAGTGTTTAGGTTTTATTTTTTGTCAATTGTGATACATAATAATTATTTGCCGGCTAAGTCTTCCTTGAGAGACGACTTGTGGTTAACTTGCTACCCTACAATTGATCTCGTTCTCTTGCAAGGATTGTTAGACTTTTATAGGTGTTTAGCGGTCGAACAAACCTCAAGATGTGAAAGTAAAAGTACTTAGGCTAATACAACAAAATATGAAAGTGTTTGCTTGTATGCTCTTTGCTTGTATGTTGTGTTGTATCTTGTTGCTTGAATGAAGCCTCTATTTATAGGAGAGGTCTTGGCTTAATTTCCAGACATAGGCTCCTCCTTGCGGAGTGATTTTCTGCAAAAGAAACCATTCAAAATCAAGATTATAACTGTTAGAAATCAATCCTACAAATTAGGGAAAAGCTGTATGGTTTCAAAAGTTAACATCTTTCTTACTTAGTTATGGTTTTCTTCAATCAAGGTCAGATTCCTCTTTATTTGTACAAGTATCTGAAGGCTCCATTGTCATACTTTGTGTATATGTTGATGACATAATATTGGCAGGTAACTCTCTTCTAGCCATTGAAAATATCAAGCAACATCTTGGTAATACATTCACCATAAAATATCTTGGAACACTTAAATATATTCTTGGCATAGAGGTAGCCAGAAATAAACAAGGCATACATTTATATCAATGGAAATATGCTCTTGTTTACTTAATGAAACTGGTTATACTGATTGTAAACCAAGTATAACACCAATGGATTCAACACTGATTTTTATAAACTCCGATTCCACTTTATTAGAAGATCCAGCTCAATACAAGAAATTTATTGGAAGGATGGTATACCTTACTATCACTAGTCCTGATCTAGCTTATAGCATACAAACTTTAAGCCAATTCTTATCTAAACCTACTGTTTCACATCTAGCTGCAGCTCACAGGGTGCTTAGATACATCAAATCATCACCAGGTAAAGGTTTATTTTACTCTGCCAATTCAGCATTACATCTAAAAGGATTTAGTGATGCAGATTGGGCCAGATGTCCGGATACAAGAAGAAGCATAAGTGGATATGCAGTATATCTTGGTGATTCCCTGATTTCTTGGAAAACAAAGAAGCAGTCCACTGTTAGTAGATCCTCAGCTGAAGCAGAATATAGGGCCATAGCCTTGATCACATGTGAAATACAATGGCTGACATACCTTCTTCAAGATCTTCAAGTCAACCATAGCAAACCTGCATTAGTGTACACATACAACAAGTCAGCTTTCTGCATTTCACCAAACTCATGCCATCATGAAAGAACTAAGCACATCCAACTGGATTGACATTTTGTCAGAGAAAAAATACAAGAAGGCTTGCTAAAGTTGCTATGCATTCTCTCAGCACAACAAAATGCTGATATACTAACAAAGCCTCTACCATCTCCATTATTCAATCACTTCATTTCCAAGTTGAACATGTTAGAAATACATGTTTCACTTGTGGGGTGTGTCAAGATATCTCTAACTTAACAGTTAGTTAGTTAATATAGTTAGAATTAGTTTCAAATTCTGTTATTAGATTAACCAATAGATTAGCTTCCAGCTTTCTTATATATACTTGTAAATCATCTTGCACAGAGAACTAATCAATTCATACTCTTTCTTTCATCTTCAATGGAGTTTATCATTCTTTACAACAAATAAATTATTTTCGAATTTGAGATTTGTTACTATAAATAAGAACAAATATCTAAATATAAAATTTAAAAAAACTAACGAATTATTTATTTTCAAATCATAGTATAATGTAATAAAAAAATGCAAAACATAGATAGTTTCTAAATATATTATCATACATTTTAAAAGAAAAATGATGTGTAGTTTTTGTTTGAGTTTAAAGAGTCTTAAATCATCTACTCATTAAAAACAATTTTTTTCACTTAATTTTTTCCCTTTTGATGTGCAAACATTTATGAAAAACTTGAACAAAAAGCTTGTATATGATATATATCAATATGTGGGAGAATTTCATAATAGGGTCCATATTTAAGAAAATATATTACTTCAAGACCCAAAATTTTAATATTCTCAAATTAAGACCCAATTTTTTTTTCTCAAATCGGGCCCTCCCTCAAATTTTGGGTTTTCACTTCAAGACCCAAAATTTTAACATTTCTCAAATTAAGACTCATTTTTTATTTTTTTCTCAGATCGGCGCCTCCCCAAAATTTTTGGTTCCCACTTCAGGTTTTAAAATTTAACAAAACTATAAATATTATTGTAACATACCACGTCAGCTACAAAAATTAATTTTCTTCCTCTTTTCATTTTTTCGCTCATTGTTTTTTTCCTAATCCATACTTATTCTCAATTTTGTTTAACGTGTAGATACTGAGATCTATAAATTTAAATGTATGTAGCTAGCAAGATGAAAAAGTAGTAAAATATTTATCGGTTACTAAAAAAAATAAGATATCCAACTTATGAATGAAAAGAAAATAGTAAAATATTTTTCGATTACAAAAAAATAAGATATCCAAATCATGATTGAATTATACAGTTTAAAACAAGTATTGATTAGGAAAAAAGGAATGAGCAAAAAAATGAAAAGAGAAAGAAAAGTAATTTTTATGTCTGGTGTGATAGATTACATTAACATGTCTCTTTTTGTTAAATAGTAAAACCTAGTGAGAACCCTAAATTTGGGGGAGGGTCTGATTTGAGAAGAAAATAAAAATTGGGTCTTAATTTGAGAATGTTGAAATTTTGGGTCTTGAAGTGATAACCCAAAATTCGAGGGAGGACCCAATTTGAGAAAAAAAAAGGATTTAATTTGAGAAGGTTGAAATCTTGGGTCTTAAAGTAGGGGTGGCCAAATAAAACCGAAACCGGGTTCCAATCCAGAACCGTGGTCAACGGTTTCTAAACCGTAACCATGGTCAATGGTTCCTAAACCGGAACCAAAACCGTGTATGCCAGTTCTGGTTCCGGTTCCTAGGTCTCAAAAATCGTGGAACCAGCGGTTTTAACCGTCGGTTAGAACCGGACGGTGGAACCGTGATGGAACTGTTTTTTTAAGGTTAAAACCAACAATTTTATTTTGATAAATACATGCTAGAAGAAATGTCAAATGTTTATTATGATGTTTTATTTTCGTAACTATATGAGACACGTTTTAGACCAAATTTTGTAAGTTAACTACGTGAACTTTGATTCTTCTATACTATAATAGTATATATAGATAGTTTCATATTATTATTAATATTAAGTATAAAACTTTATTGAATATTAAGTCCAATCCTTTTCATTATTTTCCTTTTTTTTAACTGATATTGATAAACTATTTTAAGAAATTAAAAAATTATCAAAAGATAAACAAACGGTTCGATTAAAACCGAATCGAACCGTGGATGAATCCAGGGTTCAACCTGGGATCGAACTATCGATTCGATTTTGGAACCGAAACCATGAGGCAACGGTTTCGGTTCCGATTCCTCCAAAATGTGGAACCGAACCGACGGTTTTGGAACTGAAACCGGCAGTTCCAGAACCGTGGCCACCCCTATCTTGAAGTGATAGATTTTCTTAAATTTGCATATCAATATATGCAAACATATAAGTGCAAAATACATTTACCCTTTTATTAGCCTTTAATTCAATTTAATTAAGGTTTTCGTAGTATTGGGGAATAAAATTAAAAATCCTCTTGATTAATTGATATCCATATAATATAGTCGCAATTTGTTTTATTTAGGTAAGCACGACAAATATTAAGATCTCGAGCTTATTTGGGCAGTAGTTGAAACTCCCATTAATTAATGAGATACTATATATATTCACTAGTAACGTATTATGTGGGTTTTTATTTACATTTTCACATTTGTTGTATTGTACATTTACTTCAAATTTTATTGTAAATGACGAGTTTGGGCTAATTCTCATCAATATTATGGTTGTTTATTCATATATTAAACTTTAGTATGAACATATCTTACTTTTCTTAGTCTGTGATAGATAATATAAAAAAATATATAAGCACACATATAATATGGACGTTCGCCAGAAATGCCCTCTCTTAAACGTTCGCTCACAGACTGTCTTCATCCTTCGACAGGTGTTGATCGGTTGCATAAACCTTCTATGAGTTGTTGGTCATTTGGTGGACGCCAACATGATTGCTCTCTTCTCAGACATTTCATCGAACATTTGCTGAAAACAACTTGAACCAATTTGCACCTATTTTTCTTCCACCACAAAGACATGTTCGTTATCATAAAAGGAAACATGAAATCTGATTACTTAAAGGGGAACGTTCCAAGTCTCAATTTGTTCCTTTCTTCTTCCGCCAAAAAGACATGTTCCATGTTCATTATCGTAAAAGGAATACGAAATCTGATATCATAATGAGAGAACGTTAATAGAACAAGAAATCTGATTCGTAAATATGCTACATGTACACAAACATAAAATAAATAAACAAATGAGTTATTCCACATAATATACACATGTAGGCCATATATTTATTAGCGAACTATTCCTTTTTCCCTACCAAAAATATAATAAGCTAAAAGAAAAAGAAATAAAACTAAGATAGTACTTTGTCTTCAGACTTCACCTAACAGATAAACACATACTAAAATCACATAGAGAATCGGCCCAAAGCTCTCAGATGTTACTGTACCAAAGCTCAAGCCAAAGCCCAAAATCCGGCCCACAAGATGAAAAGAAAGCGAAGATCTTTCTAGAAGCAACAAAGTATCGCCTAGACACATCCAGGACCATTAGACCAACCTATTATTTTTCCTTTTTTCTTTATTAAATAAATTGTTTTCCTTTTTTTTTTTGCCAATTAATTCCAGCTGAACTTTCCACACAAACCCTTCCTGTACTTCTCTTTTAAATCTCTCTCTCTCTCTACTTCGTCACCCAATAAGCATACAAGAGGTTTTCACTTCACCCAATTCTCTGTATTTCTTCTCTCATACGAGCACCACTCTCTTTGGGAGTGAGAATTCAGAAAATCCTCTACACAGGTGCACTCGATCTATTCTCTGGTAACGTTTCTCTTGAATCTCTTATCGTAGCGTTGTTTTCTTACCGTTTCAGATCTAACCTCTTGTTATTTTTTGTTAATTTCTGCATTTACATGGTCGAGCATCTATATGTTTTGTTAGATTTTGTGCTTGATCGGATGTGTGAAATGTGCTTTTGTTCATTATTTTGTTTAATTTAAGTGGGTTTGGTTTTTGTTTATCTTTTTTTTCTTTCTAAATTATTGTTTTGGGGTTGTTGGTGTTGAATTGGTGGTCATTAAAGTATTGGAGGTTAAGGTTTGCGACATTGTTTTTGAGGTTGTGGCAGTGTTACGTGATTCAGCATGTAGTTAAAGCGACTTCATTTTAATTTGCTTGTGTGTAGTAATTCAGGAGGAGGTAGTGAATTCAGTGAACCTGTTTCTTGTGAATTTTTTCTGTCGGATGCATATATTTCTTATGCCCGTGGCATGATGAATCTGACTGCGGTCACCTTGCCATGCATGAATATGAACCTTGGTGTTGGATTAGGTCTTCAATTGGAATGTAAGAACGGAAGTTTATCCTGTGCGACCTGGTTGTTCACACTGTTCTATTTTTCTTTTGTCGTAGCCTGTGAAGTATGCAAAACGTGGCCTTTTGCTTTTGTATTTGATTCCTTACAAAGGAAATATGATAGGTCACATTTATTTGCAGTTTGATGTTGTTACTTAATGGTGATGATGAAGTTGTATTGTTTTATGTTTATTCTTCAGGTTGTTACTACTTTGCAATCGAGTGACTGTGTGCCAACTTGAACCAGAAAACAAACATGAGTGTAGTTGGTTTCGATTTTGGGAATGAAAGCGGTGTTGTTGCTGTTGCGAGGCAGAGAGGTATTGACGTCGTGCTTAATGATGAGTCGAAGCGAGAAACTCCTGCTCTTGTATGTTTTGGCGACAAGCAGCGGTTTCTTGGGACAGCTGGAGCTGCAACAAGTACGATGAATCCAAAAAATACAGTATCTCAAATAAAGAGGCTGGTTGGGCGTCAGTTTTCAGATCCTGAGCTTCAGCGTGATATCAAATCATTGCCTTTCATGGTTACTGAAGGGCCTGATGGATATCCGATGATACATGTGCGGTATTTGGGAGAAAATAGGACATTTACACCTACACAGGTTTTGGGTATGGTACTTTCCGATTTGAAGATCATTGCTGAGAAGAATCTAAATGCAGCGGTTGTAGATTGTTGCATTGGAATTCCTGTTTATTTTACTGATCTTCAAAGGAGAGCTGTTATAGATGCTGCCACAATTGCTGGGTTACACCCTCTTCGTCTTTTTCATGAGACCACTGCTACTGCTTTAGCTTATGGTATTTATAAGACGGACCTACCTGAAAATGAACCCATCAATGTTGCTTTTGTGGATGTTGGGCATGCTAGTATGCAAGTTTGTATTGCTGCATTCAAGAAAGGTCAGCTGAAGATATTGGCTCATTCTTTTGATAGGTCGCTGGGTGGAAGAGATTTTGATGAAGTTCTTTTCCAGCATTTTGCTGCAAAGTTCAAGGATGAATATAAGATTGATGTCTATCAGAACGCCAAGGCTTGCCTAAGGCTGCGTGCTGCTTGTGAGAAGTTGAAGAAGGTTCTCAGTGCAAATCCTGAGGCACCTCTGAACATTGAGTGCTTGATGGATGAGAAGGATGTTAGAGGTTATATTAAGAGAGATGAGTTTGAGCAAATTAGCATTCCCATTTTGGAACGAGTGAAAAAGCCATTGGAGAAAGCTCTCGCAGAAGCCGGACTGACTATTGAGAATATACATTCAGTTGAGGTTGTCGGTTCGGGATCTCGTGTCCCTGCTATTATTAAGATCTTAACTGAGTTCTTCGGGAAGGAGCCTAGGCGAACAATGAATGCAAGTGAATGTGTAGCCAAAGGCTGTGCTTTACAATGTGCTATTCTTAGTCCAACATTTAAAGTGCGGGAGTTCCAGGTAATAATTGCTTTACCAAGCTATTTCGCCTTTGTCCTTGTTTCCGTTTAAAGATTGTATCTTTAGATTTGGTGGGGTGGGACCCTCATGGCACAATCAACTCCTATCCTTGTGTGTGTCTGTGAGTCTTGTGAGGTTCACATCCGATCCTTTTTTTTAACCTTTTCTTTCTTTTCTCATTTCCCCTATAACCCTTTAATCTGATCTTTGATTGTCCTGGAAGCTGTATAGATCAAGGTAAAAGCTAGAGGTTTCATGATAATTGGATTAAGATCTGCGTGCTTTCTTTTTTTACAGGTTACTGAGAACTTCCCATTCCCCATTGCTTTGTCATGGAAAGTTGCTGCCTCGGATACTCAAAATGGAGCAGTGGATAATCAGCAGAGCACTGTCGTTTTCCCGAAGGGTAATTCTATACCGAGCGTGAAGGCATTAACGTTCTATAGATCTGGCACCTTCACATTAGATGTACAATATGCTGATGTCAGTGAATTGCAGGCACCAGCCAAGATTAGCAGTTACACGGTAGGTTTTATATGCAGTGTTACCGCGACAATTAATTAAGCCGTCTCCGGCTATCACAAATACAGCATTTGTTGCCCGTCATATTATCATTTTGTTGGATGCAGATTGGACCTTTCCAATCAAAAAAGAGTGAGAGGGCAAAACTGAAGGTCAAAGTACGCCTGAATCTTCATGGTATTGTCTCAGTTGAATCAGCGACGGTGAGATGTCATGATAAAATGCTTCGATTGTTTCTTAATATTTTACATTCCGATTTTTTAATACTGGATACTCTTGGAAGATGGAAACTATGGATAATTTGCTGAATTTTAAAGAGCAATAAAATTATTACATCATTATTGGTTTTAATTATCTACTTTAAATTTTAAGTAACTGTCAAATTCTATGGAAAAATTTGGTGTTTGTTTCTACTTTCACACATGATGGGGTGATTGTTATCATGTGAAAGATGATCCAACAGGACTGTAATTAATAACAATTCTTGCTCACGGAATGTTGGATTGCAGTCTTCTTACTTATTGTGGGAATACTGTGTTTTCCTTTATTCTTCATATAACTTGAATCCTGCCAATTGTATCAGATCTTGTTCTTGTACTCTTCCTTAGAGATTTGGAATTTTATGCTATTTCTGTAATCAGTGGAATACTGGTAACTAAATCTTCCCACGATTTAGTTGGTAAATGAGATATGAGCCATCTGAAACTGGTAATATTAGAGGAAGGAATGGAAGTATGATGGAGAAATCAGATTTTCACTGCAATAGAGAGAGGTTAGCATTTGAACTAAAACTATCTAATAAATCTATGAGATAACTCACTTTACAACAGATAGGTAAGTAACAACGTGGCCAACAACTGGAACCATGAAAAAGTATGGAGGAAAAGAAGAAACCCTCCTCCAAAATGAACCCATAGCCAAACACGTTTCCAGGTGATGTCTTGAAATGATGGTGTCAGGCCTTATAACCAGGAAATCCAATAAATGTAGATTCTGAAAGATCTGTACAAGCAGAATATTTTGCCAAAAGTGTGAATGCAGGAAGTTGATTTTCACACGACAATTGTAAGAGCACCACGTAAATTCGTCGAGTTTTGTTCCCTTTTCAATTATCGCAGTTTAAGTGCATAAAATGTGTGTATCAGCCAAAGTGTTTCACGTGTTTCTGTAGATGTGATTTGGGATTATATACTGACTCAGGATCATATGGTAATTAGATTTTACAGGGATCAGTTAAATAACTATAGACAAGAAAGGCAATTAGTAAACAGTGCTAATGTACTTATGTTAGTAACTAACAAATTGGGATTTCTATTGTGTAATGAACTATTACTTTGTTGTACTGAGAAACTACTATGATTGGTTTTTCGTTTATTGTTCAAAAGTGCTGTTTTATGTGTTCTTTGAATTTGATGGGTGTATCTGAAGCAGCTTTTGGAAGAGGAGGAAATGGAAGTCCCAGTTGCACAAGAGTCTGCAAAGGAACCAACCAAGATGGAAACTGACGAGCTTCCTACTGATCCTGCTCCCCGAAGCACCACAGACACTGATGTAAATATGCAAGATTCTAAAACTGATGGGGCGGGTACTGAAAATGGTGTACCGGAGTCGGGAGATAAGCCGGTTCAGATGGAAACCGATGCCAAGGTTAGCATTCGATGCCTAAATAGTAAATTTCTATAGATTATTGTGAACTTCTCTTTTTTCTTTAAGGTGTTGATCTCTAATCTTTATGATCTTTTTGCAAATGACACACACACGCACATATATCTTTGAAGGTTAGTCCTTATAATGATTGTGGAATTTCCGCTTCTGCTTCTTTCTTTATGTGTTTCAACTTTTCTGATTAGGCATGATAACCTTCTATTTTTTCTATGCTCTCTGTGCCCCTTTTGATTGTTCTTTTTTATTGGAAAAAAACAAGGACAATCAACAATCTGTTGCTCTTTCTCAGCATTCAAAGTTCAATTTTAATGGCCAAGTTTAACCTGCCGCATTTGATACTCCGTCTAGGGTTTACTCAAGCTATCTTTACATGGTCATTGTGCAGTAGGACCAAGTGTGTTGCCAAACTTTCGTTGCTCTCTCTCTCTCTTATTTTGGTAGTTATATGCCTCTGTGTATCTTGGAAATAGTGGTGTCATCACCCCATGAGTTTATTGTGGTTTTATGCTTGTCAGGTGGAACCAAAGAAAAAGGTTACAAAAACAAGTGTGCCTGTATCAGAGGTTATCTATGGAGGACTTTCTGCTGCAGATCTGCAAAAAGCTGTGGAGAAGGAATTTGAGATGGCTTTGCAGGATCGTGTTATGGAAGAAACCAAAGACAAGAAGAATGCTGTTGAGGCTTATGTTTATGAAATGAGGAATAAGGTATGCGGGGGAAGTGTGTTGGTCTTGTAAACCACCTTAGTTATTTGTCACCAACTTTTTATTTGTTTCCGCAGCTTCATGACAAGTATCACGAGTTTGTAACCGAGTCCGATAGAGATCAATTTATTGCTAGACTCCAGGAGGTAGAAGATTGGTTATACGAGGATGGAGAGGATGAAACCAAAGGTGTATACATTGCTAAGCTGGAGGAGTTGAAGAAGGTAAGAATTAGCAAGATTCTTTTTGTTCTTATTTGTCTTTTGTGATAATTACAAATTCTACCATTGAGGTTTAGTAAAAAATCTCCAATTTTCTTTCAGAATTACAAACACCCCCTCCCTTGAGGTTTTTATTTGTCTAACAAATACCTCTTGAGGGTGCAATATGTGAAATAGAAACAAATGTCATTGGGTACTTGTAATTTTGAAAGATATTTTTTTTTTTTTGTATATTAGGCTAGACCTCAGGGGTAGTTTTTGTGATTATACCTTGTCTTTTTGTTTCCTAGTCTAGAATATGGTTTTTAAAATTTCTAATCATATACTACAGCAAGGTGATCCAATAGAGGCACGTTACAAGGAGCATACAGAGAGGGGGCCTGTGATCGATCAACTTATTTATTGCATTAACAGTTATAGAGAAGCAGCAATGTCGAATGACCCCAAATTCGATCACATTGATTTGGCAGAGAAGCAAAAGGTATATTCCTCCCCAACATAACGCACGCATATAATCAAAATTGGTATGAATCGTGTGATTTTATGTTTCCACTGTTCAGGTCTTGAATGAATGTGTGGAAGCTGAAGCTTGGGTGAGGGAGAAAAAGCAGCATCAGGATACACTTCCGAAGCATGCAACACCAGTTCTCTTGTCTGCTGATGTGAGGAAAAAGGCTGAAGCCCTTGATAGGTATTTTAAAATTGCCACATTATTCCCCATTTTTTGCTTTGGAGTAGTTTTAGTGCTCTCTTGTCACATGTGCTTTTCTGGGCCAAAATGCATGTTTGTAAAAAGAGAGTCTGGAACCTAGTGTTTTGCGATTGCTTATCTTTCTATTGCAACTTCTTCTTATAGTGATAAAAAGGGATAACTACAAAAACACCCCTGAGGTTTCGGCTAATTACAAAAACACCAATAAATTTTTCTAAATTACAAAAAAGAAACCTCAGTTGATTCTGTTTTAAAATTAATGGGGGGTAACTGTAACATTTTTATAAATGGTATGAGGGATTTTGAAGAGTTTTTTGCCTATGAAGGGGAAAATTTAAGACGGAATCAAACCTAAAAGTGGGGTTTTTGCAATTTTCAGTAAACTTTTGGATTTTTTTGTAATTAGACCGACTCCCTGTTTTTTCCCGTAATTATCCCTAAAAAATGTTGAGAGAAGAATAAAGTTTGATATTAATTGGATGAGATGAGAATGTAATGATGATAGTTGATATATAAATAGTGAAAAATAAAGTGAAATAGCATACTTCGTAAGATGATAGTAATGAAATAGATCTGATTTGTTTTTTTTGAAATGTGATTGGGTAAAAAAGTGAAAGTGAGTGCATAGTGTGTTTAAGTTGGGGCGAAAAAATTTCTCGTGAAGAAATTTGATAAGCAGTTGCGTCCTTGGTTTGTTTATGTGGTATCTAAAAATCCACTTGCTTTTTCACAGGTTTTGCAGGCCAATAATGATGAAACCTAAGCCGGCAAAACCAGCTACTCCAGAGGCAGCACCGTCACCAGCATCCTCCCAAGGAGGCGAACCCCAATCTCAAGGGGCTGACAATAGTAATTCGCGCTCTGCCCAAAGTGCCAATGCTAGTGAAACTGAAGTGCCACCAGCCGCTGAAGAGCCCATGGAAACAGACAAACCCGAGAGTGCTCCAAATGCCGCATAAGTTGGTAGACAAATTTGTTATTACCATTATATTTCTTGATCCTCCTCTGTTTTTTGAACAGTCTTGTTCACAAAAAATTGACACCTCATCTTTTTTTTTTTTTTTGAGAAGAAACACCTCATCTTGCTTTAAGGTCTTGTATGAGAATTTTGGCTTTATTTGAAGGGACTGGAACTCTTTTCATAGAGTGAGTTTACGATCATTCTTGATATTTCCCATTAGTTCCCCTTTGTTTCGGAAAGGTTTTGATCATATTGGGGGATTGGAGGAATGAATTTGTGATTGGATGAACATGTCATAATGCTGTTTTAAGTGTTACGCAAATTATCGTGATATATAAATTGCGGTTTTACATAGCCATGTCAAAATTCTGTTTTATAATTTGAAATGGGAATGACGTAACATGTTGGTTTATCGTTGCAGCAACAAGTGGGATAATGGGAGTGATTGCAATCACTAAAAAAAGTGCTTGTTTTTAGTGTACAAGTGCTAATTTCTGTTTCTGCTTCTGCTTCTGTTTAATTTCAGAATCTAAAAAGAATTTCAGAATCTAAAAAGGAGAGGGGTGCTTTAGGGAGTGCTTGCCTATGAAAAAAATTTCACCCCTTCCACTTTTTGGATAAAAAGCTTGTGAGTTTTTTTTTTAAAATATACTATTCACTCTACTCATTTTTCAAATTATCAATCACTTCCAATTATAATTTAAATAAAAAAATATCACATTAACTATCATTATTATACAATCATATCACAAATAAACTATTCACTCTCTCTTATTTTTCAAATCACCAATCACATCTAATCACTATTATACTAAAAAAACTATCACATCAACTATCATCATCACATTTTTATCTTATATCCAATCACACTCTCAAAATTCATTCTTATTTTTTTTAAAATAATTTTTTCACACTATTCACTCTAAAAGTAAAAATGAGTGGAACGAAAGGTCAAGTAATCACTCCCTTAGATTTTCACTTCTGTTTTTGGTTGATTTTTACGAATAAGTAGGTACCTTTATAATTTTTTCACCAAACGCTCTCACCTTCTAATTCCAATTTTTTATTCTGTTTTCAAACACTATTGATATTTAGTTCTCAGCTATTTCTACTTTTGCTACAATAGATCATTTTTTCTATAAGCGGAAGACTCTGCAAACACTTCCAATATTCACGGTTGTTAAAGAAATATCAATTTTAAATTTTTTCTTACTTGCTTATTATCTGCAATTTATTTGATACGTTAAATATTAAAGAGAACATATTTAAAAGACAACAAATTAAAAGATAGTACAGATGGAACCTTTGATTTTTGGATTATTGTTATCTTTTAAATTTGTAGATATGGATGACATATTGATAAATGTGAAGCAACCATGTGGAATTGGGAGAATGAGAATTTGGCAAACGTACAAGATTAATGAGGTGATTGCTAGATAAATATTTTTATCGTAATTTTAATGATTTCATATAATGAGTTTTATACCAAAACAATGTCCCCAAATGTTGTCTAAATACTTCAAAATATTTCAAATGATATTTACTAATTTTTTGGAGTATTTCTTGAACTTTATTTTTGACAAATTCGGACAACTTCTCTGTTTTGAGGTCAACCGGTTGCCCTATAAGGGCAACCCGTACCTAAAAGTTATATTTTAAAACAGAATCGAAACAAAGAAGAAACATGGGGAGGGTGATCGGTCGACTGGTGCCTGATGTGGCTTTATATTTTTGGTCCCTGTATTGAGGGGTGCCGGTCCAACCCTATGGTCGACCGGTCCACCCCCAGGGCAACCTGTGTTTTATATTTCAAACGTCTTTTTCTTGTTAGTGGGCAACCGGTTGCCCTAAGGTTTTATCAGTAGAAACTATTTGTTGCAGACGATAACTTTTCATAAAATTGTGGGTTTGATTCTAAAAACTATTGTCTTGGATTATTTGGCAATTCTTTTACAGATTTCACTCTTCTAGGAGGAGCCTATGTTGATAACCAAATCAAGGAGCTCTCCTATAAATACTTGAAATCTTGAAGGATCAATATACAATACAAGCATATAAACATCAAGCAAAAATCACAAAACTTCTTGTTATTCACTTTCAACATACTTGTTGTTTTTAGCTTAAACTTTACACTTGCACATCTTGAGTATTGATGGCTCAAAAGCTACCTTTAAAACCGTAGGCAAGTGCACCTATCGTTTTATAGTATAGATTATTGAGTACCGAGTGTCATTCCCACGAGGATTGTAAGTACTAATAATTACCGTCTTTTTGTTATTTAATCGACAATTTTGAGTTTTTGTTTGATGAAAAAGGAAAACAAATTATAAATTGTAAAAATGAAGTAAAATTTGTAAAATAAGAAATCAAGAGATAGAAATGTGTTTGAATTCAAATCCCTCTA
The DNA here is from genome assembly GCA_016081115.2 of Rehmannia glutinosa. Classification (NCBI taxonomy): domain Eukaryota; kingdom Viridiplantae; phylum Streptophyta; class Magnoliopsida; order Lamiales; family Orobanchaceae; genus Rehmannia; species Rehmannia glutinosa. The sequence continues at coordinate 70,996,881 of CM071930.1, read as the reverse complement.
GAATGTTTTTGTGATTTGACAAGTTAAAAATACAACCGTAAGCCCTTAAGCAAAAACCAACCTCTTTTAATAAAATCTCATGTCTTGTGGACCGTAGAAATTCCCAATTTAAGTTAAACCCTTTCTCAAGGCGAAAAACTTCTAATCTCAAGTTGATTAATCAAATCTCTTTCTAGTTAAAACCCCAAGACAAAGATTATAACGATTTGTGAATTCCCATATTAGGTTTGACCCTAATCCGGAAGATTTATGTCGTCTATATCTAGGATTGCATGCAACTCTTTTCACTTATATAGGTTCTATTTCACCATGAATCTCGATTTCCCGGATGAAAAATAAACTTCAAATCAATATTGCGCATATATCAATTCGAATGAACGAAGCATAATATAAGTGAATCACACAAAATATGAAGATTTTATTAAAAACATACACACCTTAATCACAAATCCATTCTAGAGTTCATTACATTCAAACACTAGGAGTTTAGCTACACATGGCTTTAATAAAAGAGTATACTACACAAGATGATTTGAATAAAATGAACATGGTGTACTTAGCTCTTATTCAAGACCAATACAAGACTTCCTCCTTGGTTGATGATGTTGATCCAAGCCTTCTTCTCCAATATTGCCCCAAACTTTCTCCTCCAAGACCCCTTGATCCCAATTCTACTTAATGAAATGAATACAATGAATATTTCCTGAGTATCTAATGAATACTTCTCCCAACTTCAACCCTTGGCTTTTATAGGCAATCAATACATTGATAGTACTCTCTTTTGTTAAACAATTGCCTCCATTTTCCTTGTTGGTTGGTGAATTCTTGTATTCAAGTGATGAGGAGGGGACATGGAGACATGTTTCAAACAAAATAGGGTGTTAAAAGTGTACCAAAGTGGCCAAAATGGGTTGGTTGGTGAGTTTTCCCCAAATTCCGCAAAGAAAAGTTGCAAAAAGGGTCCTGACACGCCAGTGTCGGCAAAGACGGCCAGGCCGTCTTGCACAAAATTTGCTTTGGGAACGGGCCCGACATGGCGTGTTGGACAACACGGCCAGGCCGTGTTATGACGACACGGCCAGGCCGTGTTCGGGCTCACATTTTGTGCGATTTTTCCTCCTCTTTTGATCCCCTTCAACATGGCCGTGTTTGGTGACACGGCTTGGCCGCTTTTGGACCCTTTTTCCAATTTTTATCCAATTTATTTCCTTCTTTTTTGAATATGGCCATGTTACTTGACACCCCAAGTCATGTTGAGTGATTTTCTTGCCTTTTTCAAGTAATATTGGCTTCACATTGCTCCAAATTGCTCCACCTATAATGTTAAACACATCACACGATGAAATGCTACGAAATACTTGAGAAACTATGATTTTTCTAACAAAACAATTCAAAAACTATTGAATTAATAATATAAAATATGTACAAAATGACACTTATCAAACCGCCTCCAACTTGGAAATTTTGCTTGTCCTCAAGCAATTTTTAAAACAAAGAGATGGGTTGAAAACAAAAAGAGATATCTATTTTCACAATTTCGACATGATTGAAGTGAACTGCTAACCTTTTTCTTCCCAATTAAGTCAATCCATCCGTTTTTCAAATCAACCAATTTGTTAAAAAAGAGTGACTTCAATAATTGGAATCGTTCAAAACATCACAGTTGTCATATCACGAAAAATTTGTCGTTCATATGCTTAGATCAAATACAAAAATGTAATGATAAAAGGAGAAGTTCAAAACTCGGGTCTTTTCAATTTTTTTTTTTTTTTTTTTTTATATATATATTGCAAATATAATTATAAAATCAGGACATTTTTGAGGCAAACTTCCACTAGGTTTAAATTTTGAATGTCTTTTCAAAAACTCCTAGGGTGGTGTCCCATATTCATATTTGTGTCGCCGTTTTACGTAAGAGACAAACATGGGGCTCATGAATGCTCCTAGTTACTAAGCAACAACAAACAGAGGAATATAACCTCGATTTGTCCCTTTATATAACATTATTAACACATTTTTTTTTTCAAACCCGAGTTATGGTTTCTCTAGTGATCATGACACAAAGTATCTAGATTTAAGCAAAGTCCAAGCTAACTTCATGACATTAAACTCTTTTGGCCAAATTCATCCTTTTACTAGAGTCACGCAGTTTAAAAACATTTTGGCAATTTCAGTTTTCAAAAAGATGACTTTTTCGGGATAAAAATGGTCATAACCAATCCACAACTAACCTATCTAATTGTAAAAAAAAATTACCTCATGTTTGTTTGCAAGGTATTGATAAGGTGCGTAAAAAGAAAACGAAATATCCACAAAGAAAGCTAAAACACGCAAAGCTAAAGAAAATAGTTCAAATCCAAGTGTTCTAACAAATCTCGCCACCCCCAACTTCAAGGGTCACATAGTCCCCAATGTGAAGAGGAGATGGGATACAAAATGGAGCAAAGGAAACAAAAACTAAGACAAAGACAAATACGACCTTATGACGGTGGTGGGAAGTGTCCTTGAGAAAGGTGCCATTGATGGAGTTGAGATAAAAGGGCATTTTGTTGTTGTTGGTCCTCTCGAATATCCCTAATGACGCCAAATTGCTGCTCCATCATTTGTTGTTGGCGGTCAAGCATATTCTCGGGCGTTCGAGCATCGTTTGTTGATATGATAGCATGTCTCTTTGGTGTTGTTGCTCCTGAGAATAGCTTGAAGATTGACTTGTTCATGCGGTGGCGGTGGTGGTGGTGGGTGAGATGAAGGAGTATGGGGTGGTGAACCCTTGATGAGATGGGGATTCGGGAGCATCATCCTCTATGGGAGGTAGTTCAAGGCGACATGTCATCCTCCGGATTGTGTCGCATACCCATCAACCAATTGTCACGATTACGAATTGTAGTTCGTGCCGGGTCGGGAAGTAATAGTCGTTGGGATGTATGTCGAAAAAGCAAGCAAAATTGATCATTGATTCTTTCAATTAATTTTATAGCAGTACATACCTCGAGATCAATACGCGTGCTTCCTCGCGCTTGTTGTAAATCCGTTAAGTCATGCTCGAAGTGAAGAGCAATTGGAGTGATTAGGCCTCCAACAAGAATTTTACTACATTCGCCCCGCCCGACTTTCTGAAAATGGCGTGCTAAGTGAGACCCGGTGTCAAGGTGTTTGCCATAGACCATAGCCCATAAAAACAGTAGTTCATCCTTTCTCAAATTCCCGTCACTTTCCCCCCTACCGAAAAGTGTGCTAGCCATCACACGATGCATATAACGAAAACAAGGATTTATTACGCGTGATACTTTTGCACGAGAAGCAACATAGTCATATGAAGGAGCTATTTCATTCCAAAATCGCTGTGCATTAAAGTCGCTAGGAAAGCGTCTGTTACCATCAATTGGAAGACCATATATTTGATTGAAGTCGGCAAGAGTCAATGTATACTCTTGATTGAACAAGCGAAAAGAGATGAGGCCGTCCCTAGCATGAGTTCCCGTGAGGATTTCGGCGTTAAATGAGCTAAGGAATTCCAGTGTGACGCGCTCATAAGTTGGTGCTTTCGCACCCATGAATTGTCCCCACCCAACTTGTTCAAACATCCAATCAACATCTTCTTGTAGCCCAAGGGTCTCTAATGTCATGGCGTCCGGATACCTGGTGTTGTGCAATGGTTTACTCAACAATTGTTGATATCGGGTTGCTTGCTCGTCATCCCGGATAGAATGCCGTGACGATTACTTGGTGGATTAGCCCGGGAGGGGCGGCGAGAGCCAGAGGGTCCCCCAGACCCGGAAGGAGCGGTAACTCGACTTCGTTTTGACATGGTAGTCCTGAAAAAGGAATTTTTGATAGCAACATGCAATACAAGGACAATTACTATTAATATTTCTTTGAAAACCATCTATCCTATAAAAACCATGCCTCAATTAAATTCCCAACAACAACATCATCCCATCACCTCCAAGTTCTCATCAAAATAGCAAGTAAGTTACAACAAAGCAAGGTTTCCACTCATGATCAATCATATGATTCTAACAATCAATCAACAAACGCTCATATCGTTATATTTAGGCAACAATACACCCTTTCATTCTTTTAGGACCAATTTTGTTGGCGAAATTAAGCAAGATAATTCCAACAATTGACTTCACATGATTTTACCCATACAAATTTCAATAGCACATGGGGCCAACATCATCACCATAAAAATCCAAAAATACCCTCATCTTCAACACAAATAATTGGGCATAAAAAATTCCAAAAATTTAAGTTAAATCAAAAAGCCCTAAATGATAGAAATTTCAAACAATTATGAACAAATTGAAAGCATAAAAGCAAAAAATGATGAAATTAAACACAAAAAAAATAACATAGAAAATCATACCTTGAAATAGAAACCCACAAGAGAAATCTCCCAAAAACCCACAAAATTCCCAACAATCAATCGGTAGAAGTGTTGGCAATGGAGGAAAGATGGCGTTTTATGGAAGAATTTGAGTTTAGATGGAAGAGTGAGGTGAATTTGGGGGAAATTTTGGTGAAGAAGAGGGGTTTTTAGGGTTTTGGGAAGAAAAAAATCGGAAAAAACAACCCAATTCGAACCCCCCCTGTTTTTTAACAGCCCGGACACGGCCGTGTCGGGCGACACGGCCTGGCCGTGTTCCGGGCTGTTTCGGCGAATAAAAGTTTGGGCCCGAACACGGGCGTGTCGGGCGACACGGCCCGGCCGTGTTCGGGCCAATTTTTGATATTTTTTTTTTAAATATAAAAGGGAAAATTGGTGGATTTGGACACGGCCATGTCGGAAGACACGGCCAGGCCGTGTTCCGCGCTGTAATTTTTTTTTTTTTTAATTAAATATCATTCCGAGTAAAAAAAATGAATCCTAAGTAAAAATTTGAAACAAATTGACACAAAAATCATCGGGTTGCCTCCCGGGTAGCGCTTCTTTAATGTCGTATAGCTGGACTGATTCACCTCTAATTTTGTGATGTATTTGGGAGATCCTCAAGCTTGAGGGAATCTCTATAATTATTATCGATGGTGCCCCCAAAATAAAGCTTCAGACGGTGTCCGTTTACCTTAAAGGTGCCCATTTCCTTGTGCGTAATTTCGATAGTCCCGTAAGGAAACACTTGAGTAACAGTGAATGGGCCGGACCACCTGGATTTTAACTTACCCGGAAATAGGCGAAGTCGGGAGTTGAATAGTAACACTTGATCACCCGGTTGGAATTCCCTCGTGTGCTTAATGTGCTTGTCATGCCATTGTTTCGTTCGTTCTTTGTAAATTTTCGAATTCTCGTATGCGGAATTTCGCCATTCTTCGAGTTCATTAATCTGCAATAAACGGTTATTTCCCGACTTGACAAATCATAATTAAGCATTTTAATAGCCCAAAAGGCTTTATGTTCAAGCTCAACCGCAAATGGCATGCTTTACCATAGGCAGTCGGTATGGGGTAGTCCCTATTGGCGTTTTGAAAGCCGTTCTATAAGCCCAAAGGGCATCATCGAGTTTGAGGGACCAATCCTTGCGAGAGTGCCCAACCGTTTTTTTCCAAAATTCGTTTTAATTCGCGGTTGGACACTTCGACTTGACCGCTAGTTTGGGGATGATAAGCGGTCGCGACTCGGTGTGTGACACCATAACTTTTTAAAACCTTATCAAATTGATTATTACAAAAGTGAATGCCTCTATCGCTAATGATGGCTCGTGGTGTACCAAACCGGGTAAAAAGTTTTTGAGAAAATGCACCACCACTCGAGCATCATTTTTAGGTAAAGCTTGAGCCTCTACCCACTTAGACACGTAGTCAACGGCTACCAAAAAATATATTTATTGCCAAACGACGCCGGAAAAGGTCCCATAAAATCAATACCCCAAACATCAAAAATTTCACAAACAAGTATACCGTTTTGGGGCATTTCATTTCTTCGAGAAATATTCCCTGTTCGTTGACAACTATCACAAGTTTCAACATACCGTTTTGCGTCCTTGAAAAGTGTAGGCCAATAAAAACCCGACTCAAGGACCTTGCGTGCCGTAGTATTTGCTTGATAATGTCCACCAGTGGGTCCTTTGTGACAATGATTCAAAATGGAGATGGTTTCGGGAAGTGCAACACACCTTCGTATGATTTGATCCGCACAAACTCGGAAGAGGTGGGGATCGTCCCAAATATAATACTTGAGGTCCGAAAAGAATTTCTTCTTTTGTTGATGGGTCATCCCTTTTTGGGAGAATTTTTCCCGCAAGATAATTAGCGAAATCGCAAACCAAGGAATATCAATTGAAATTGAGTTAAGGGCAAAGAGTTGCTCATCCGGGAAAGAATCATTGATATGTCCATTGTGTTGCTCATCGGTCCGGAGTGCTCAAGCCGAGATAGGTGGTCGGCGGCAAGATTTTCTCGCGCCCGTTTATCTTTGATCTCCACATCGAATTCTTGGAGTAAGAGAACCCATCGAATCGATCGTGGTTTTGCGTCATTTTTGTCGAGCAAATAGCGTAAAGCGAGTGATCCGTATAAACAATGACTTTGGATAGAATCAAGTATGACCGAAATTTGTCAAAGAAAACCACCGCAAGTAGTTCCTTTTCGGTAGTTGTATAGTGGGATTGAGCAGATTCAAAGTCTTACTTGCATAGTAAATTGGCCGGAAATGTTTATCTTTTCGTTGCCCAAGTACCGCTCCTACCGCATAGTCACTAGCATCACACATGAGTTCGAACGGTTGAGACCAATCGGAGCCACCATGATGGGAGAAGTGGTGAGTTTTTCTTTCAAAGTGTTGAATGCTTGGAGACATTCATCGTTGATATCAAAAAGCGCATCCTTTTCTAAAAAAAGCGAGTAAGCGGCGGGCGATTTTTGAAAAATCTTTGATAAAGCGCTGTAAAACGGCGTGCCCCAAAAAGCTTTCGGATAGCCTTCACCGAGGCGGGCGGTGGCAATTTGAAATTGTATCAACTTTCGCTTTGTCAACTTCAATTCCCCGCAAGAAATTTTATGCCCCAAAACAATACCTTCTTGTACCATGAAGTGGCACTTTTCCCGATTAAGTACCAGGTTAGTCTCTTCGCAACGAACAAGGACTTTTTAAGATTTGCAAGACAAAGATCAAATGAATCCCCAAAAACCGAAAAAGCCATCCATGAAGACTTCCATGATTTCCTCTACAAACTCGTCAAGATGGCAAGCATACAACGTTGAAAAGATTCTTTGGTGCGTTGCACAACCCAAAAGGCATGCGTCTATAGGCGAAAGTACCGTAGGGACAAGTGAAAGTGGTTTTCTCTTGATCCTCCGGTGCTATCGGGATCTGAAAATAACCTGACATGCCATCAAGGAAGCAATAATAGAGGTGACCAGATAAACGTTCAAGCATTTGATCAATAAAAGGTAAGGGAAAGTGGTCCTTGCGAGTAGCATCGTTAAGTCGTCGTCGTAATCGATGCAAACTCGCCAACTGTTACCGTCGCATCGGAATAAGTTCATTCTTTTCATTTGGTACCACCGCTCATCCCACCTTTCTTTGGGACCACTTGAATCGACTTACCAATTATCGAGGAGATTGGATAGATGAACCCAAAGATCTAGTAGTTTGATTACCTCTCGCTTTAACTACCTCTTTCATGTTTGGATTTAAGCGACGCCGAGGTAGAACAACCGCTTGAAGTTTTCTCCTCCAGAATCTTGTGAGTGCAAAAGGAAGGATTGATCCCTCGAATGTCGAGATTTTCCAAGCGATGGCCTTTTTATGTTCCGTAATATTGCCAACAATCTATCCTTTTGATGAGAAGATAAATTGGAGGAAATAATTACGGGAAGTTTGGCGTTCTCGGCTAGAAATGCATATTCCAAGTGTTCGGGTAACTCCTTGGCTCAACGGTGGTGGATCCTCAATGGATGGTTTGATATGCCCCACCGTGAGTTTTCAATTTTTCGAACCCTTTTCGTGATTCGTTGGTTCGTTTTCCTCCAATGCGAGTACGGATTCCCTAAGAAAGGGGTTTTCATCCGATATACCCGCACTTTGAACAATACAAGTCTCCAAGAATTCGTTAGAAATCATGCTTGGTAGAGAGTTGGTTATCTCCATATCGATAAGATCAATAGCAAAACAGAGTCATCTTTATCTATCGTATTTTTCATTGATGTAGCGATTTTAAAAATGACTTGTTCATCTTCGACTCTTAAAATTAGTTTGCCATCATGCACGTCAATGATTGCCTTGGCGAGAGCTAAAAATGGACGCCCAGGATCAAAGGGACTTCGACATCTGTATGCATATCAAGAATTACAAAATCGACAGAAATATAAACTTATCGACTTTGACCAAAACATCTTCAACAATGCCTCTAGGATATTTAATAGATCGTCGCCTAATTGCAGGCTCATCCTAGTTGGTTTTGGCTCCCTGACCCATTTGTTTGAATAAATCATAAGGCATCAAATTAATGCTAGCCCCTAGATCGCCAATGCCCGATCAACAGTCAAATTACCGACATGACAAGGAATAGTAAAACTCCCTGGATCTTTGATTTTCGAGGTAACTTGTTTTGCAAAATTGCCGAGCATTCCTCATTTAATTGCACCATGGATATTTCTTCAAGCTTATTCTTATTTGAAAGAAGATCTTTTAGGAACTTGGCATATTTTGGAATCGTGAAAGGGCTTCAACAAAAGGAATATTGATGTGCAATTGTTTAAATAAATCCAAGAACTTACCAAATTGGTCGTCATGTTTGTCCTTGCGCAATCGACTTGGATACGGGATAGGTGGTTGGAATTCGGTACCATTTTCTTTGTTTCCTTGGATACTGTTCGTCTTTTTGTTGTATGGGCGTGGGTTTGTCCTCCAAGCATCCGTACTTCGTCTAGCTTTGTTCCACTCCTTAGAGTAATTGCTTTTACTTACTGTTCTCTTGGATTTGGCTCGGTGTTGCTAGGTAAGCTCCTTGTGGCCTTTCGGAGATCATTTTGGCAATTTGACCAATTTGATTTTCCAAGTTGCGAATGGATGCTTCTTGGTTCCTTAAGGATGTTTCGGTGGCCGTGAAACGGGTTTCCGTTGTTTGGACGAATTTGGACAGTAAGTCCTCCAAACTTGGTTTTCGCGGTTGGAAACCGGGAGTGTGCGCAATTTGGGAAGTGCGTTTGGATTAAGCTGTTGACCTTGATTTCCCAACTAAAGTTTGGGTGTTGACGCCAACCTGGATTATAAGTGTTGCTAAAAGGATTATTTTGAAAGGGTCGAGATTGATTACCTAGATAATCCACTTGTTCATGCGGCGGTATTGCGTGAGGGCAATCTTGGTGGTTGTGCGATCCTCCACAAGTCTCGCATGAGAAGGCTTGTTGTGTTGGTGGTTTTGAGCCGCCAACCCGTCGATTTTCTCGAGTTAGAGCTTCGACTGTGCGGCTAGTGTCACTCTGGCGTCCGCATTATATACTCCCACCGACTGTTGGTTTTTTCGTGACGGATTGCCATTGATAGCCATTCATGGCCATTCCTTCTATGAGATCTTGGGCGGCTTCGGGTGTCTTATTGTTCAATGTTCCTCCCGCTGCATCAATCATCTGTCTTGTCGATGAGAGCAACCCATTGTAAAATGTTTGGACTTGCATCCAAATGGGAAGACCATGATGTGGGCATTTTCGCAGCAATTCTTTGAATCTCTCCCAAGTGTCGTACAAGGTTTCATCGTCCTCTTGAGTGAATGAAGAGATCTCATTCCTCAATCGTGCGGTTTTAGCGGGTGGGAAATACTTTAAAAGGAATTTTTCCGCCATAATGCTCCATGTTGTGATTGTTCCTTCGGTAAAGTGTTTAGCCATTGTTTAGCCCGTCCCCGAAGAGTAAATGGGAACAAGCAGAACGGATGGCATCGTCGGAGACTCCATTTATTTTGAAAGTATCGCAAATTTCGAGGAAATTCGCGATATGATTATTTGGATCTTCGCCTGGTAAGCCGTCGAATTGGGCGGTTTGATTTCGAAATTATTGGCTGCAACAAATGGGCCTTACGATACTTAGGACGACGCATCCGTCCATAGATGGCTTAGCGTAGTCGTACATGGTTCTTTGTTGTTCATCCGCCATATCGGGATCCTTGCTTTCGTTAGTATCCTCTCGTGGTCAGACGTACTAATACTTTCCTCTCGTGTTGCTTCACGGCGGTCTCGCGACTTCATTCGGCGACGAGTAGGCATGCAATCGTAGTAAACAAGGAGGATAAGTATAGTCCAAGACTTACAAAGATAGACACCTAGAAAGACAATTGATGAAAATAAAAAAAAATGATTAAATTAACAAAAATAAGATGTTCTTAATATTACAGTCCCCGGCAACGGCGCCAAAAACTTGATGGCTCAAAAGCTACCTTTAAAACCGTAGGCAAGTGCACCTATCATTTTATAGTATAGATTATTGAGTACCGAGTGTCATTCCCACGAGGATTGTAAGTACTAATAATTACCGTCTTTTTGTTATTTAATCGACAATTTTCGAGTTTTTGTTTGATGAAAAAGGAAAACAAATTATAAATTGTAAAAATGAAGTAAAATTTGTAAAATAAGAAATCAAGAGATAGAAATGTGTTTGAATTCAAATCCCTCTAGAATGTTTTTGTGATTTGACAAGTTAAAAATACAACCGTAAGCCCTTAAGCAAAAGCCAACCTCTTTTAATAAAATCTCATGTCTTGTGGACCGTAGAAATTCCCAATTTAAGTTAAACCCTTTCTCAAGGCGAAAAACTTCTAATCTCAAGTTGATTAACTGAAATCTCTTTCTAGTTAAAACCCCCAAGACAGCATTATAACGATTTGTGAATTCCCATATTAGGTTTGACCCTAATCCAGAAGATTTATGTCGTCCTATATCTAGGATTGCATGCAACTCTTTTCACTTATATAGGTTCTATTTCACCATGAATCTCTCGATTTCCCGGATGAAAAATAAACTTCAAATCAATATTGCGCATATATCAATTCGAATGAACGAAGCATAATATAAGTGAATCACACAAAATATGAAGATTTTATTAAAAACATACACACCTTAATCACAAATCCATTCTAGAGTTCATTACATTCAAACACTAGGAGTTTAGCTACACATGGCTTTAATAAAAGAGTATACTACACAAGATGATTTGAATAAAATGAACATGGTGTACTTAGCTCTTATTCAAGACCAATACAAGACTTCCTCCTTGGTTGATGATGTTGATCCAAGCCTTCTTCTCCAATATTGCCCCAAGCTTTCTCCTCCAAGACCCCTTGATCCCAATTCTACTTAATGAAATGAATACAATGAATATTTCCTGAGTATCTAATGAATACTTCTCCCAACTTCAACCCTTGGCTTTTATAGGCAATCAATACATTGATAGTACTCTCTTTTGTTAAACAATTGCCTCCATTTTCCTTGTTGGTTGGTGAATTCTTGTATTCAAGTGATGAGGGAGGGGACATGGAGACATGTTTAAGCAAAATAGGGTGTTAAAAGTGTACCAAAGTGGCCAAAATGGGTTGGTTGGTGAGTTTTCCCCAAATTCCGCAAAGAAAAGTTGCAAAAAGGGGTCCCGGACACGCCCGTGTCGGGCAAAGACGGCCAGGCCGTCTGCACAAAAAGCCCCTTGAACGGGCCTGACACGGCCGTGTTGGACAACACGGCCAGGCCGTGTTGTACGACACGGCCAGGCCGTGTTCGGGCCTGTTTTGTGCGATTTTTCCTCCTCTTTTGATCCCCTTCAACATGGCCGTGTTTGGTGACACGGCTTGGCCGTTTTGGACCCTTTTTCCAATTTTTATCCAATTTATTTCCTTCTTTTTTGAATATGGCCATGTTACTTGACACCCCAAGTCATGTTGAGTGATTTTCTTGCCTTTTTTCAAGTAATATTGGCTTCACATTGCTCCAAATTGCTCCACCTATAATGTTAAACACATCACACGATGAAATGCTACAGAAATACTTGAGAAACTATGATTTTTCTAACAAAACAATTCAAAAACTATTGAATTAATAATATAAAATATGTACAAAATGACACTTATCAAGTATTAGGCTTCATTCTTGATTACTCTTGCACTTCAAAGTTGTATAATTCATTTGAGTTGTAATCTTGAATTGGTTCAAATCATCCAAAAGAAAAAATCCTTGTTAGTTTTCTTGTGGTAAGAACATGTTTGGTTTATTCTATGTGTTGAAGAGTTTGGTGCTCTTCATTGTTGTAAGAAGATTGTGGCAATTTTTATAGGTGGTGTTGTAAAAAGAGTGTGGTACTCTTCAAGGTAAATGTTATAATAGTTTGGTATCTATTAATATACTTTTTCCTTTTTGAAATCCATTCGGACATACCGGTGGTAGAACATTAGACCTTAGGTGGGTTGAAGCTCTATAAATCATTGTGTACTGTTTATATTTCTCCACTTTTATTTGTTCATCATCTTCATATTTGAAAAAGAGGGCGTACATTGGAAAATCCGAAAAATCTATTCACCTCCCTCTAGATTTTCGTAGCTACTTGGACTAACAAGTGGTATCAGAGCCAAACTCTTTGGCAAGCTCGTTTAATTAAAGAGGAGATCCATGACTATGAGTGAAAGCTACCTCACCACCGGTGCCTCCACCAATAAGCCACCACTATTCGACGCCAACAACTATGCCTTTTGGAAAGACCGAATGGAATGCTTTCTACAAGGTTGCAACTTCGATATTTGGAATGCGGTTATTGAAGGAATAACTCAACCAACAAGAAGTTGGAGGATGGAACTACGACCCTCAAGAGCTTAAAAGAATTCGATGAAAATGACAAGAAGCCATTCTCTCTAAACGGTAAGGCTTTAAATATTTTGCATTGTTCACTCATCGCCACCAAGTATAACCAGATTAGAGGAATATGGTCAGCACATGAAGTGTGGGAAAAATTAGAAACTATTTATGAAGGCACTAAGAAAGTTAAACAAGCTATAAAAACAATGCTTGTTAAAGATTTTGAAAACTTCATAATGCTTGAGGGTGAAGGAATTTCAAAAATGGTGGAAAGGCTACACAACATAGTCAATCCCCTATTGGCGCTTGGAAAGGTCATCTCGGAGGAAGATAAGGTAACCAAAGTATTAAATACTCTTCCCGGCTCATGGTCCGAAAAGGTGACGGCTATAACGGAAGCACAAAATCTTGAGACTCTCAAATTTGATGAACTTATTAGAAATGTTCTCATCTATGAAGTCTATCTCAACGAAAGAAAGAACTCCAAACCATCCACCTCACAATCAGGTATGCAATCTACTCCTAAGGGTCTTACTTCAAATAATTCATATTATGCTAGTGATGAGGAAACGGTCGCCCTTATTCAAAAATTTGCCAAGTTTGTGAATAAAAATAAGGAAAAAAAGTCTAGAGAAAACTCGTATTTTAAATGCGAGAAACCCGAGCACTTTATAGCCGATTGCCCAAAATTGGTGGAAGTTGAAGAAAAAAAAGTCTTTTCCTAAAAAGAAGGCTCTAAATGTGCATGTCAATATTTGGGATGAACTTCTTGCCACATCTGACGAGGAAGAGGAAACCGAACATGGTCTCATGGCCATAGATGATAAAAATAATGAGGTATGCTCTAACTCTTCATCCTCTTCTTTAATTGATGATTTCGATGTGATTATGATGATTTGCAAAATAAATTTAGAGATATGATTGTCAAATATAAGACTTTGAAAAGGGAGTATAAAGAGCTAAAATTAGAAAAAAGACAAGTTATTTACTTCTTATGATCACTTGATCATGCTCATTCAATCACTTTTGCTAAAGTTCAAAGTCTCAATTCCGAAAAATAATTGCTCACTAAAGAAATTGAAAATTTAAAAAAAGGATGTGCAACATTTTAATTTAAGTACGGGTAAAATCACAAAAATTCTTGGTGCACAAAGAAGTGAGCAATCCAAACTAGGACTTGGTTATAAACAATTTCAAACCGTTTTTAAGAAATGACCAAGCTCCAACTTTCATACGTGCTAGTAGTCCTAATATTATTACTTATTATTATTGTGGGAAAAATGGACATTTTGCTAGTACATGTAAACTTAGAAATAATAATAGTCATTTTTGGAGACATTGATAAATTCTTCTCTCTCTTACTAATTTTTATTAGTAGAAGGGCTTAAGTTCAATTTGATAAGTGTAAGCCAACTTTGTGACTCAAATTATGATGTTGTTTTTAATAAAGAAAAATGTCTTATTCTTAAAAATAGTAAAGTTATTTGTGAAGCTAGTAGAAAAGGCAATTTTTATAAAATTTGTACAAGTGATTTGGTTAGTCAAAATATTTCTTGTCTTGTCGCCAATAATGATTTAACCAGTTTATGGCATACGCGACTTGGACATGTTGGATACACAAATTTATAGAAAATTTACAAAAACCGACATGCTAAAGGACTACCCAAATTAAAATTTGAAAATCTTGGTTTATGTGACACTTGTCAAAAGAACAAATTAGTTAAAAGTAGTTTTAAGCCCAAAAATAAAATGTCCACAACCAAGCCTCTACAACTACTTCATCTTGATTTGTATGAGGATATTGACACCGAAAGTCTAAGTGAAAAATATTACACCTTTGTTATAGTTGATGACTTCTCTAGATATACTTTGGGATATTTTTCTTGCAAATAAAAGTGATGCCGCCAATGAGTTTGCTAAGTTGTGTAGATTTATATAGAATGAAAAAGAAGATACTATTAAATCTATAAGGAGCGACAAAGGTTGTGAATTTGATGGTGATTTTAGAACATTGTGTGCAACCAAGGGGTATGCACATAATTTTTTGGCTCCAAAAACTCCACAACAAAATAGTGTTGTGGAGAGAAAAATCTGACTATTCAAAAAATGTGTTGGTCTATGCTCAATGAATTTTCACTTCGAAAATATTTTTGGGTTGAAGGCGTCAACACCACTTGTTATGTCATAAACCAAGTATATCTTCGTTCCAAGTTGAATAAAACACCTTATGAGCTTTAGAAATGAAGAACTCCAAATATTAACTATTTCAAAATATTTGGTTGTAAGTGTTTTATTTTGAACACCAAGGATCAATTGGACAAACTTAATCCTAAGGCCGATGAAAGGATATTTATGGGGTACTCGACTAAGAGTAAGTCATATCGAGTTTATAACAAAACTAGTATGGTGGTCGATGAGTCTATTCACGTTAAATTGAATGAAGCCTCCAGGTTGAAAGAATCCCAAATGATGATAGTGATGAAGAAGATGTTGGACCAATTGTTCCAAATGACGCTCAAAATGATCAATATTCTACATCAAATGATCAACCTTCAACTTCTAATATTCAACAAGAGGATAAGGGTGATAATTCGGATCTGCCTGTGGCATTGAAATTCAAGCGAGATCATCCTAAAGATCTTATAATAGGGGATCCTCTAGATAAAGTAATGATTAGAAGGAAACTTGTTGAAAAATTTCTTATATCCCAAAAAGAGCCTAAAAATGTTAATGAAACCATTGAAGATGAAGATTTGGTTCTTGGAATGCAAGAAGAGTTAAATCAATTTGAAAGGAATGATGTTTGAGAATTGGTACGTTGTCCTCCATCACAAACAATTATTGGCACAAAATGGGTATTTTGAAACAAACTCGATGATCAAGGCAACATAGTTCAAAACAAAGCAAGTCTAGTAGCTCAAGGGTATTATCAAGAAGAAAATATTGATTATGATGAAACTTTTGCACCCGTAGCACGTTTAGAAGCCATTCGTATTTTACTTGCCTACTCTTGCTTTAAAATTTTCAAACTTCAGCAAATGGATGTTAGGTTCGCTTTTCTAAATGGTTTTATTCAAGAAGAAGTCTATGTAAAGCAACCTTCGGGGCTTGAAAAAGTATTGAGGCCAAATGATGTTTATAAACTTAAAAAGGCCTTATATGGTTTTAAACAAGCACCCTGAGCTTGGTATGATAGACTTAGCTCTCTTCTTTTGCAAAATAGTTTCAAGAGGTAAAGTTGATACTACTCTTTTTGTTTTTGAAAAAAAGGCAAGATTGCTTGTTACTGCAAATTTATGTTGATGATATAGTTTTTGGTGCTACTAATGAGTCTCTACACAATAAATTTTCTAAGCTTATGCAAGGTGAATTTGAGATGAGTATGATGAGAGAACTTAATTTCTTCCATATGCTTCAAATAAAGTAATGCCAAGAAGATATTTATATATCTCAATCCAAATACACCAAAAAGCTTCTAAAGAAGTTCAGAATTGAAGAAGGAAGGACCGTTGCTACTCCTATGACAATAAATATCGAGCTTGGCAAAGATGAAAAAGGCAAGTGAGTTGGTGAATCAAAATATCGAGGTATGATTGGTAGTTTACTTTATTTAACCGCAAGTAGACCCGATATTCTTCATGTCATATGCCTATGTGCTCAATTTCAAAGCAATCCAAAGAATCTTGTTTAAGTGCCGTTAAAAGAATTTTTTGATATTTGAAAGACACTATTTCTTATGGCTTGTTTTATCCAAAGAATGATTTTTTTAAAGGATATAGTTAGGGATGTCAATGGGACGGGTTAAAACCCGGACCCATATTTAATGGGGCGGGTCTAAACCCAGTAAAGCGGGTCCTTGGGTGGGTTACAAAATCCAATTTTTGAAAACCCGTCGGGTACGGAGTGGGTAACGGGTCCACTTAGACCCGCCCCATATATGCATAATATTAGTTTTTTTTATTAAGTTAAATATAATTATTAGAGGACTGACAAGTCATAGGCAACTACATGAATTAGTGCTAGTAAATTTCTCTCCAACTATTTGCAATTCACCATTCTCTTTGTCCCTGTTTTGTTGGTGGACTAGTTTTATGTTGTTTTTACAGATATCAAGGGAAGATGGTTTTAAATGATGGCTTTTGAGTACATGTACTTTGCATTCTGAAATTTAGTCTTAAGTAAATTAATAGTTTTTGTTCGACAAATTTACAGTACTGCTTGAAGTCTTTTTTATTTTTTGACAATTAATGCTTGAGTTGAAGTCTTTTTCATCTGCTCGTAGGAATATTTTCTTTTATGGAAATTTGTGCTATGAATTAATAACTTATTTAATATTATTATTAACTAACTTGGGGCCTAATGTAAAGATTAAATATAAATAGTCAAACAATTTAAGCAGTACTTAAGTGAAGAATTGCTCAGGTTTTTTTAACCTTCAGAAGCTATATATGAAGCTGACCAATCAATCTTTAACTTACAAATTAGTCAAAAGCGGGTCCGGCGGGTCTAACCTGCCGGGTCCCAGGTCCAATGTGAGGCGGGTCCTAAGGCGGGGCGGAGGGGTCCTGGGTCTAACTTTTTTTTGCGCGGGTTTAGCCAAATCTATCCCAGACCCGTCCCATTGCCATCCCTAGATATAGTGATTCGGATTATGCGGGAAATATTGATGATTGTAAAAGTAATTCCGGATCATGTCAATTTTTAGGCGATTGCCTAATATCTTGGTTTTCTAAGAAATAAAATTGTGTATCTTTATCAATGGCAGAAGCCGAATACATTTCCGCGGCCTTTTGTTGTACTCAACTTCTTTGGATGAAACAGACTTTAGCGGATTGCAAATACTTTTTCGAAAATGTTCCTATTTTTTGTGATAATACGTCCACTATAAACATTGCTCAAAATCCGGTTCATCATAATCGAACAAAACATATTGAAGTTCAACATCATTTTCTAAGGGATTGTATTTATAAACAAAAAATTGAGATGTGTTTTGTTCCGTCTCAAAATCAACTTGCGGATATCTTTACAAAACCTTTGGCCGCCGAGTCTTTTACTTCAATTCAAGCTCGAGCTCGTTTAGGCATAATGCATATCGAACGAGGTCTATGATTGCATTTTGTGCATTTTTAAAACTTAGGAATGAAAAATCGCATTTTTAACTTCAAATTTGGACAGAACCTGGATTGGAGAATAAGTACCAGTTCGACCAGCCCAGGGGACATCGCACTTTCGACAGTCGACCGACCTAAAAACATTTCATAACTTAAATTGGTTCTGTCAGATACTTAGTCTATTTCTCATATTTTCACACCCCTTCACGCATTTCACACACCAATCACTCAAAATAATTTTCTCTTGCAATTTCTACTATATTGGGCTTCTTTAATGTATATATCGTCCATATTATTCATCTTCCACAATCATTGGTAAGTTCAATTCTCTCTTTAATCTCAATTGGGTTGAACCCTTGACAACTTTGTTGGAACTTAATGAATTTTTAAAATTCGTGTATTTATATGTTGAGGATTGTGTATTGATGATATATGATTGCAGAATTAAGATTGATGTTGATTTTTTGGGCATGATTATATTTACCAATGTCATAAACAACTTTAATTTTATCATATGCATGCCAAGTGTTTGATAAAATGCATCAATAAAAATTTCATCTTTTGCATGATTCTCTTGATTATCATTGACTCATATCTTTATGGAGATCATGTTTTATCCATCAAATGAACTTCTATATACTTTCTCCTAATGATTGCCTTTACATTTTGAAATTCTAAGCTTTTCCCTTAATGGCATGATATTGATTCGATTCAATCACTTTGATGTCTATTTATCATATTTTTATCGTGTTAATGATCTTTTTGATGATTCCAAAGGGAGGAGAAAAATAGAATGAGCTCATAAACTTATGTTAAGTTCAATTGAGCTAGAAAAAGCTCGATCCATTGTCTAACTCACCCACACTGCAATGGAGTTAGTCGGTCAATATTTTTGTCAAAATGACATTTATTTTCCCAATGGCCAATTTAAGCAGTTACAATTGTTAAAATGTAAATAAAAATATAAATTCAAACAATGAATGATACAATTTATGTGTTCTTTAACATCCAGATTGTCTTAAAATGACGTATACCGTGAAATTATGAAATAGTTTAATATCGTGAAGTTTATGAAATAGCTAATGTCGTGAAATTTATGAAATGCAAGCAAACCTAATTTTCTTTAGGAAAATGACATTTTGCCCACCTTTGACTCAGAATGTCGCCTTAATAATTTGCAGAATATAAATCATAGTTGTCAGACACGAACTGGTTTCCTACACAAATAAGATATGATATTTTAGGAGTCTGAAGTGGAAAATTAATAATGTAGCACATCTTAAATATATTAGGGAAAGCTAAGTTAGGAGAAATCTGGACTAGGATTGGAGGAGTTGTGAGCGAAACGGAACATTTACGGACATGTAACTAGTCTAAGAAAATAATTAAGGAATCAATCCTTAAGCTTTCTTAATCAGATTTGATTTTAAAGTTTTAAATTATTAGACCTTACACAACTCCAAACTACGTATAACATATACTTTTTTCCCCAAATGATAGACTTTTATAAATAACTCAAAGAGTAAACAAATTACAATCAAAGTAACGTAGCCGACTGGCTAAGTTCCAACAAGACTAACAAATGAGTCAAGAGGGGAATTGGCTAGGCCAATTCAAGTCACATTCACCTTCTAACGCAAGCAAGGCAAGACGATTACAACAATTTTTGCTTTGAGTATCCAAAACAGAAAAAAACAAGAGAATCGAAGATATAACCAAAAAGAAAGATGTCTTTGGCTGTGGATACAACTTCCGAATCAAAAGATGATTTGTTGGTAAGCTTTCCCACCATATCCTTGTCATCTAGCTTCAAAATTATCTTCTTAATATCATACTCAAAAGCAAGCAAATTAAAGAGCAGATCTTACTCCTAGAAGGGTAGCTTCAACTGAATTCCCAAGAGAATCCCTAAACGTTGCCCAAGATCTAAGACAAGAACCATTCACATCAGCAAGAAAACCTCCACTCCCAGCCCGACCTACATGAAACACAATGCTGCAGTTCAACACCGGAGTAGCTTCATTCATCAAATGATTCAAATCCCCCCGGACACCTTCAGTTTTGGCAAGAGAGACCGCTGAGACGTATAACATATATACTAATTTGTTGTCAATTGGGGAATACATCTATTACAAACCATTCCTGTAAACAATCTATTATTTTTTTTCTGTAAACAATCTATTAATAATAGGGCTAAAGTTCAATTATAACAATAAAAAAGTACAATATCTTAAAGTACCAATTACGTGAATCTGGGTTACTCACCCAACTTTTATCCCTTTAAAATTTATCGTTTTTTTTTTCTTTTAACACCGTTTATGGACTTAATATAAAATTTCAAAATTACATTTATGTTTAAACATAGAATCTGTATAGTTTCAATCCAAAGTTAAACATTTCAGTCTTCTTTTTATTTAATTTTACTTTTTTTTTACTTTTTGTAATTATCCCAAAAGTAGTCTTTAATAAAAAGATTAAGACTTTTAATTAAGTATCTCAAAATCTAGTCTTGTATTTTGTTTTCTTTTACAATCCAGATTATGTGTTTCCAATTCCTTTTTGTTTAATTAGATTTCTGCCATTCACCATCCACCAACAAAACAAGATTCCAAGTTTAGATGGAAAATTGAGAAGAAAGATGAAGTCTGTCCCTCACTCACCTGCTATCGGCTGAGAGATGAACGAGGTGTTAGGAATTTTATTGTTTAGATTTTGATGAATGCCATATTAAACTTAGAATAGAAAGTTGGCACCCCAATTCTTGTTGTAAAATGCATTGTAATGAATAGAGTGGCCAAAGTGGTCAAGACAACTCACGCCCTAACATGCAAGAAGACAATCAAGATCTGGAAGGAAGACTCAGCTGCGAGACAGTGAGTATGGCAAAGAAGAGTAGACGGGAACACTCTTTGAAGAAGCGGTGAGTAGAGCATCGGTCAAGTCAACTCAAGAAAAGCCAAGTCTCAAGTTGAAGTGAGAAGAGTCATCCGATGATTGGAAGTCGACTCTAAGTCACCTGGGAAAGCAAGGAAATGCGGTCAAGTCGAGATAATCGTAAAAAGAACCGTTGCACGTAAATCAAGAGATTTACTTAAACAAGTAATATCTCCATACAACCTTTCTTGGAGTGCTCAGTCCCGAGGAAGCGTGCAAAAGGAATGAACCAATGGGAAGCACTACACCGTGTCGAACTACGAAAAGGTGAAAAGAATAATTCATACGAGGAAACGGCAATTCCAAGAACGCAAGCCAACGACGCAAAGTGACTTTCAAAAATAAGCCTATCTCTTCAACGGGCAAATTTTTGAAAGTTCACTATAAAAAGGCTGAGGAGTTAGTTTGAGAAAAGAATGCATGAATGACACATACGTGAGATATACAAGCACATTAGAAAATCAAACAATCTCAATCCTCAAGCCTACATTCTCAAGTACATCAATCCAACACTTACCGTGAAGGAAGAGAGCTTCAACTTGATTGAAGAGGAAACCTTTGAAAACAAGGGTCTACTTTCCGGGAAGGATTGTAGAAAAGTTCAAAGTTGAACTAAGTCTTAAGCATTTGGAGGGCTTCGTGATCAAATTCAAAGAGCTTGAGCAAGTGAGTCATGTAGTAGCAAGGCAGCTGCCACTGTGAAGAAGGCGAGTCGAGCGAGAAGCCGGTGAGTGATCAAGGCGTCTCGGAGGCCGAGTCCCAAAGGATCAAGTCATTTGTTGTGATCAAGACTTGTATCCGGGACTGTTACCACTTTGTAAACGATCATTACTTAGTGGATTCCTCCGGAGTTGGAGAAGAGGAGTAGAAGAATTACCCCATCTTGAACCTCTATAAAAACTTTTTCTTTGTGTCATTTACATTTCAAAGCATTTAAATTCTGCACTTTTAATTGCTTATATCTTGATAAATTTGCTATCCATTTGATAATTTACAAGTACTAAATCAAGCTCTAATATCTTGCTTAATCAAACTTAAGGGTGTTAAGTCTTCCGCTGAAAAATAAAACCACACGGTGAGTTAAATTGTAGCCAACGGTGAGTTACTCCATCAACGGCTCAATTTGAGTCATTTGAAAGATTAACTCTCTTGAGTGACTAATTCGATTGTCCATCAGGAGGACACGGTGTGTAGAATTAACTCTGTAGATTTAAAAGGACTAAATCGAAAATTTGGTAAGGTTTATTCAACCCCCTTCTAAACCTTACACTTACACCCCTTGGGACCTACAAGTGGTATCGGAGCGGTTGGTTCATTGAACCCTCCCCATGGCAGTTCTTGAACTAGATCTCCAAAACTTTTTTAAAGTCTGCTTTAGTACTTAAACTTTCAAAACTCTTTTTATTAAAAGTCATTATCATGGAAGCAAATCTAACACGCATCCCTATGTTCACTATTGAAGAATTTGATGATTGGAAAATTCGTATGCAGGCTCATCTATCAGCATTACATGATGAGATGTGGATAGTAATAGAAGATGGGCCTCTACAAATATTAAAAGTGAACACAATTTTGTCGAAGAGTTGCAGCTGAAGGAGAAGAAGATGCTGCTCCCAGACCAGTCATGGTTGAAAAACCAAGAACTGAGTGGACAAATGATGACAGAAAAAGATACAACCTGGATAATGTAGCCAAGGACATCCTCTACAAAACCTTGGACAAAGCCATGTTCAACAAAGTCAAATCATGCAAAACGGCTAAAGAAATCTGGGACAAGCTGACATTAATTTGTGAAGGCTCAGAGCAAATCAAAGAAAACAAATTATCAGTAGCTGTACAGAAGTTTGAAAATTTCAAAATGATCTCAGGAGAGAATCTGGATCAACTGGACGCTCGGTTTACAGAAATCACAAATGAGCTGTCTACACTTGGAAAGGAATATACACAGAAGGAAATGTGTATGAAGATCCTAAAAAGTCTTCCAATTTGAATGGGAAATGAAGGTCATGGCTTTGAGACATTCCATGGACCTATCAAAGACATCCAACCATGAACTATTCTCGGACCTCAAAGCCTATGAGTTTGAAAGAAGAAAAAGACCGAGGAAGAGACAAGCTGTACCCAAAACAGTGCTCTAATTGTCAAAGATGGGAAAGAGTCGAGGTCAAAGAGGCAATTGACCCGAAGAAATAGCCCTGATAATTAAAAGATTTAACAAGTTCTTTAACAAGAACTACAAGAGAGAAAGGGTGAATCTTCGAAGACACTCGGCTCCCACCAAATCAAGAGATGATAGGCCAACCAAGAGAACGAGATCATCAACAAGTTGAGTATCAAAGGGTGACAACTCAAGAGTAGAAAGAGTGATCAAAAGGTGAATATCTGTGTTGGAATTGTAGACAACAGGTCACTATGCCATTATTGCTCATATCCTAGTCAACAAGTACATGGGAATGAAGAAGAAAGAAAGGTCTTGAGAGAAAGAAGACAAGAAAAGAAAAAAGGCAATGATGGCCGCAGAGATCGAGACTGACCAAGTCAAGAGAGACAGTGATTCGAGAGCGGTGAAGTGACTACTCGAGTGACTCGAAGAAGAAGCCTTGATCCGCTTAATGGCCAAAGAACAAGATCAAGAAGATGAGGTACAATCTAATTCAACAAGCTCAGACACTAGTGATAGTGACTGTGACACACACACTTCATCACCTACTGATCTTTATGATTCATTAGGCAAAATGATGAAAGATTTTGAGCACATTAAATCCTCACACACACTATTGAATGAGGAAAAAACATGACCTACTTAAAAGTCAAAACTCAAAGCTGACTAAGGAGCTGAGTACTCTAAGTCAAATAGCTGTTGAAAATGAAAGTTTAAAGGCTGAAAATGCTAAATTAGTAGCTGAAATTGCTGCTATAGAAAAGAGGGAGAATGACCTCAAAAATGTTATTGCCTCATTTACTAAGGCATCTAAATCAATGGATGATCTTATTATGAGTCAAAGAGAATGTGGAGACAAGACAGGCTTAGGATTTAATTCCTTTGTGCCATGTCAAACCTCAAGAGTAATTTTGGAAAAAGGATCTTCAAGTCATGAAGAGTCTGAAAAACCCAAAACTCTAAATGTTGCACACACATTCACTCCAAAGCACAATACTAAGCAAACTGGCCTTGGTTACAAAGGAAAAGGAAAACGGCCGATTGAGTATCTTTGAAAGGGCAGTGAGAAGAGATTCACCGAGTCCCTCAAAGCAAACTCCTAACAGAAAATACTCAGTAAAGAAGAAAGAGCTACCAAAAATTCAGAAAATCCATAAAAGAAATACATATGATGGGAATGGTAGAAAATATCCAAGCCAAGTGATTGGAACAATGTGAACTATCGGATAGACTTATGGAATATAAGCCCAGTGGCAAAGGCTGCCTAGAACTCAACAAAGGCCATTCCAAAAGTATAAGAGCTTTCATCAAAGCACACACATGCACCTAGGCACTACACTCAAAAGCACCACAATTACCCAAGGAAGGCAATTGCTAAAACACATATGCATGCATACGGACAAAGAGACAAATTTGTATGAACACAGAATCCCCAAGCAATTTGCGGAATTAATTATGATTATGGCACGATAGATGGCAACCCCTTAGAGTCAAATCATTTGGCTATAGGTTGGTTGGATCATCTTACAATTCTAACCCCTCGGGACCCGGACAAGTATGGGTACCTAAAACTTAATTTCTTTGATTGCGGGTTGAGCAGTGAGTGCCAAGGAACTGGTACATGGATAGTGGTGTTCCGGACATATGACAGGAAATAAGAGAAATCTGTCAAAATTCAAGGAAGTCAAAGGAGCCAAAGTCATATTTGGAGGAAATGAAGCTCCTGGTGAAATAAGAGGCATTGGATCCATCAAGAGGAATGGATTAGAAATCACGGATGTTGCATATGTTGAAGGACTCAACTTCAACCTCGAGTATCGATCGGCTACGTGACAAGGGCTACAATGTTGGATTCAACATGGGTGTATGCCAAATCAAGGATATTGAATCAAATGAAGTTGTCTTTGCAAGGAAATAGACAAAAGAATATGTATGTAGTGGATTGGTCAATCGCAACACCCAAAGACTGTCTCTAGCAAAACCTTTGAATCAAATTATTGTGGCACAAAAAGCTGAGTCACCCTGAATTTCAAAACAATTAACAAGCTAGCAAGAAGTCATCTTGTAGAAGGACTTCCGGACTCGATATACAAGAAGGAGAGTATATGTGATGCATGTCGGAAGGAAAACAAATCAAGTCGTCATTCAAAGAAAAGACATGCCCATCCTCAACAAGAATATTGCATCTACTTCATATGGATCTATTTGGCCCGGTGGAACCGACCATCATAAGTGGAAAGAAATACACCTTGGTGGTAGTAGATGACTACTCAAGATATACATGGACAATATTCATGTGCAAGAAGAAAGAAACCCTACAAAAACTACCACGGTGATGAAGAGAATTCAAAATGAGAAGAGTCAAACCATTATCAAAATAAGATCGGATAGAGGAACTGAGTTTGTCAATGGAATAATAACTCGATATTGTATTGAGAATGGTATTGGTCATGAACTATCGCGACAAGGACTCCTGTGAGAATGGAGTTGCGAAAGAAGGAGCTTAAGAACCCTCAAAGAAGCGGCAAGAACCATGTTACCAAGACGGGGTTACCAAAAAGATTTTGGGTGAAAAGCAATCAACACGACACTTGCTACACCCAAAAGGATGTATGATAAATAGCGGTGACAAAGACTCCTATGAGATCCGGGTGGAAGAAAACCAAGTGTTGCATATTTGAGAATATTTGGATGTAAATGCTTCATCCACAACAATGGCAAAGACAACCTAAAGGCTTTTGATGCTAAGGTGATGAAGGTATCTTCTTAGGATACTCGGTGAAAGCAAAGCCTGAAGAATACTCAATAAAAGAACTATGGTTCTGAGAGGAATCCATTCATGTAGTATTCGATGAGCAAATGTAAATGGAGAAAACATTGAAGAGTCGGCTGATAAGTTGAAACATCCAATCATGAGAAGAGTCCCTACGGAAGTAGTCGGGATTATCAACTCGAGGAAGAAGATGAGATAGTGAATCTCAAAAGCGGTGGAAAATTTGCGGCTAAGTGACCACGAAAGAGGCGACCCAAAGAACACAACCGCAAGTCGATGAATCCGGCTAACTTACTCCAACTTTGATGTAAGATGGTGAGAGACCATCCACGAGAACTTGTCATTGGAGATATGAGAGAAGGTGTCAAAACAAGATCGAACTCAACAAGAAGCTATGTTCACATGCTTCATTTCGCAAATAGAGCCAAAAGATGTGTCACAAGCATTGGATGACACACATTGGATTCAAGCTATGCAAGAAGAGCTGAATCAGTTTGAGAGAAATAAAGTATGGGAACTAGTGCAAAGACCCATACATCAAAATGTTATTGGAACCAAATGGGTATTCAGAAATAAGATGAGCGAGGAAGGCTCGTCGTAAGAAATAAAGCAAGACTAGTAGCCAAAGGATATTGCCAAGAAGAAGGGATAGATTTTGATGAAACATTTGCCCCTGTAGCAAGATTGGAAGCTATAAGGATGTTTCTTGCCCATGCAACTCACAAGAATTTCATTGTATATCAGATGGATGTAAAAAGTGCATTCCTAAATGGTTTATTGGAAGAAGAAGTATATGTTGAACAACCTCCAGGATTTGAGCAGAAGACTCTTGGAGACAAGGTATACAAACTCAAGAAAGCCTTGTATGGATTGAAACAGGCACCCAGAGCATGGTGAAACAGCTGAAGGATGGAACCTTCATAAGTCAAACAAAATATACCAGAGATTTAATGAAGAAATTTGGTATGGAAGAAAAGTCTTCTGTAAAAATACCAATGAACACATCAGTCAAAATGGACATGGATGCGGATGGCAAGCCAGTAGATCAAACAAGATCTGAGCACTTATTGGATCATTGCTCTATCTCACGTTAGCAGGCGGACATCACCTTTCTTTGTAGGTGTATGTGCAAGATTTCAATCTGCTCCAAAGAGAGCCATATGACAAACAGACTAAGAGAATATTGAGATACGAAAGGAAGCCAAAAGTAGGCCTATGGTATCAAAGGAAGGTGGATTCAAGCTAATTGGCTATTCGGACTACGACTCTATTTGGATGCGAGTGGACATGAAGAGCACTTGGGCACTTGTCAAATGCTAGGAAACAGACTAATTTCTGGTTTAGCAAGAAGCAAAACTCAATAGCCACCTCTGGTGAGGCGAGAATACATAGGCTGCGGGCGTTTGTTGTGCCCAAGTCCTATGGATGAGACAACGGTGAGAGACTATGAAGTTGAAGAAAAGGAAATTCCAATCATGTGTGATAACACAAGTGCCATTGCAATCACTCAAAATCTGTGTTGCACTCAAGAACAAAACATATAGATGTCGGATATCATTTCATAAGAGATCATGTTGAAAAGAAGGACATTATCTTGGAATACATCTCAACCGATAAACAACTAGCCGACATCTTCACAAAAACCGTTATGTGAATCAAGATTTGAAGAACTCAAGCATGAGTTGGGGTTAATTGGTGGTGACACTCTGGACAAATCAAAGAAGAGTATTAGAACAGAAAAAGAAGTGAAAAAGAGTGAAAACAAAAATCAACTTAGTAAATCACCAGATCGGAAGAAAACACAAGACTACACCAAGTCGGTGATAATTTGAGTCACCAAAGAAGCTGCGAGGAGTAGAGTTAAATCGGCTAAGAGATAAGTGAATAACTTATGAGCAAAGTGACAAAAACGCAATCGTTTAACTTAAGCGGGGAATGTTTTAAGGAACACGTCGGATAATGATGATGTGTACGGACATAAAAGCTGCACACTAAACTTATGATTGGATATAAATCTTGCCGCATTAAATACGAGGCGTGAAATGCTCAATAGGGCGTGCGAAATCCAAGCCGTTGATTTCGATCACAATTCAAAAACCGCCTGCACGTCCTTTCATAAACCATATTTAAACCATTTTCGTAGTTTCTCTCTCACACTTCTAAAAAGCTGTTCATCTTTTTTTCTCTCAAAAGCAAAGGCAAACTACTCTCGAAACCCTATCAACATTCTAATCAATTTACGAGACTTTTCTTGATATAATTTGAGAAATGGCACCAACTTACGACTTTACTAAGTTAGGAAAGCAAATCCACACCGGTTCGGCGGTGGATTTAAACGGAATGGTAAGCGAGGGTCCGACGACACCCTGGTGAAGAAAATTCTTGAAAAGTTGGAAACGTCAGGACTAAAACCGTTTCTAATTTGGAATATCCTATGACCTATGTGGAGGAGGTCGCACAATTCTACGTGAATCTTTGAGATTCACACGATGAAGGAATCAAGTCATCATTCACGGGAAGCGGTGACTATTGCGCGCCAAGGATTTGGTGAATATTGCTCACTACACGCGGAAGGAGCAAATCGTGAAATTAAGGAAAGCTGATGTAAACTTGGGCCGACGCATGGAAAAAATAGCCAAGTCGACCTTGCTTGATAAAATTATATACACAAACAAACAAGAGCTTTGAAGGAGGATTATCACAAATTGTTGGACATAGTTGCCAAATGTATCGACATCAAATTTGGCGACTTTGACCAACTATCAAAGGCAAAGCTGATTGTGATGGTTTGCAATCATCGAAGAAAAGAAGATAAATTGGGCTGAGTTTATCTCGGCCGGACTCTGCCCGAGCGTGGGGAACAAGTCCTTCAAAGAAGATGGCACATTTGGAGGATCCGGGATATGGCCTAGTAATTGGCGGCTATTGGAGGTGAAAGAGTCCCTCTTAGACATGGGAAGGCCTTCCATGTTAACAAGAGGATGTTGAGCTAACCTCTCACGGTGCTCGAAGCGAGCTTATGCCAAGAGAGGCGACACGGTGAGGGGAATCGGTGACCAAGAAGATGTTGCTTCTCTCTCCGAAGAAAAGCCCGCCCGGTGCCCGAAGAAGATCGCTTTGCCCATGCGGCAAAGAAAACCAAACATGCTCCTTGCCCTGTTAGAGTCACTGCCCAGCCGTGTCACTTGCCCTGCAGCGAGAGGTCGAGAAGGACTCACAAATACCTTCTCCGATCATCAAAAGGAGGAGAACTAACAAGCCCAGGAGACGGCCGGCTCCTCGAAACAAACACAAAGGCCCCGCCGCCAAGACTCGGGAGGACACCGCCTCGAACCGTAAATTCCCGGTACAAACCAGGAGAGACGAAGAAGACTCGTCAAGCGGTCGAACAGGAGAAACCAGGTGAGTCGATTCTCGGCTAGCACAAATACCGGAGACTCTTTGGAGAAGTAGAGTCTCGGATGTAGTTGATAAAGCTTGACCAAGTCTTTGAAGGCGTCACAGAGAGCAACCGAAGACACTGTTTGTAGCTCACAAAACACAAGAAGAACCAGCCCAGCGAGATAGTGATGTAATGATCCTATCTCCACCTTACCCGGACATCCAAAATCGTGCGTGAGTGGAGAAAATGGAAGTTGAGCAAGTCGAGGAACAGTTCCAACGGCCCGAGTTCATAGAAGAAGAAGAAGGCTGCTAAATTTCATTGGACTAACTCGTGCTCCCAAAGACTTGATGAGGACAAGCTGCTTAGACATCCTGCAGATCTACAAGGACGGGGAGAGAGCAAAGCAAGTGAAGAAGCGTCGAAGCACGTGAGAAGGCAAGCATCGCCCCTATCTCGGCACCACGAACACTTCCATCCTCTTCTTGATGTCTTCTCGAAAGTGACGAGGAACGAGGAGAATGCTGCCCGGAAGAGTTACAAATGCAAAGCAAGCATTGCATGAATCAAGAATTCTTCACGAGCAAAGACTAATGGAGGGACCAGGAGAGTCCTCGAACACACGGTGAAATCGATCCTATGGGAGTGGTTCAAAAATAGCCAGTGATGTTTCTGCTACCACTTCCTGACTCACTCACTCGGAAGAAGCAATAAGGGACATGGCGATGAATGGCGGGCTAGTGGGGACCCGGTCAGAGCCAACCCCTATTGAAGGTGTGCTACCACCGCTCCAACGGTGAACCATCAGTTCAACAGGGAGTCCGAGACGAGTGACCCCACTCCAAGTCACTCGGTGGTGCGCCGGGAGGGAAACTCCTCCCTGCTGCGGCAAGGTCGGAGGATCTTCGCAGATGACTCCACAAAGAAGCAAGGAGGCGAAGAAGAGAAATTACAATCACAAGAAAAACGACAAGTTGCCATCAACGAAGCTCGAGGCAGTTGAGACTGTCTCGGTGAGGTGCCAACCGCTCTGAAGGCTAATGACGCTTCTTGATGCGGTCGAGGCACGAGGAAGAAGAACCACAGGAGTTAACACTGGGGCGATGAAAGTGCAATCCATGGGGTTGAGACTCCAATGGATGCCATCTGTAGAAGAACCTAAGCGGTACCTTTGTCGAAAGGGAGGACAAAGGCCTCGCAGCGTAAGAGAGAGCTTGGAGGAAATGAAAGGCCACGGGAGGTTGAAACTTCCCGGGGTAAAAGAGGTCAAGAGAACATCCCTCCTGCAATCATCGACCCATCCGAGAAGGAGATCGGCGCACTTCATGATTCCCAGGACAACCCCGATGTCACTTTTCCGGGATCAAGAAGGCGAAGAAAGAAGGCCGAGTCAACCCCATGACAAATCCAAAAGACTCAGTTTGCGGGTGTTCCAAGCACGAGTAAGTCGATCCCAAGACTACTCGTCAAACTTTTAACTTTGATGATGAGCCACCTCTAGAAATCTCATCATCGTCCGATGATGGGCGATAAGGCCGAGGACAAGTCTCTTGAAAAGGAAAAATCGGTGAGACCAACGGTACATTAAGATAAAACTAAGGCTCGACAAGCCGAGTCTATTTCACAACCAAACCGGTGAACCGGCAACCCTGCTCCGGCCCCTCAAGCTACTTTGGATCGATTCCCAAAAGAACTTCACGCGCACCGCTCATCATCGAGCGGATCGTCGGCGGTGATGAATCTTTTGTAGAATCTTTCCCTTTCTCACTTTGGAGATACGAGAACTCCACGAAGAGTCGGAAAATGAGCAAGCACGATATCACAAACCACCTCCTGTTTTTCACTCGGGCACCATTGTTCGGCCCGATTTTGATTTCGATCTTTGTATGGCCATCACCGCTGCAATGTGAAGAATCATTTGAAGTTCGAGAAGTGTTCAAGGCACTCTTTCTTTGAAGTTGAAAAGATGGAGAGGCATCGAGGCCTCTTTGGACATGCGGACAATGAGAGATGCCACCACTACGGTGACTTAAGAGGCATAACGATTCGAATAAGGGAATGGCAACAAAGCAATCAATGCGTGTGGAGCAGGTGAGATACTTGAGAACCTTGTTTAACAAGCTGCTTTGGTGTGGAGAGTGAGAATGTTGATGCGAAAACAAAGGCGGGGAACACATTGAGCATATGCATGAAGCTCACACTGCTGCGAGATCAAGGCTGCTGCGTGAGCGAATGCAAATGAAATACGGCGTTTGGAAGAACACATGACAAGAAAATTCAGCCTTCTCATGGTGAGATGAAGCTAATTTCGTGAGAATCCAACGCTACTAGATCGAATTTCGTCTTTGCATACAACGCAGCAGACTTGAAGCAAAATTCAACCATCGAGAAGACTCGACTTCATGCTTGCGGCATGTTCTGGGGTTCCTCTATCCTTTGATGATGCCAAAAAGGGGAAGAGGAATACCTTAAAAGCGACAAAAATGTTTGAAAAGAAAGGAAGCGGTGAGAAGGGAAGCGGTGAGAAGGGAAAATCGGTGAGAAAATTTGAAAGCGAAGAAAGGAAAATCTCTTTGAGGGGAAGGATCAAAAGATATGACCTTGATGATTGCACAAACCCCAACGGGGTCTGTCACGGTGACATTATAAGCGACAAACTCCCGTGACTCGCCACTCCAAGACTCTGTTTGTATCTATGGTGAGAAGAGAAAAGAAATTGAAGCGAGGGATGAAGGAAGTGGAAGGAAGAATGGATGCCAGGGTGATGAACATCTTGAAAGAACATGGAGGCATTCCGGTTACATGAGACACGTATGCCATTTGGATGTCGGGGACAGAGCGAGATCGGTTAGCCAATTCAAAACGCTCGAATCGAAGGATATTTTGCAAATATGTCCATGGCTCAAGCTTGGGACTTATCTTGGGAAAAGGGTCTCACATTGTGTGAAGAAGGCGCGAGACAAGAGACTTAGCGATCGCTCTGCTGGTCACTCTGCTAGTCAATCGGTGGGAAGAAAAGACCAAAGTCTGATATCGCCCGAGGTAGAGGAAGAAGCGGCGTGTGGAGGAAGAAGCTTGAGACCTAGGCCTTTGCCCTTTGCCCAAAGAATATCGAATACGTAGATCCTGGAAAGAAAGGAGGGATCACTGGGGTGGCTTGACCAAGTGGCAAATTTGCGAGTAGCTAAAACTAATTTGAGTATGCAAAGAGAATAGAAAAGAAAACAAAAAGACAAACTCGGCTATGGCGGGAGAGACAGGAAAGACTAAGGAAAGATGAAGGCTGCCGGGGAAGGCATATGAGAAGAAAAAGAAGCGGTGACGACGAGAAAAAGAGAAGAAGAAGAAAGAAGATCTTGATCAAGATGAAAGAAGGAGACAAGCGAAGGAGATGAAGTGTTCTTTGTCCAACCCTTCATGTATTTTATTATGTAAATACATACAATGTAAGTCTTACGTAATAGAGTTATAAATTTTTCTTGTGAAGACAATTATATACTACGATACACCTTGTAAATGATTGTGTTAAGTACAAGAATGATATGATCAATAAAAAGATTGATTCTGCGCATACATTCTATGTCAATACACTATCTGTATGTATCTTTGTTATTTACATATTTGTATGATCTAAGTTTTGGCATCATCAAAAGGGGAAATTGTTAGGAATTTTATTGTTTAGATTTTGATGAATGCCATATTAAACTTAGAATAGAAAGTTGGCACCCCAATTCTTGTTGTAAAATGCATTGTAATGAATAGAGTGCTGGCCAAGCTGGGTCAAGACAACTACGCCCTAACATGCAAGAAGACAATGAAGACTGGAAGGAAGACTCTGCGAGACATTTGAGTATGGCAAAAGAAAGAGTAGACGAGAACACTCTTTGAAGAAGCGGTGAGATGCGGTGAGTAGAAGCATCATCAAGTCAACTCAAGAAAAGCCAAGTCTCAAGTTGAAGTGACGGAAAAGTCATCCAATGATTGGAAGCTGACTCTAAGTCACCTGGGAAAGCAAGGAAATGCGGTCAAGTCGAGATAATGTAAAAGAACCGTTGCCGAGAAATCAAGAGATTTACTTAAACAAGTAATATCTCCATACAACCTTTCTTGGAGTGCTCGTCCCCGAAGCGTGCAAAAGGAATGAACCAATGGGAAGCACTACACCGTGCGAACTCGAAAAGGTGAAAAAGAATAATTCATACGAGGAAAGCGGCAATTCCAAGAAGCGCAAGCCAACGACATTGCAAAGTGACTTTCAAAAATAAGCCTATCTCTTCAACGGGCAAATTTTTGAAAGTTCACTATAAAAAT
Source organism: Rehmannia glutinosa (assembly GCA_016081115.2). Classification (NCBI taxonomy): domain Eukaryota; kingdom Viridiplantae; phylum Streptophyta; class Magnoliopsida; order Lamiales; family Orobanchaceae; genus Rehmannia; species Rehmannia glutinosa. Next base: position 70,963,438 of record CM071930.1, on the reverse strand, counting down.
TTGAGGAGTTAGTTTGAGAAAAGAATGCATGAATGACACATACGTGAGATATACAAGCACATTAGAAAAAGCTGAAACAATCTCAATCCTCAAGCCTACATTTCAAGTACATCAATCCAACACTTACCTGTGAAGGAAAAGAGCTTCAACCAGTTGAAGAGGAAACCTTTGAAAACAAGGGTCTACTTTCCGGGAAGGATTGTAGAAAAGTTCAAAGTTGAACTAAGTCTTAAGCATTTGGAGGGCTTCGTGATCAAATCCAAAGAGCTTGAGCAAGTGAGTGTAGTAGCAAAGGCGCTGCCCTGTGAAGAAAGTGAGTCGACGAGAAGCCGGTGAGTGATCAAGGCGTCTCATGAGTCCCAAAGGATCAAGTCGGTGTTGTGATCAAAACACTTGTAGATCTACGACTGTTACCACTTTGTAAACCGATCATTACTTAGTGGATTCCTCCGGGAGTTGGAGAAAAGAGGAGTAGAAGAATTACCCCATCTTGAACCTCTATAAAAACTTTCTTTGTGTCATTTACATTTCAAAGCATTTAAATTCTGCACTTTTAATTGCTTATATCTCTTTGATAAATTTGCTATCCATTTGATAATTTACAAGTCTAAATCAAGCTCTAATATCTTGCTTAATCAAACTTAAGGGTGTTAAGTCTTCCGCTGAAAATAAAACCCACGGTGAGTTAAATTGTAGCCAAGTTGGTGAGTTACTCCATCAACAGCTACAAATTTTGAAGTCATTTGAAAGATTAACTCTCTTGAGTGACTAATTCGATTGTCCATCAAGGACACATTTGTGTAGAATTAACTCTGTAGATTTAAAAGGACTAAATCGAAAATTTGGTAAGGTTTATTCAACCCCCCCTTCTAAACCTTACACTTACACCCCTTGGGACCTACACGAGGGAAGAAATTGCAATTGGTTTTCTTTTGAAGAAACTCGTGTTTTACTTTTACACATTTCATATTACGTTTTCTGTTATTTTCCCTTTTCCCTCCATGTGATGACTGATACGTGGCACATTATTACTGGTTGAGTTAGTTAGATGTACATGTTTTCCATGCTGTAGAAGTTCACATGTATAAATTTGTAAGCTATACTGCAATTCTCATTAAGTCACAAATGAATACAAAATTTCTTCTCCCAGCATTCTACAATTATCTATGATTTTATCATGGTATCTAGAGCTTAGGTGTTTATCATGAGGCGACGCGATGGAAACAGAAGAAATAATTGGCCGGTCCTTGCTGCGTACGGTGATGCACCTACGGAGCTCCAGGAGGGAGATCCGATGTATCTGCGAGCTCTGACAATCCAGGGGCTGTGCTTGTGACCACTCCTCTGAATGGAAACAATTACCCATCCTGGAGTCGCTCCATGATGCTTGCCCTTAGAGCTAAGACTAAGCTGGGTTTCATCAATGGTAAGATTGATAAACCCAAACCTAAATCTCCAACGTTTGAACTATGGAAAAAGGCTGATTGCATGGTTGTGTCGTGGATTTTAAATTCAATTTCTCGTGATTTAGTTGATGCTTTTATATATGCTAATTCCGCCAAGGAATTGTGGGATGACTTGGCGGAACGTTTTGGTGAATCGAATGGAGCTCTATTATATCCGTTACAAAAGGAGATTAGTAACATGAATCATGGTAACATGTCTGTAATGGTATATTATACTAAACTGAAGAAATTGTGGGATGAATTGGGGAATATCCTACCTCTGCCTCCATGTGATTGTGGAGCTAGTAAGATGCTGAAAGACATATGCAACATAAGTTGATGCAGTTTTTAATGGGTCTAAATGATACCTATCAACATGTGAGAAGTCAAAATAGTGATATTGGATCCTTTACCTAGTGTGAACAGAGCATATTCGACGATTTTGAGTGTTGAGAAATAGAAAAATATACAACATACATTGATTGATCTAACTAAGAACTCTGCAATGCTGGGAAAGGCAATTGATTCAGGGAAACCAAGCAATTTGAATTGGTCTAATAATCGTGGGAGAAATAATGTCAGGAGAACCAAGGAGGAGAGAGCAAAGCTGAAGTGTGATCATTGTCAAGTAACTGGACATGAAATCAGTGAGTGTTTTAAATTGCATGGGTACCCTGACTGGTTCAAGCAACTTAGGGAACAGAGAGGCAAACCAATAAGGGCAAATATGACTACTGTGGATAATACTTCTACTGAAAAGCCAATGTGTTCCTGATATGAGTTATCTTATTCAACAAGAAATTGCTAAATTCATGGCAGGCAAGATGGTGCCCAATCATGGTAACAATGATTCTGACCACAACTGTGCACATTTTGTTGATTTTGTTGGTAAGAGTTTTTCTCATGCTTTACACTTTGCCTTAAGCATGCTTGAGAATGTGGATTACAGTTGTTGGATACTTGATACAGGGGCTAGTAGACATATGTGTTCTCATTCTCATCAATTTTCCAGCCTTTCTTCTATTTCTCCACCTATTACTGTATATTTTCCAGATGGCCCACTAAATCTGTCACACACACAGGAAATATAACTCTCACTCCACACCTTACACTCATAGATGTTTTGTTTGTTCCTAGCTTCAAGTACAATCTTCTCTCAATTTCTCAATTAGCACACACTGCTAATCTGAAATGCATTTTCTATCCTGATCATTGTATCTTTTAGGACCTATGGAGTGACCAAGTGTTGGCTGTTGGCAAGGCTGTAGGAAGACTCTATGTTCTGTAGCTTGGAGAAAAAGAGCATGCACATTCTACCTCTAGTTTTATTTCCCCTGTAAATACTGTCCAATCTTGTATTGACCTGTTTAGGTTGTGGCATGCCAGATTGGGTCATGCCTCACCATCTTTAATGCAACATTTGAATTTTCTCAAATTTGATTCTAATGACAATGTGCTTCATTCTGTGCAAACATGTGATATTTGTCATAAGTCCAAGCATCATAGATTACCCTTTCCACATAGTGCCATTCAAACTTTTGCTGTATTTGAACTCATTCATGTTGACATATGGGGTCCACACTACATATTTGCTACCACAAACACTCCCTACTTTCTCACCATTGTGGATGCTTATAGCCGTGCTACCTGGACATTTCTCATGTCTCATAAAAGCCAAACCACTGAAGTCATAAAAAGCTTTCTCAACCTAGTTCAAACCCAGTTTCAAACGAAAATAAAGAGCATTCGCACTGACAATGGGATATAATTTTTGAGTCTTGACTGTCAATCCTTATTCAGTTCTCATGGAATCTTTCATCAAAAAAGCTGTGTCTACACACAACAGAATGGTGTTGTAGAGAGAAAACACAAGCATCTTCTTGAGGTGGCAAGAGCCTTGATGTTTCAATTCAACATACCTTCCAAACTTTAGCCTTATTCCATTCTCATAACCACCTATATCATAAACAGGCTTCCCAGTTCCACCCTCCAATGGAAATCCCCCTTTGAAATTCTGCATAACAGATCCCCTGATTATATTAGAATGAAGATTTTTGGGTGTCTAGCATATGCTACTAATGTTTATCCTCATAGAACCAAATTTGATTCAAGGGCATTTAAATGTGTCTTTATCGGCTATGTGTCAGGCCAAAAGGGATATGGGCTCTATGATCTAGATTCCCATAGGATCCTCATTTCTAGAGATGTTAACTTTGTTGAGAACATTTTTCCTTGCCTTCCTACTCTTACCAGCCCAAATGGCACACCATTACCCATTGTACCCTCCAACACCTCGATCCTCCTCTTCTTCCTCCTTCTCTCTCCTATTACCTCTCTGCTCTTCTCCTCCGTGCTTAGAAGAAGCACCGAGCTCATGTCCCACCAAAGATATGGTTAAATGATTTTGTTACAAATCTTGTCACATTGAAGACTTGCCAACAACAAACACATCCTCTAGGCCTCCTCTACCCCGAGGTAATTCTTATCCCGTGAATACCTTCCCTCACACTCTCTCACCTTTCTTCCAAAACACATATACGTATTTTTTAGCCAATGTTGATAGTATCCGGGGAACTTAAGACATATTCTCAGGATACGGTCAGGTGGATTGAAGCTATGAGGCTGGAGATCAAGCTTTGGAGGATAATAACACTTGGATACTTACCGAGTTTCCTAGACTGTAGCTAAGTTGGTGTTTGTTAGAATGTTAATTGCTTTGGCTACTGTAGAGGTTGGGGTTTACATCACCTAGATGTCAATAATGTATTCTTGCACGACTATCTTGATGAGAAAGTCTACATGAGACCCCAGAAGGGTATCTCAAGGCTGCACTTGGGCAAGTGTGTTTGCTTAAACATAGTTTATATGGGCTTAAACAAGCTTCAAGGGAGTGGAATTCAGAGTTTTGTGAGAAGTTACTTCAGTATGGTTTTGAGCAATCACTACATGATCACTGTCTTTTTATCAAGAAAGACACTGACTCTTTTTTGGCTTTGCTTATCTACGTTGATGATGTTCTACTTACAAGATCCAACACTGATGATATCTCACAATTAAAGAAGTACCTAGATGATTTGTTTACAATCAAGGAAGCTAAATACTTTCGGGATTGGAAATAGCTCGCAGTGCTGAGGGTACTTATCTTCATCAAAGGAAATATATTCCTGATATATTACATGATGCTGGTATGACTGGTTTTAAACCTGCAGCCATACCTTTGCCTTCCGGTCTTAAGCTATCTCTTGATGAAGGGGAACCTTTCCATGATGTTCAGAAATATCGCAGATTGATTGGGTGCCTCTTGTATCTCAATTTCACTCGACCTGATCTTACATTTGCGATCCGAAAGAAAAGTCGGTATATGTCAACTCTCCCAGAATTCCCCATTGGGATGCTGCCCTTCACATCCTCCGTTACCTCAAGGGGTGTCCTTCTTTTGGTCTTTTCTACCATTCCAGCAACAATTGTGATATTGTTGCCTATAGTGATCTTGTTGGGGTAGTTGTGTTGACTCATAAGTCGAGGTCATTGGTTATTGCATCTTCCTTGGTGGTGCTCTCATTTCTTGGAAGGCAAAAAAATAGAGCACGGTATCTCGTTCATCCGTAGAGGCCGAGTGTCGTGCCCTTAGTGCCACTATTTGCGAGCTTCAATGGATATCCTACATTGCTTCCGACCTGCTTCTCTCCATCACCCTATCTATCTTGTTGTGGTGTGACAATCAGGCTGCTATACACATCACCAAAAATTCAGTTTTCCATGAATGCACAAAGCACTTGGACATCGATTGTCATTTGGTTCGTAACAAGTTTAAGGAAGGTTTTATCACTTTACATCATGTTTCCTCCAAGAATCAACTTGTCAATTTATTCACCAAGCCTTTGGGTGTGTGTCCTTTTCATATGATCTTTATCCCAAGTTGGGCATTCGTGACTTCCTTCGATGCCCAACTTGAGGAAGGAAGGTGAAGAAACTCGTGTTTTACTTTTACACATTTCATATTATGTTTTCTATTATTTTCCTTTTTCCTCCATGTGATGAGCGTCGTGGCACATTATTACGGGTTGAGTTAGTTAGATGTGCATGCTTTCCATGTTGTAGATGTTCGCAGGTATAAATTTGTAAGTTGTACTGCAATTCTCATTAAGTCACAAATGAATACAAAATTTCTTCTCCCAGCATTCTACAATTCTCTGTGATTTTATCATCTTTCCTACTCATTGTCGAGACAATGTACACAACAAGAAATGAAAGTTTCATATTCTTGGTTTGTGTTTAATTGTGAAGAGAAGATAGTGGGGTTTTTGTTTTTCATGCTCAATTTTGGAATAAATGACAATAGATAGTGGTGTTTTCTCCCCTGCACGAAATTCACGGTGACTGTAAATAAGAAAAAGGAGTGTTTGGTTTCTTGTTTAGTATTCTTGTAGGTTAAGGAAGAATATATCTCATATGTGTATGTACGTATGTGTGTGCACGTATGTAAATATCTATAAACTTATTGTAGATAAGTAATAGATAAAATGGTGGGCCTAAGAGCACCCCCAATGTGTTAGATAAATGTTTTTATCAAGATTTTGATGATTTTGTTTTAATAAGTTTTTATACCAAAACAATATTTTTATATGTTGTCCAAATACTCCTAAATGATTTAAAATGTTTTTACTAATTTTTGGAGTATTTCTTAGAGTTTTTAATTTGATAAAAATTGGACAACACTTTTGATGGTTTTGTTTAAATTGGTTTTTACACCAAAACTATGTTTATAAATGTTGTCTAAATACTCCCAAATGATTTAAAATGTTTTTACTAATTTTTTGGAGTATCTCTTGAAGTTTATTTTTGAAAAAAATCGGACAACATTTCAAATGGGAGGTTGACCGGTCGCCCAAAGTGGTCGACCGGTACCTGAAGATAAGAAACACGATCTGAGAACTTACGGTCTTGAAAAAAAAGAGGGGGGACCGGTCAAGGGTGAGGTCGGCCGGTCCTCCCCTAGGGCGACCGGTCGCCCCACCCCACCTCAACCGTCGCACCCCGCAACTCCTACCGGATCGCACTATTTTTTAAAAATGGTCGAAATCTTCAGAGGCAACGGTCGCCCTATGTTAATTTTTGACAAAAATTCCAACCGAATTTGCAAATCTGTGACAGCAAGATTTGCTTTTCAATTTTGTACAATATTTCTACATCTTGTGATCTTCTTTTTGTAGACAAAGGTGAAGATAGAGGAGCCTATGTTGGGAGCCTATGTTGGTGAAGCTTCCCTATAAATAGAGGATGAATTGAAGACACAAGACATCAACACATACAAGCAAAATACACAACAAGAAATCTGCAAATTGTTCAAGCTTTCATTTTTACATTCTTGTTGTAATAGCCTAAGTACTTGCACTTGCACATCTTTGAGGTCTAGGCTTTTTATTCTTGATTACACTTGCACTCAATCTTTGTATTGGTTTCATAGAGTTGTAATCTTGAATTTTGTCCATCATTCAACACAAGACATCCTTGTGAGTATTCTTGTGGTAAGAATACACTTGGGTGATTTAGGTGATAGGTGTTTGAAGAGTGTGGTACTCTTCAAAGGTGGTGAAGGAAGATTGTGGTAATCTCCTTGAGAAGGTGTTGTAAGAGGATTGTGGTGATCCTCAAGGTGTTGTATTAATTGTGGTAATTAATAAAATCTTTTTCTTTTTGAAATCCATCCGGAGATCTTTGGGGTGGTAGAGGATTAGGCCCTAGGTGGGTTGAACCTCTTTAAATCAACGAGTGTTGTTTAAATTCCGCATTTACATTTTTGTCATTTACTTGTTGATTCGAAAAAGAGGGTGATTTGCGAAAAATCGGCATAATCTATTCACCCTCCCTCTAGATTATCGTAGCCACTTGGACTAACAAGTGGTATCAAAGCCAAACTCTTTGGCTAAGCTCATTCCGAGTAAAGAGGAAAGATCCATGGCTACGAATGAAGCTTATCTCACCACCGGCACCTCCACCAACAAGCCACCACTATTCGACGCCAACAACTACGCATTTTGGAAAGACCGCATGGAGTGCTTTCTACAAGGATGCGGATTTGATATTTGGAATGTGGTCATTGAAGGAGTTGCTCAACCAACAACAAAATTGGAGGATGGTAACACTACTCCCAAGCCATTCAAGGAGTACGATGAAAATGACAAGAAGGCTTTCTCTCTAAATGGTAAGGCCTTAAATATTTTACATTGCTCTCTTACCGCCACCGAATATAATCGCATAAGAGGCATACGGTCGGCACATGAAGTTTGGGAAAAATTAGAAACCATTTATGAGGGCACAAAGAAAGTAAAGCAAGCAAGAAAAACAATGCTTGTGAAAGACTTTGAAAATTTCAATATGCATGATGGTGAAAGCATATCAAAAATGGTGGAAAGGCTTGACAACATTTTCAATCCTCTTGTGGCTCTTGGAAAGGCCATCTCCGAAGAAGACAAGGTGACCAAGGTATTAAACGCCCTTCCGGCTCATGGTCCGAAAAAGGTGACGGCAATCACGGAAGCTCAAAATCTTGAGACACTCAAGTTTGATGAGCTCATTGGGAATCTCCTCATTTATGAAGTATATCTCAAGGAGGAAAAATTCTCAACCATCCACCTCTAAATCGGGTACGCAAAATATTATTAAAGGCTTAGCATCTTCTTCTAATAATGTTTATTATGCTAGTGATGAGGATGATGAAGAAACAGCGGACTCTTGTTAGAAAATTTGCAAAATTTGTAAACAAAAATAAAGCAAGAAAGCCAAGAGACAATTCTTGCTTCAAATGCGGAAAATCCGGGCACTACATAGCCGATTGCCCAAAATTAGCGGAAGAGGAACAAAAAGAAGAAAAAGCCTTTTCCGAAAAAGAAGGCATTAAATGCGGATGTCAAAACTTGGGATGAATTACTTGAAACAACCGAGCGAGGAAGGAGAATCGAACATGGTCTTATGGCCATAGACGATGAAAATACCGAGAGTGCGCTCTAATGCTTCATCTTCTTCCTAGTTGATGAATTACAATGTGATTTTGATGAATTGCAAAATGAGTTTCAAAATTTGATTGTTAAATACAAGAATTTGAAAAAGGAGCATAAAAAGCTTAAACTAGAAAAGGATAAATTATTTACTTCTTATGACTCTCTTGATAAAGCTCATGCTATTACTCTTACTATGGTCCGTACTCTTGAAACCGAAAAACAAACGCTCACAAATGATATTGAAAATTTGAAAAAGGATGTGCATCGATTCAATTTAAGTACGGATAAAGTCTAAAAATTTTAGATGCACAAAGAGGTGAGCATTCTAAATTAGGACTTGGTTATAAACCTTTTCAAAATGCTTTTAAGAAAAAAGACCAAAGTCCAACCTTTGTACGTGCTAGTAGTCCTCGTATTATTACTTGTTTTTATTGTGGTAAGAATGGACACTATGCTAGCAATTGTAAATTGAAGAATAATTTTAGCTATTATTGGAGACCTAAAGGTCTCAAGGCTAACCCCCATGGACCCCAAAATTATAGGGTACCTAAAAATAATTCCTTTGTAGGTTATAGGGGCTATAACAACAATGGAAGATTCAAAATGGCTTGTGGACAACGGATGTTCACGCCATATGACCGGAAAGAGAACTTTTTACCAACATCAAGCTCCAAGAAGAGGGTATGGTCATGTTCGGCAATGGCAAAGGAAGAATTCTTGGAAATGGAGAAATTGGTAACTCTTCTTTCTCTCTTAGTAATGTTCTTTTAGTAGAAGGGCTTAAGTTCAATTTGATAAGTGTTAGCCAACTTTGTGACTCAAATTATAATGTTGTTTTTAATAAAGAAAAATGCCTTATTTCCAAAAATGATAAAATTATTTGTGAAGCTAGTAGAAAAGGCAATCTTTACAAAATTTGTACAAGTGACTTGGTTAGTCAAAATGTTTCTTGCCTTGTTGCCAATAATGATTTAACTAGCTTATGGCATAGGCGACTTGGACATGTTGGATACAAAAATTTGAAAGAAATTTACAAAAATAAACATGTCAAAGGTCTACCCAAGTTAAATTTTGAAAATCTTGGCTTATGTGACACTTGTCAAATGAACAAATTAGTTAAAAGTAGTTTCAAGCCTAAAAATGAAATTTCCACAACCAAGCCTCTACAACTACTTCATTTAGATTTGTATGGGGATATTGGAACGACAAGTCTAAGTGGAAAACATTACACTTTTGTTATAGTTGATGATTTTTCTAGATATACTTGGACTCTTTTTCTTGCTAATAAAAGCGATGCCGTTAATGAGTTTGTTAAGTTGTGTAGACTTATTGAGAATGAAAAGGAAGATACTATAAAGTCTATACGAAGTGATCGAGGTGGAGAATTTGATGGTGAATTTCGAGTTTTATGTGAAACAAAAGGATATGCTCATAATTTTTCGGCTCAAGGACACCTCAACAAAATGGAGTAGCCGAGAAAGGAAAAATCGGACTCTTCAAGAGATGTGTCGTTCAATGCTCAACGAATTCTCACTTCCAAAATATTTTTGGGCCGAAGCCGTAAGTACCGCTTGCTATGTCATTAATCGAGTTTATCTTCGTCCTAAAATGAATAAAACTCCATATGAGCTTTGGAAAGGAAGAACTCCAAATATTAGTTATTTCAAAATATTTGGATGTAAATGCTTTATTTTGAATACTAAGGATCAATTGGACAAACTTGATCCTAAGGCCGATGAAGGAATATTTATGGGGTATTCAATCAAGAGCAAAACATATCGGGTTTATAATAAGACTAGTGGGGTTGTTGAAGAATCTATCCATGTCAAATTCAATGAAGCTTCGGGTGTTGAAAGGATACCCAATGATGAAAGTGATGAAGAGGATATCGTTGAAACCATTGTTCAAGATGAAACTCAAAATGATCAACCTTCAAGCTCAAGTGTTCCTCAAGAAGATAAAGGTGATACTTCGAATCTTCCCGTAGCATTGAAATTTAAGGGAGATCACCCAAAAGATCTTATTATTGGTGATCCCCTTGATAAAGTAATGACTCGAGGAAAATTTGCGAGAAAGCTCTTATATCTCAAAAAGAGCCTAAAAATGCTAAGGAAGCCATTGAAGATGAGGATTGGTTTTTAGAAATGCAAGAGGAGTTGAATCAATTTGAAAGGAATGATGTATGGGAATTAGTACCTTGTCCTCCATCTCAAACCATTATTGGTACAAAATGGGTATTTCGGAACAAGCTCGATGACCAAGGCAATATTGTTCGAAACAAAGCAAGGTTAGTAGCTCAAGGTTATTGTCAAGAAGAAGGTATTGATTATGATGAAACATTTGCACCGTAGCACGTTTAGAAGCTATTCGTATTTTACTTGCCTATTCTTGTTTTAAAAATTTCAAGCTTTACCAAATGGATGTAAAATCCGCATTTTTAAATGGTATTATTCAAGAAGAAGTCTATGTAAAACAACCTCCAGGGGTTTGAAAATTTTCTAGGCCTAATGATGTTTATAGACTTAAAAAAGCCTTGTATGGTTTGAAACAAGCACCCCGTGCATGGTATGATAGACTTAGCTCTTTTCTTTTGCAAAATGGTTTTACAAGAGGTAAAGTTGATACTACTCTCTTTGTTTTTGAAAAAGGGCAAGATTGCTTATTAGTGCAAATTTATGTTGATGATATTATTTTTGGTGCTACTAATGAATCTTTGTGCAAGAAATTTTCTAAGTTAATGCAAGGTGAATTTGAAATGAGCATGATGGAGCAGCTCAACTTCTTCCTTGGACTTCAAATTAAGCAATGCCAAGAAGGAATTTATATTTCTCAATCAAAATATACAAAGGAACTTTTGAAGAAATTTGGCATTGAAGAAGGAAGAACCGTCTCTACCCCAATGGCAACAAATGTCAAGATTGACAAAGATGAAAAAGGCAAGTCGGTTGATGAATCCAAATATAGAGGTATGATTGGTAGTTTACTTTATTTAACCGCAAGTAGATCGGACATTCTTCATGCCGTATGCCTATGTGCTCGTTTTCAAAGCAATCCCAAAGAATCTCATTTAAGTGCCGTTAAAAGGATTTTTCGATATTTGAAAGACACTATTCAATATGGTTTATTTTATCCAAAGAATGAAAATTTTTCTCTTAAAGGTTATAGTGATTCGGACTATGCGGGAAATATTGATGATCGGAAAAGTACATCCGGATCATGTCAATTTTTAGGCGATTGCTTAGTATCTTGGTTTTCAAAGAAGCAAAATTGTGTTTCACTTTCAACGGCCGAAGCCGAATATATTTCCGCGGCATTTTGTTGTACACAACTTCTTTGGATGAAACAAACTTTAGCGGATTATAAATGTTCTTTTGAAAATGTTCCTATCTTTTGTGATAACATATCCGCTATAAATATTGCGCAAAATCCGGTTCATCATAACCGTACTAAACATATTGAGATTCGACATCATTTTCTAAGGGATTGTGTCTCAAAATGAAAAATTGAGATATCTTTTATTCCATCTCAAGATCAATTAGCGGACATTTTTACAAAACCACTATCTTCCAAGACTTTTGCATCGATACGAGCTCGGTTAGGCATAATGCATATTGAATGAGGCTTACGTTTGCATTTTGCACGTTTTTAAAACTTAGGGGCGAAAAATCGGATTTTTGGTTGAAAATTCGGATTTTGGAAAAAGCCCAGCAGGTGATGCAGGTGGTGAAAGGGTTGAGGCAACCCGGTCGCCCTCAACGTCAGCGTCGGCCGTCGCCCTAAGCATAAAATTGGATTAAAATGGTTCTGTCTTCAGCATTCGCAACTTTAACATATTTTTGCCATTTTTCGTCCCCTTCGCCAAATACACTAAAATTTCACTTCAAATGTATTTTCTTGTATATATTTCATCTTTTGGACTTCATTAAGCTCGATTATCATCATCATTGCTCATCTTTACCGAATAAATGGTAAGAATTCTACTCGATTTGCTCAATTGGGTTGAACCCTTGAGATTTTGACTTATTTGCAAAATTATTGATGCTAGTTTCATATGAATGTGATGAGCTTAATATTTATGATGTATTGAATGTTGTTTGAACTGAATTGGTGATGAATTTTTTTGGCTTAAATGAATTTCAAAGGCGTTATATACTTCTAGTTTTATTCGACGCACGCCAAGTGTTCGATAAAATGTTTCAATGAAAACTTCATCACCTACGTGATTCTCTCGATTTGAAAAGTCATATAAGTTTATAGAGATCATGTTTTATCAATCAAATGAGCTTTTCCAAGTCAATTGTTCAACTTTTCCCTTTTATTTGGAATTTAAGCTTCAATTTTCAATAAGCTCGATAAATCGATAAATTTGCGCACTTTGATATGAATATATGATGTTTTTATCGTGCTAACATTCTTTTTGATGATTCCAAAGGGGGAGAAACAGGAAAAATGCTCATACGCTCAAAGAAGCGAAAATAAGCTTGCAAGAAAAGCTATAAGCTAGGGCTCTTGAAAGCCATAAGCTATGAACAATGCTTAGTCCATTTGATGTATTGTGGACTTTTATGCTTGACTAATGATGTTTTGTGACAGGGGGAGCTTATAAGCTCATGGAATTCAAGCTTTAGTTGTGAAAGCTAAGCTTTTAGCTTTTAGTTGTTGCTTGTATACTTGTTCTTTATATGCATGTTGATAGGGGGAGCTTGTGCAAAAATGATTTTGAAAAATCTTTGCTCCTATCCTTGTGTGCTTGTACTTATGATGTATCTTGTTTGGAATTGATTGTTGTTTTAAGACCGGAAAATTTGTTTTGTTATAAAATCGACCTTCTAAAATTGTTTTGGTTTGTAATCATCAAAAAGGGGAGTTTGTTAGATAAATGTTTTTATCAAGATTTTGATGATTTTGTTTTAATAAGTTTTATACCAAAACAATGTTTTTTATATGTTGTCAAATACTCTAAATGATTTAAAATGTTTTTACTAATTTTTGGAGTATTTCTTAGGAGTTTTTAATTTGATAAAAATTGGACAACACTTTTGATGGTTTTGTTTAAATTAGTTTTTACACCAAAACTATGTTTATAAATGTTGTCTAAATACTCCCAAATGATTTAAAATGTTTTTACTAATTTTTGGAGTATCTCTTGAAGTTTATTTTTGAAAAAAATCGGACAACATTTCAAAGGGGAAGTCGACCAGAGTCGCCCAAAGTGGTCGGCCAGACCGAAGATAAGAAACACGATCTGAGAACTTACTTGTTTGATAAATGGTTTTATCATGATTTTGATGATTTTGATTTTACACCAAAACAATAGTTTTAAAGGTTGTCCAAATACTCTAAATGATTTAAAATGGTTTTAATATTTTAGGAGTATTTCTTCAAGTTTTATTTTCGACAAAATTGGACAACACTTTTAATGATTTTTTTTGGTAATGTATTTTACACCAAAAACAATGGTTCTAAAATATTGTCCTAATACTCCGATCGGTCTAAAATATTTTTACTATTTTTGGAGTATTTCTTGAAGTTTATTTTCGATATAAAATTGGACAATACTTTTGTTTTGAGGCCAATCGGTCGCCCTATAGGGCATCCCGTACACTGAAAATTGTGAAAAAGTGAATAAACTATTTTTTGAAAAAAGGTGGTGCCAAAGTGCACAGGAGCATTTTAAAGCAGAACTTTTTGGACTCGTTTTTTGGTTCTCGACCTCGGCCAGAAATTGGACATAGGGTCGGCCCGGTCGGACCCCGTCGGCCGGTCGCCTGTGTAAATGTGTTTTCTCATTTTCAAAGCGTCTATTTGTCTTGCGACCGGTCATACGAAGTTTAATGACAAAATTCTAACCGTTGTCGTGACATGACTTTTCCCTAAATTGTGGGATTGATTTCTAACAGCTCTTTTCTTCAATTGTCTTGCAATTTTTACGAAGAATTCATGTCCCTAAGAGGAGCCTATCATGTACAAGACATCTTCTATAAATAGAGGAAGAATTGAAGCTACACAACATGAGAGAAAACTACAACACAACAAGATACACTCAAGAATACACTTGTTCTTACATTGTCTTATTTCTTTTGTAATTTGCCTAGCTATTCACTTTCACATCCTTGAGGTCTAGGCTATTCTTGATTACACTTGCACTCAATTGTATTATCAATTATCGAGTTGTAATCTTGAATTTTTGGGTTATCATTCAACACAAGATATCCTTGTGAGTGTTAACGTGGTAAGAGCACACTTGGGTGATCTAGGTGTTAGGTGTGAGAAGATTGTGGTAATCTTCTTGTTGAGGTGTTGAAGAATTTGGTATTCTTCAAGGTTGAAGATTGTGGTAATCTTCACAAGGTGCCGTTGGAGATTGTGGTAATCTTCAAGTGAGATTGTGGTAATCTCAAGGTGGTGTTGAAGAAGAGTGTGGTGCTCTTCAAGGTGTTGTAAGTTGAATTTGTATTAATTTTGGTAATTAATAAAATTCTTTTTCTTTGAAATCCATCCCGGATATCTTTGGGGTGGTAGAGGATTAGGCCCTAGGTGGGTTGAACCTCTTTAAATCGGCGTGTGTTGTTTACATCCCGCACTTATTATTTTGTTTGAGCATTCGATTGTTAAAAAGAGGGCGAAATTGAAAAGATGGAGATAATCTATTCACCCCCTCTAGATTATCGTAGCCGCTTGGACTTACAAGTGGTATCAAAGCCAAACTCTTTGGCAAGCTCGTTTCACATCGCGAGTGAAGAGAAACGATCGACGGCTACTC
The DNA here is from genome assembly GCA_016081115.2 of Rehmannia glutinosa. Lineage (NCBI taxonomy): Eukaryota > Viridiplantae > Streptophyta > Magnoliopsida > Lamiales > Orobanchaceae > Rehmannia > Rehmannia glutinosa. The sequence goes on along the minus strand of CM071930.1, from coordinate 70,948,229 downwards.
TGACGAAGCTCATCTATCCGGCACCTCCACCACCAAGCCACCTCGGTTTGATTCCAAAAATTTTATATTTTGGAAAGAAAGAATGGAATGCTACTTACAAGGTTGCGGGTTCGACATTTGGAACACCGTCATTAATGGAGAATCCATTCCGATGAAAGATACACCATACACCTCAAAAGGCTTCAAAAAGCTCAATGATGAAGAAAAGAAAATCATCTCCTTAAACGGTAAGGCTTTAAATATTTTGTATTGTTCATTTACTAATTTAGAAAATGAACATATTGTAGGAATAAAGTCCGCACATGAAGTATGTCAAAAATTAGAAGCCATCTATGGAGTATTTGCAAATGAAAGAAGTCAAACAAAAACATCTACTTCTCAAGATCATACAAGCTCAAATCTAAGGAATAAGCCTCCTACAACTTCCAATTATGAAGAAGTTGAATATTGTTTTATGGGCATCAATGAAGAAAATGAGGTATGTCTTAAACCCTCTACTTCCTATGATATTGTCATTCAAAATGATTATAGTGATTTACAAAATGATTATGATGAACTTCAAAATGAATTCCAAAGCTTACTTGTTAGATACAAAAATTTGAAAAAGGAATTCAATATTTTGAAAAATGATAAGGATAGTTTATTTACCTCTTATGAATCACTATCATGTGCTCACACCACCACACTTGACAAGGTTAGAAACCTTGAAAAAGAAAATAGTACTCTTGTTGAGAATATTGATTACATGAAAAAGGATTTATTAAAATCCAACTTGAGTACCAATAAAATGTCCAATATTGTTGATATTCATAATTGTGATAAGGAACTTGATCATAAGCCTAATGTTGTTAATCATATGAAAAAGGATCAAGTCACTATGCATATTGGTCATTATGCTCCTAGAATTATTACTTGTTTTTATTGTGGCAAAAAGGGTCATACGGCTAATTCTTGTCGGGCTAGAAATAGCTCTAAATATTGTTGGAGACCTAAAAGTCTCAAAGCTAATCTTAAAGGACCCAAACACATGAGGGTACCACAAAACAATGTGCTATTAGGTACCCGGCAAAGCAAAAATCGGAGAAAATTCATGCCACCAAGAAAACATCAAATGAACGTTTCATTTGATCAAAGAAGGAGAAACTACTCTCAACAAAGCCAATTTCCAAGAAGAGCGTATAATCAAAAATGGGAAGAACACAATCCTTGGAAATGGCAAAGACATCATCAACAAGATGATTTTCAAAGAAGAAGAAACCATCAACCATGGGAAGGTAACCAAACTTGGAAATGGAGAAGTCATCATCAACAAAGTGACTTCTCAAGGGGAAAATATCATCAACAATGGGAACGACACAACCCATTGAAATGGCGTAATTGGTAACCCGTATCTCCCTAGTTAAATATGCATTTTATTTTGTTATTATGCATGCTTTTATTTGTGTCTTTATTGCAAAATGAGTTTTCAAATATTTATTTTTTAATTAAGGTCTTCAATATATATTTGTGCTTTTAAATTTTTTTTTTTTAAAAAAAAAGACCTTATATGATGTTTTTAAAACTCTTGTGCATTTTTGAAGACTATAGTATGTTATCATCTCTTATGGATTTTTATGGCATGAGCTTACTTGTGATATCTCTTAGCCTACGCTTTTATCATTATGATTTGTGCTAGATTTGTTTTAAAAATTGTGTAGGATTTACATATTTTCACAAATGGCCATTTTCGTCATTATTTGTCAAGAAAAGGCATAAATTATCGAGGTACGTTTACTTGTGTTATTCTTACTCTTATAGACTCGATATATGTATTGCCATGTGCCTATGTGCTTGTTTTTCATAGTATTTCATACAAATGCCATTAAGAGGATTTTTTTTTAAAGGCACTATTTGATATTTGATTGCACATATTTGCTTTGTAAACTTTTGTTCAAATATTTTTTTAAATGAGGTCTCAATTATATGCTATCGGATTCTCAAATTTCAAAAGAGACCTTTTATAGCTTTCTTAAGCTTATTTGAACTTGCATGATTTATTAGACTCTTGATGATATTCTAAATGCATAGTATGTGTTTCTTGCTTCATGGTCTATATATAGTATATATTTCTACTATGCAAGATATTTTGTGATTGAGGCATGTTTTTACACTTGGGCTATTTTTTCTTGCTTATATAAGCGATCCGTTAATGAGTTTGTTAAGTTGTGTAGATGAGAAATGAAGTACTCCAAATATTTGGATGTAAATGTTCTATTATGAACACCTTAGATCAATTGGATGCCCTATGATGATAGTGATGAAGAAGATAAAAAGGGTATTACGGAACAAACTCGATGACCAAGGCAACATTGGTCGAACTAAGGCGAGGTTAGTAGCTCGAAGGTATTTTCAAGAAGAAGGTAATCGATTTTGATGTAACATTTGCACTCATAGCACATTTTGTAGCTATTTGCATTTTACTTGCCCATTCTTGTTTTAAGAAAATTTCAAACTTTACCAAATGGATGTTAAATCCAATTTTATCAATGGTTTTATTCAAGAAGAAGTCTATGTAAAACAACCTCCGGAGTTTAAAATTTTTCTAGGCCAAATGATTGTTTTTAAGGCCTTGTATTGTTTAAAACAAGTACCCCGTGTATGGTATGATAGACTTAGCTATTTTTGCTAAATGATTTTACAAAAGGTAAAGTTGATACTACTCTATTTGTTTGTGAAAAAGGGCAAGATTGTTTAAACTTGTGCATATTTATGAGAATATTTTTGGTGCTACTAATGAATATTTGTGCAAGATTTTTTTTTTCTAAGTTGATACTAGGTGAACTCGAGATGAGCTTGATGGGGGAGCTCAATTTATTGCTTGGACTTCAAATTACTCAATGCCAAGAAGATGGTTATATTTCAAAAGAACTCTTGAAGGAGTTAGGCATTGAAGAAAGAAGAACTATCTCAACCTCTATGGCTAAAGATTGACAAAGGTTGAGAAAGGTATGTCGGTCGACAATTAAATTCGAGGTATGTTTTCTTGTATTATTTCTATAGACTCGACATTCCATATGCCTTATGTCTATATGCTCGACTTCAAAAACTATCCCAACGAATCTCATTAAAGTGCCATTAAAAGAAATTTTCAAATATTTGAAAGGCACTTCTTCGTATGACTTGTTGTATCCAAAGCTTTAAAACGTTCTTATTTTTTTTGGATAACAAGTTCGGTATCTATTATACGGTTATTCATATTCAAAATTTGGTTCGTCATAATCGAACTAAACATATTAAGATTCGATATATTTTCTAAGGGATTGTGATTTTTTAACAAAAACTTGAGATGTGTTTAATTCAGTCTCAAGGATAACTCGCGGACTTTTTGATCGTTAACCGCCGAGTATTTCACCTCATTTCGAGCTTGATTATGACATAATGTATATTGAATGAGGTCTACGTTTGTTTTTTGCACGTTTTTAAAACTTAGGGGCGAAAAATCGGATTTTTGGTTGAAAATTTGGATTTTGGAAAAACTGACAGACAGTGGGCTGAAAGGGTTGAGGGCAACCGGTCGCCCTCAACCTCGACCGGTTGCCCTCAACCTCGACCGGTCGCCCTAGGCTATAATTTGATCTAAAATGGTTCTGTCTTCAGCATTCTTCACTTTGACACATTTTGGCCATTTTTCGTCCCCTTTGCAAATTTCACACACAATTCACTTCAAATGAGTTTTGATGCATGAATTATATATTTTGGGGATTATCTAGCTCGACTATCATCATCATTGCTCGTCTTTACTGATTGAATGGTAAGAATTTCACTATCTTTAGCTCCATTGGGTTGAACCCTTGAGTTTGTGGCTTATATGTATTTTTCTTGATGTGATTCATATATGTTTGTGATGAGCTTATTGATTGTTGATGAATGATATTTGTTAAATTGTATTTGGTGATGAAAAACTTGGCTTGATTTCATTTACAAGGGCTATATATAACTTTTTATATTTTTGACGCCCGCCAAGTGTTCGATAAAACGTTTCAATGAAAAATTCATCACCTACATGACTCTCTCGATTTCAAAAGTCTCATATATTTATAGAGATCATGTTTCTGCAAATCAAATGATTTTTCATAAGCTTCTACAAGTCGTATGATTCGACTCTTCTATTTGGTTTAAAAGCTTCAATGTTCAAATGGCTCGATACATCGGTTTACTTGCGCACTTTGATAAGAATATATGATGTATTTATCGTGCTAACATTCTTTTTGATGATTCCAAAGGGGGAGAAACAGGTTATAAGCTCATTAGCTCATAAAAGCTAAGATAAGCTTAACGAAAAGAAGCTATAAGCTATGGCTTCATAAAGCCATAAGTTGTGGATCATATTTAGTCCACTTGGTGCATTATGGTTATGTATGAATTATGGTCCATTGGTTGTAGTATGGACTTATATACGGTTCTAATGATGTATCTTTGACAGGGGGAGCTTTTAAGTTATTGATACTTAAGCTCAAATATCGAAAAGCTAAAATTTTAGCTTATGTTTAAGTTGCTTCTATATAACTCTTGTTGTGCATGTTGATAGGGGGAGCATTTGCTATATGTGCTTGTATATCTCTACTCCCATCCTTGTGTTTATTGCACGGAATGTTATCGCTCATAACGGATAGTTCTCTTTAACCGGTAAAATTGTTTTGTTTTCAAAATCGACCTCGTTAAAATTGTTTTGGTTTGTAATCATCAAAAAGGGGGAGATTGTTTGATAAATGGTTTTATCATGATTTTGATGATTTTGATTTTACACCAAAACAATAGTTTTAAAGGTTGTCCAAATACTCCTAAATGATTTAAAATGGTTTTAATATTTTTAGGAGTATTTCTTCAAGTTTTATTTTCGACAAAATTGGACAACACTTTTAATGATTTTTTGGTAATGTATTTTTACACAAAAACAATGGTTCTAAAATATTGTCCTAATACTCCCGATCGGTCAAAAATATTTTTACTATTTTTTGGAGTATTTCTTGAAGTTTATTTTCGATATAAAATTGGACAATACTTTTGTTTTGAGGCCAATCGGTGGCCGCCTATAGGGCATCCGTGCACGAAAATTGTGAAAAAAGTGAATAAACTATTTTTTGAAAAAGGGTGGTTGGTTGACCGGTCAACAGGGTGGTAGACCGGTGCGGTCGGCCGTGAAGAGCAAGGCGTCGGCCGGCGGGTGACCGTGCACGGGAGCATTTTTCAAACAGAACTTTTTGGACTCGTTTTTGGTTCTCTTTCGACCATTTGGACATAGGTCGATGGTCGGACCCCGTCGGCCGGCCGCCCTGTGTAAATGTGTTTTCTCATTTTCAAACGTCTATTTGTGCGCGACATCGGTCGTCCTGAAGTTTAATGACAAAATTCTAACCGTTGTGCGTGACAGACTTTTCCCTAAATTGTGGGATTGATTTCTAATGACTCTTTTCTTCAATTGTCTTGCAATTTTTTGAGAATTCATGTCCCCAAGAGGAGCCTATCATGTACAAGACATCTTCTATAAATAGAGGAAGAATTGAAGCTACACAACATGAGAGAAAACTACAACACAACAAGATACACTCAAGAATACACTTGTTCTTACATTGTCTTATTTCTTGTTGTAATTTGCCTAGCTATTCACTTTCACATCCTTGAGGTCTAGGCTATTCTTGATTACACTTGCACTCAATTGTATTATCAATTATCGAGTTGTAATCTTGAATTTTTGGGTTATCATTCAACACAAGATATCCTTGTGAGTGTTCTTGTGGTAAGAGCACACTTGGGTGATCTAGGTGTTAGGTGTGAGAAGATTGTGGTAATCTTCTTGTTGAGGTGTTGAAGAATTTGGTATTCTTCAAGGTTGAAGATTGTGGTAATCTTCACAAGGTGCCGTTGGAGATTGTGGTAATCTTCAAGTGAGATTGTGGTAATCTCAAAGGTGGTGTTGAAGAAGAGTGTGGTGCTCTTCAAGGTGTTGTAAGTTGAATTTGTATTAATTTTGGTAATTAATAAAATTCTTTTTCTTTTTGAAATCCATCCCGGATATACTGGGGTGGTAGAGGATTAGGCCCTAGGTGGGTTGAACCTCTTTAAATCGACGTGTGTTGTTTACATCCCGCACCCTTATTATTTTGTTTGAGCATTCGATTGTTAAAAGAGGGCGAAATTGAAAAGATGGAGATAATCTATTCACCCCCCCTCTAGATTATCGTAGCCGCTTGGACTTACACTTACAGGTCTTGAAAAAAAGAGGGAGGGGGACCGGTCAAGGGTGAGGTCGACCGGTCGCACCCTAGGGCGACCGGTCGCACCCCACCTCAACCGTCGCACCCCGCAACCCCTACCCGGATCGCACTATTTTTTAAAAACGGTCGAAATCTTCAACAGGCAACGGTCGCCTATGTTAATTTTTTTGACAAAATTCCAACCGTTGCAATCTGTGACAACAAGATTTGCTTTTCAATTTTGTACAATATTTCTACATCTTGTGATCTTCTTTTTGTAGACAAAAGTGAAGATAAAAGAGCCTATGTTGGGAGCCTATGTTTGTGAAGCTTCCCTATAAATAGAAGATGAATTGAAGACACAAGACATCAACACATACAAGCAAAATATACAACAAGAAATCTGCAAATTGTTCAAGCTTTCATTTTTACATTCTTGTTGTAATAGCCTAAGTACTTTCACTTGCACATCTTTGAGGTCTAGGCTTTTTATTCTTGATTACACTTGCACTCAATCTTTGTATTGGTTTCATAGAGTTGTAATCTTGAATTTTGTCCATCATTCAACACAAGACATCCTTGTGAGTATTCTTGTGGTAAGAATACACTTGGGTGATTTAGGTGATAGGTGTTTGAAGAGTGTGGTACTCTTCAAAGGTGGTGAAGGAAGATTGTGGTAATCTCCTTGAAGGTGTTGTAAGAGGATTGTGGTGATCCTCAAGGTGTTGTATTAATTGTGGTAATTAATAAAATCTTTTTTTCTTTTTGAAATCCATCCCAGGAGATCTTTGGGGTGGTAGAGGATTAGGCCCTAGGTGGGTTGAACCTCTTTAAATCAACGAGTGTTGTTTAAATTCCGCATTTACATTTTTGTCATTTACTTGTTGATTCGAAAAAGAGGGTGATTTGCGAAAAATCGGCATAATCTATTCACCCCCCTCTAGATTATCGTAGCCACTTGGACTAACACAATTGAGCTTTTTTGGATAGTTTTTTTGGATAAAAAAGCTGAGGAAAAAACCTCATCCCACTGTGAGGAAGATGTTTGAGGTTTTTTAGGGTATGAGAGGTTTGTATCCAAGGACCAGATTTTTTCGATTTATTAAATGAAAAATAAAACAAAAAATATCAACACGTGATCGCACGGAGCACCAGGAGGGAGTGCTTCAATCACGCGCGCCTGAAGTGATAAAACATGGCAGACAAATGGGGCCCTCCACTTTCTCTCAAATGCAGTATTTGTGTTTTTATAATTTTGTTCTTGTCTTTTCCTCTTTTTCTAATTTTTCTTACTCATTATTGTAGTAACCGTTAGCTTTAGTCTTTTTTTTTTCTTTCTGTTTTTTATTTAACTTAAACAAATCATTTTAACAATATTATTTAACAAAAAAAAGCAATTAACCATTATACTTCTAACGGGCAAAAGACAGTATTTTTTTGTTTTTGTAAATTTGCCTATAAATATGTATTTTACACTTGATTTATTTTCATCTAACAATAGCAATTCTCTCCCACTTCTAAATTTAAAAATTTATAATTTACCACATATTTTTATTGTGTTTGTTTTTTCTAGCCTTTATCATTTAATTAGAATTTTTTATCCAATATGGATGACAATTTTTAATCATTTTATAGAAATTTTTTCAATACTCAAAATGTTGAAGAAAATGCAACTTCACAAAATTCCGGCAATCGTCCTAATGTCCAGTTTCCTCAATTTCCAACTCCGATGCAGTGCCCACAAAATTTACCAAATGTTCCCATATATTCCTCAATTCCCTCCTAATTTTCAGAGTTTCCAAAACTTTCTGGTGAATCCGAGAAATGTGCCTCAACATCCTTTCTATATGTAACCGCCGAAATACTTGCGAGGCATGAGCAACCAATTTGTGATCTTTGTCCCGATCCTTATGGAATTTCTCCTCCACAACCGTCGGTTATTCCATCGGATGAATCTAGAAAGGTGGCATTAATACATACGCAATCGTCTGAGAACCCACAACACTATCTTCATTTCAAGAGTTTCAATTTCCACAATATTCAGCTCAGGTTGGGCTTGAAAATATTGTCCCCGATAAGAATAAGGAGATGAGTAAAGAAGTTGGTTCAAGTGTGCGTGGCTCTAGACGAACAAAGTGGACAATGGAGGAAGAAGTACATCTTGCAAAGTCATGGGTCAACATTAGTCAAGATCCAGTCGTTGGAAATGAACCTTGCAAAGTCATGGGTCAACATTAGTCAAGATCCAGTCGTTGGGAATGAACAAAAAGACCAAGCTTTTTGGAAGGAGATCGGAGAATACTATAATAAATATCGACCCAATGGATCTGTTGAGAGACACTATTCAAAGTTGAATCACATTTTTATATGATCCATCTACTATTGACTATATTTTCAGGCATCTACAATAATTTCTATAACAATCGTGGAAGCGGATGGAGTGATGAAGATGTGCTAGTGAAAGCACATAGCTTGTGGAAGTCAAATAAAAATAACAAGTCTTTCAACTATGAGCATATGTGGAGAGTTCTCAAGGAATGTGAGAAATATGCTCCACAAGAAGCAAGTCAAAGTGCTAACAAGAAGGCAAGGATCTCTGAATCAGGGGGTACACATCAACATCCAATCCAAATATGAACATTAACATAGATGATTGTGAAGTTCACACTCGTCAATTGGTCGAAAAGGTGCAAAGAGGAAAATGAAATCAAAAAGAAAGAAGTTGATGAGGTGGAAGTGAACTTTCTCAATAGGTTGGAAAAAATGGAAGAATTACAAAGAGAAAAAATTGAAATGCAAAAGGCGGAGATAGCACAACGGGAGCGAGAACTTGTTCGATGGGATTATGAAACCCTTATGAAGGATACTAGTGCGATGACTGAGGAACAACTTCATATGCATCTTGTTGTTTGTGAACAAATTAAAAAAAGACATGGCCTAGAGTAAATGCATTTTTAGTTGATCTTGATATTGTTCGTAGCATTTTATTGTTTGTATTTAATTATTAGTGTTATTTATAAATTATCTTTCATAATATGTTGTGTTTATAAATATTCATTATATATAATTTTATTTTTATAAATAATGTATATGAAACATAAATCATATATATATATATATATAATTAATTTTGTTTTTATATATTTTTTAAATACAACAATATATATATAATATGTAAATTTATGGTGGGACCTATTCAAAAGTTATTGGAGATTTTTTAAAGAGATGTTATTTGAGTGCGGGGCCCCATAAAAAAGTTGTTGGGATATTTTTTTATTATGGAGAATAGGGTGAGATTATTTCTTTTGATGTGGCAGTGTGGAATCCACAAAAAACAAATTTGTGGTTTTTACCACTGGTGATGCTCTAAGATAAGTTTATTGGATTAAAATAAATAAACAAATTACTTGGTGTTTGGGCTTTATGGACTAAGGCCAAATTTATTAAATAGTTGTTTTTTCTTCTAATAAATCATGGGTAAATATTTATGTTATAATTGAAATAAATGAGTTAATATGAGATAATAAATGACTAGACTTTAGTTAGGAAAATTTTAATTGGTTCTGTAATGAACATCACTTAAATTCTAACGATCCAACTTAATAAAAGAAAAAAATCAATCCATCCATAAATCAATTAAATTCACGTTACTTAAATGTTGAACGAATTTAGTCTTAATAACATAAGTCCATTTAAATATAAGAATCTAAGTGTTAATAGTCTCAACAATATAATACTAACTTAATCCATCAAAGGTATGCGAATCAACTGTTAATATTATTGAAATAATAGCTAACGAAAGGACATATATATTCTCATGAAATCACAAATTGTGTATATATTTATTATATCTATAATTACATCATTATCCAAGTGTGGGGTCTCACAGTTGCAGTAGACAAATTTTTATGAAATTGTGGGATTGATTCTAACAGTTATTTTCTTGGATTATTTGACAATTCTTTTACAGATTTCACTCTTCTGGGAGGAGCCTATGTTGGTATTCAATCAAGGAGCTCTCCGATAAAAACGTGAAGGCTTAAAGGATCATTATACAATACAAGCATACAAACAAGAAGCAAAAATCAGAAAACTTCTTATATTCACTTTTAACATACTTGTTGTTTTTAGCCTAAGTTTTACATTTGCAAAACTTGAGTATTAGGCTTCATTCTTGATTACACTTGCAATTCTAAAACAAGAAATCCTTGTTAGTATTCTTGTGGTAAGAACATACTTGGTTGATTTTAGGTGTTGAAGAGTTTGATGCTCTTCATTGTTGATAAGGGTCTTTTTATGCACGTTTTATGTGTATATTTGAGTAGAATTCGAGTTATTTTATTGTTAGTTTTGTAAATTTTTGATTGTACATAGTTCATATTACTCCGAGGTGCTTTTATTGATGTAGATTGACCATTCGGGGCTAATTTTGGTGAATTTCGGACCATGGATTCATGTCAAAACATACCGGGGAGTTTAAGGATGCAAAACGCTCGAAATTCCAAGCCAAACGCGCGTCATTTCGGGGCCTTTTTGGTCCAACACGGGCGGGGTGTCGGGCAACACGACCGTGTTCGCCGGAGCTAAAAACTCGATTTTTCGCACAAAATTGACCTCCGACACGGCCAGGCCGTGTTTCTTTCTGGCCGTGTCGAGACACGGCCTGGCCGTGTTTGGAAGCACGGCCATGTCTCCCCGATTCCCTGTGTGATAAAACAAAGACGGCCCGACCGTTCGGGCGACACGGGCGTGTCAGGGCACTTTCCGCAACTTTTCCATGCGAAAATTATGGAAAACTCACCTACCAAGCTTTTTGACCACTTTTATACACCTTTAACACCCAATTTTGCTGCAACATGTCCCCATATTCCCTCAATCATCAATTGAGTACAAGAATTCACCAACCAACAATGAAAATGGAGACAATTGTTTAACAAAAGAGAGTACTATCAATGTATTGGTTGCCTATAAAAGCCAGGGGTTGAAGTTGGGAGAGACATTCATTAGATACTCAGGAAATATTCATTGTATTCATTTCATTAAGTAGAATTGGGATCAAGGGATCTTGGAGGAGAAAGCTTGGGGCAATATTGGAGAAAAAGGCTTGGAGCAACATCATCAATCAAGAAAGAAGTCAATTGAGATTTTGAGAAAGATAAGTACACCATGTCTACAATACTTAAATCTTCTTGTGTAATTTATTCTTTGGTCAAAATCATGTGTAGCTAAACTCCTAGTGTTTGAATGTAATGAACTCTAGAATGGATTTGTGATTAAGGTGTGTATGTTTTTAATAAAATCTTCATATTTTGTGTGATTCACTTATATTATGCTTCGTTCATTCGAATTGATATATGCGCAATATTGATTTGAAGTTTATTTTTCATCCGGGAAATCGAGAGATTCATGGTGAAATAGAACCTATATAAGTGAAAAGAGTTGCATGTAATCCTAGATATAGGACGACATAAATCTTCTGGATTAGGGTCAAACCTAATATGGGAATTCACAAATCGTTATAATCTTTGTCTTGGGGGTTTTAACTAGAAAGAGATTTCAGATTAATCAACTTGAGATTAGAAGTTTTTCGCCTTGAGAAAGGGTTTAACTTAAATTGGGAATTTCTACGGTCCACAAGACATGAGATTTTATTAAAAGAGGTTGGTTTTTTGCTTAAGGGCTTACGGTTGTATTTTTAACTTGTCAAATCACAAAAACATTCTAGAGGATTTACATTCAAACACATTTGTATCTCTTGATTTCTTATTTTACAAATCTTCCTTCATTTTTACAATTTATAATTTGTTTTCCTTTTTCATCAAACAAAAACTCACGAAAATTGTTAGATTAAATAACAAAAAGACGGCAATTATTAGTACTTACAATCCTCGTGGGAATGACACTCGGTACTCAATAATCTATACTATAAACGATAGGTGCACTTGCCTACGGTTTTAAAGGTAGCTTTTGAGCCATCAAGTTTTTGGCGCCGTTGCGGGATTGTAATATTAAGAACGCTTTATTTTTGTTAATTTAAGCATTTTTTTATTTTTTATTTTTTTTACCATTATCTTTCTTTTTATCTATCTTTGTAAGTCTTGGTTTATACTTATCCTCTTTGTTTACCGCAGTGTATGCCTACTCGTCGCCGAATTTGGAAGCGCGACATCACCAGTAGCAACACAAGGAGAAAGTACTAACACGAACCACGAAGAGGATACTAACGAAAGTAAAGATTTCGTCATGGAGGATGAACAAAGAACTATGTATGACTATGCCAAACCATCCATGGACGGCATGTCATCTAGCATCGTAAGGCCCGCTGTTGCCGCCAATAATTTTGAAATCAAACCGAATGTCATTCAAATGGTGAAACAATTCGTTCAATTCGACGACCTACATTCAAAATCAATGGGGTCTCTGATGATGCCATCCGTTTACGCCTATTCCCATTTACTCTTCTTGGGACGGGCTAAACAATGGCTAAATACTTTGCCAAAGGAACGATTACAACGTGGAACATCATGGCGAAAAGTTCCTTTTGAAATATTTTCCAGGCCAAAATCGCACGATTGAGGAATGAAATCTCTTCATTCACTCAAGAAGATGACGAGACCTTGTACGACACTTGGGAGAGATTCAAAGAATTGTTGCGGAAATGCCCACATCATGGTCTTCCTATTTGGATGCAAGTCCAAACATTTTACAATGGGCTACTCTCGTCAACAAGGCAAATGATTGATGCGGGCCGGGGGAACTTTGAACAATAAAACACGGAAAAGCGCCAAGATCGATAGAGGGAATGGCCATGAATGGCTATCAATGGCAATCCGTCGAGGTAAACCTAATGAACAAGTGGGTGTTTATAATGCAGATGCGGTGGTCACACTAGCGCACATGTCGAAGCTTTGACCCAAAAGATCGACGATCTAGCGGCTCTAAACCACCACCACCGCATGTTTTATCTTGTGAAACTTGCGGAGGATTGCATAATCATCGGGACCGCCACACACAATACCTCAAGTCGAACAGGCTAATTACGTTGGGAATCGCGCGAAATTACCCAAGTAATCCTTACAAAGAACACATATAATCTTGGTGGAGACAACATCCTAATTTCGGTTGGGAAACCAAGGCCAACCACGACCTAATCCCAATCTTGATCTACACACGTCTCGGATTTCACCCAAATCAAGGTAAGCCTAACTTGGAAGATCTTATAACAAAGTTTGTGCAATCAACAGATACCCGATTCAGCGATGGAAACATCCTTGAGAAATCAAGAGGCATATATCCATAAACTGGAAAATCAAATAGGCGCAGTTGCGAAGATGATTTACGAAGGCCACAAGGTAGTTTGTCGGGTAATACCGAGCCAAACCCAAGAGAGCACGTAAAGGCAATCACCATCGTTTTCCACATGAGCATGATTATGCCAATGCCGCCATGCGAAATACGTGGAGGATGACATGCCCAAAGAAAAGCTCATGAAAAAGAGATTGCGAGAATACAAGCCCAAGATCCCTTACCGAGAATCTAAGAAGAAGAAGATAGAAGGGAAGACAAATTTGGTAAGTACCTTGATTCTTTCAAACAATTACATGCCAATATTCCATTTGTTGACCCTCATTCAAAGCATGTTAGGGATCTTAATGACATCATTCCTAGTGAAAATAAGCTTAATAAATTATCAAATGTGCGATTGAATGATAAATGTCCTTCCAATGAACTACCACAAAAATTTAATGATCCAGGAAGCTTTATTATCCCTTGCACAATTGATGGTTTACTGTTGATAGGGCACTAGCCGACTTGGGAGCTAGTATCAACGTGATGTCTTATGAAACATTCAAGCATGCGAATTAAGTGAACTTAAACCTATTAGGATGGACATTCAATTAGCCGATAAATCAATTAAACATCCTAGAGGTATTGTTAAAGATGTGCTAGTTAAGATTGATAAATTCATATTCCCGATTGATTTTATTATTCTTGACATGCATGATGATATAGAAGTTCCCTTAATTCTAGGGCATCCCTTTTGGCTACCGCTAAATCTCTCATTGATGTGCATGATGGAAAGCTTACTTTGAGCGTAGAGGGGTGAACAAGTTATCTTTAAAATTCCTTTGTGAAATCCTATAAATGATACTTGTTTTCCTATAAACTTGATTGAGACAAGGATAAATGATTCTTTGCTTGATATGTCTTCTAATAAATCCTTGAAAGTATGTGATGTTCAATGTGCAAAAGTTTCCACAGATAAATCCCATTTTGAGAATAACATGCAGAAAAATAGGACCATGAAGGTCAATTGTTCAAAAATCGATACGGGTGGCGATGTTGTTCAAAGAGATAAAATTTTTCATAAGTTCAAGGCTCCGCCCGATTAAATCTTCACATTTAGGTGAAATGGTCCGGCTATCTGACGTTAAAGAAGCGCTACCCGGGAGGCAACCCGATGTTTGTGTGCAATTGTTTTCATTCATTTTTATTTTTTATTTTTTATTTTTTATTTTATTTTCTTTCAAAATAATCATAAGTCCTTAGAGTCATTTTCAAATCAAAAAAAAAAAAAAAACTCATGAACATCTTCTTGGATGTCCTAATTGGGAATATTTGAGATTTCACGGTATTCGAGTTGTGTGTTGCTTAACTTTGATTAGGTATGAAGATGCCGTTGAAGGTCCGTGCACCAAAACAACCCAATGATCGCTCAACACCGATTCCACTATTGTAGTAAGGTCGTATTTTTCTTTTTCCACTTCTTTTATATCATTCTAGTTTCTTTGCTTTTTTTTTAGTGTGTTGTGTGTGTTTGTCCATTTCTTTCTTTCACATTGAGGACAATGTGAATCATAAAGTTGGAGGTGGGTACAATAACATTTTCGGAATGCTTGTGTGTTTGTTTTCAAAAGATGTGATTTTTTTGTAATAAATTAAATGTTTGCTAGTCAATAACTTGGCCCAATTATACCTATATTAACTTGTTAATTTGTGTTTTCAGTGTGAAGCAATTGATTGTCTAGGATATATTGACGTGGATGCGGGCTAAATTTTGACGAGATTTCCAACACCATAAATACTTGATGTGTTAAGGCATATCGACGATACTCGGTGCTATGAACTTCCGAGAACTCATGATTTAGTAGTGGTTAACTAGTTGTTAAACCAAGCTTGTGAATAAAAAAATAGAAAAAAATAATAAAAAAAAAACGAAGAAAAAAAAACGGACCAATCGAGGTTATACTCCTCTATTTGTTGTTGCTTAGTAACTAGGAGCATTCATGAGCCCCATGTTTGTCTTTTACGTAAAACGGCGACACGAATATGAGTATGGAAAACCACCCTAGGAGTGTTTGAACAGAAATTCAAAATATAAACCTAGTGGAAGCATGTCTCGAAAGGTCCCAAAAAAAAAAAAAAAAAAAGAACGAAAAAAAAAGAGGAGAATGAATACTCCTTGACTTCTCATTCCAATAAAGTTCAAGAAGCTTGGTTATATGACTAGTAAGCTAACTACAATGATCTATTGAATTCTTGTATTTTCATGGCGTTATTGAATTGAAGTTGTTCATAACTATCGATATTTGTGGAGTGATGATTTCAAGTCCGAATAATGCCTCGCCGATATTACGATCTTTCTTGACAGTCGATCGTTTTACAAAACTATATTTTTACTTAATGGTTAATTCGGGTTGAGAAGGCCAAGAACTTGACTACTTATGTTCAATATGTTGAAAAAAAAAAATCATCTTTGTATGTTGTGATTTATTGAATCCCTCTTTTTGATATAATGTTTTGCTTGAGGACAAGCAAAGTTCAAAGTTGGAGGTGGTTTGATAAGGGTCTTTTTATGCACGTTTTATGTGTATATTTGAGTAGAATTCAAGTTATTTTATTGTTAGTTTTGTAAATTTTTGATTGTACATAGTTCATATTACTCCGAGGTGCTTTTATTGATGTAGATTGACCATTCGGGGCTAATTTTGGTGAATTTCGGACCATGGATTCATGTCAAAACATACCGGGGAGTTTAAGGATGCAAAAACGCTCGAAATTCCAAGCCAAACGCGTCATTTCGGGGCCTTTTTGGTCCAACACGGGCAGGGGGTGTCGGGCAACACGCCCGTGTTCCGCCGGGAGCTAAAAACTCGATTTTTTCGCACAAAACAGCCTCCGACACGGCCGTGTCTAGAGACACGGCCTGGCCGTGTTGGGAAGCATGGCCATGTCTCCCTGATTCCCTGTGTGATAAAACAGCACGGCCCGACCGTTCTGGGCGACACGGGCGTGTCCGGGGCACTTTTCTGCAACTTTTCCATGCGAAAATTATGGAAAACTCACCAACCAAACTTTTTGACCACTTTTATACACCTTTAACACCCAATTTTGCTGCAACATGTCCCCATATTCCCTCAATCATCAATTGAGTACAAGAATTCACCAACCAACAATGAAAATGGAGGCAATTGTTTAACAAAAGAGAGTACTATCAATGTATTGGTTGCCTATAAAAGCCAAGGGTTGAAGTTGGGAGAGGCATTCATTAGATACTCAGGAAATATTCATTGTATTCATTTCATTAAGTAGAATTGGGATCAAGGGGTCTTGGAGGAGAAAGCTTGGGGCAATATTGGAGAAGAAGGCTTGGATCAACATCATCAATCAAGAAAGAAGTCAATTGAGATTTTGAGAAAGATAAGTACACCATGTCTACAATACTTAAATCTTCTTGTGTAATTTATTCTTTGGTCAAAATCATGTGTAGCTAAACTCCTAGTGTTTGAATGTAATGAACTCTAGAATGGATTTGTGATTAAGGTGTGTATGTTTTTAATAAAATCTTCATATTTTGTGTGATTCACTTATATTATGCTTCGTTCATTCGAATTGATATATGCGCAATATTGATTTAAAGTTTATTTTCCATCCGGGAAATCGAGAGATTCATGGTGAAATAGAACCTATATAAGTGAAAAGAGTTGCATGTAATCCTAGATATAGGACGACATAAATCTTCTGGATTAGGGTCAAACCTAATATGGGAATTCACAAATCGTTATAATCTTTGTCTTGGGGTTTTAACTAGAAAGAGATTTCAGTTAATCAACTTGAGATTAGAAGTTTTTCGCCTTGAGAAAGGGTTTAACTTAAATTGGGAATTTCTACGGTCCACAAGACATGAGATTTTATTAAAAGAGGTTGGTTTTTGCTTAAGGGCTTACGGTTGTATTTTTAACTTGTCAAATCACAAAAACATTCTAGAGGGATTTACATTCAAACACATTTGTATCTCTTGATTTCTTATTTTACAAATCTTCCTTCATTTTTACAATTTATAATTTGTTTTCCTTTTTCATCAAACAAAAACTCTGAAAATTGTTAGATTAAATAACAAAAAGACGGTAATTATTAGTACTTACAATCCTCGTGGGAATGACACTCGGTACTCAATAATCTATACTATAAAACGATAGGTGCACTTGCCTACGGTTTTAAAGGTAGCTTTTGAGCCATCAATTGTTGTAAGAAGATTGTGGTAATATTCATAGGTGATGGTGTAAGAGGAGTGTGGTACTCTTCAATATAAAGGTTGTGATAGTTTGGTATCTATTAATATACTTTTTTCTTTTCGATATCCATTCGGACATACCGGGTGGCAGAGCATTAGACCCTAGGTGGGTTGAAGCTCTATAAATCATTGTGTTGTTTATATTTTTGCACTTTTAATTGTTCATCATCTTCATATTTGAAAAAGATGGCATAAATTGGAAAATTAGGAAAATCTATTCAGCCCCCCTCTAAATTTTCATAGCCACTTGGCTAACAGTGATGACATGTGTCAACTTTATTTTTCTTTTAGTATATAAGGGTAGATTTATTTATTTTACTAGAACAATATATGTGTGTTACAAGTGATTTAATAGAATTTTAGTGTCGCAAATTTTTTTTGCAATAGATTTTGAAGTAATTGAGTCATTTTTTTCTTTCTTGCTCGTTTTCTGCAATTTTTTATATGTATAGTATAATAACTAAGCTTTAAAAGAAAACAAATTTAAAAGTTAGTGTAGATAGAATCCTTGATTTTTGGATTATTTGTTAACTTTTAACTTTTTTATCTTTTGAATTGAGTTATGTACAAATTAGAGTTGTGATTATTTTTTCTTTATATTATCGGTTATTAAAAAATATGAATGTCATTTTTTTGTTCTTTCTTGCTTATTATTTGTAATATATATGATATGTTAAATATTAAAAGATAACATATTTAAAAGATAACAAATTTAAAAGATAGTGTAGATACAATCCTTGATTTTTGATTATTTGTTATCTTTCAAATTTGTATATAGAGATGTCACATGAATAAATGTGAAACAACCATGTAGAATTGAGAGAATGAGAAATGGATGCATGTCCAAGATTAATGAGGTGATGACATGTGTCAACTTTATTTTTTCTTTTAGTATATATGGTAGGTTTATTTATTTTACTAGAACAACACCCGCATGTTACATGGAATTTATTCAAAAGTAGAATTCTGTGTCACAAATTTGTTTGCAATGGATTTTGAAGTAATGGAGTATTTTTTTTCTTTCTTGCTCGTTTTATGCAAATTTTTGATATGTATAATATAATAATCAAGCTTTATAAAATAACAAATTTAAAAGTTAGTGTAGAGTGAATCCTTGATTATTGGATTATTTGTTAACTTTTAAATTTGTTATCTTTTAAATTGAGCTATGTACAAATTAGAGTTGTGATTATTTTTTCTTTATATTCTCGGTTATTAAGAAAATATCAGTATCGATTTTTTTTTCTTTCTTGCTTGTTATCTATAATTTATTTGATACGTTAAATATTAAATGATAACATATTTAAAAGATAACAAATTTAAAAATAGTGTAGATAGAATCCTTGATTTTTTGATTATTTGTTATCTTTTAAATTTGTAAATAGTGATGCCACATGGATAAATATGAAGCATCGATTGGAATTGGGAGAATCAGAAATTGACACATGTCCAAAATTAATGAGACGATGACATGTGTCAACTTTGTTTTTCTTTTAGTATATAGGGTATATTTTCACTACTAGAGTCTAGGAGATGAGATCTCCTAGAGTTCTATTCCACTTTCCCTATTCCATATATTAGATGAATGACATGTGTACAATTGTGACATCATCATGTACATGTGTCATTCATTCAATATATAGAATAAGGAGTAGAATAAGGAAATTAAAATAGAAAATTAATCTCAATCCAGAGTGTAGATATCTTGATTGGGGCATCACACTTGATCGTTAAATATGTTAGACCGTATTTTATAATTTAAAAATATTAATAACTATATAAAGAAAATACTATTTGATGCTGCTTAAATCTGCAGATCACTCCAAGTTGCCGATTCCGATAAAAGTCCAACTTCTTCTCTGGTAGTTCTTGAGATGATAACTTGTATGAGACAACTTTGCAAACATTAGACGGGTCGTTACGAGAGAAAATTCAGAACAAATTACATAATAATTAAGAGTAATTAATTATGAATACTTACAAATGGGATGAAGAGATCTTTTTATACTTGTGTTGATGGGCTGCATGACCTTGCAGGAGAAAGTTGGTGTGTGGGCCGGATAATTATATATGCGGTCCAATAATGATTAATAATATTGGATAATAGGAATTAAATAATGCGTAAAGTAATAAAAATAAGGATAATTGAAAAAATTCAATTTTGCTCCCAGCACTATTAAAACTTTATTAAAATATATTTTTCTTCTAAATAAAATATCATAAATATATGTATAAAATAATAATAACAATAATTTTAAAAATACAAATGAGTTGGATGCTTGTAAAATATAGTTTGAGAATGAAAAACTCAAAGCCCGACAAATTCATGTGTGCAATTATAATGGAATAAGGATACAATTACTGTACTTTTCCTCTAAAATCCTTGACAATTACGTTCTCTCTCTTCTTCCCCCATATATGTTCCTCTGTCTCTTCTTCCTACAAATACGATATTCATATTTTCCTCCTTTTTTCTTCACTGCAAACACGCTCCAATTTATACTGTAAATATGCTCTTGTTTTTCTCCTATTTTCTTTACTGCAGACACGCTCAAGCTTATACAACAACTTTAACTGTAAGCTGCAAAATAGATCTCAAAAATATCACTAGCAAAACTACAAAATCACAGAACAACTAGAAGAAGGAATAAATTTTGCAACAACTAGAAGAACAAAATAAGAGGAAGAAGGCGAAACCGCAACAAAACACGAGAAAAAACGAACAAATTGTATATAATCATAGCAAATCGCAACAAAAATCAGAAAAAAAAGAATCAAGGTAATCAACAACTATCAACCTGTAACGCCCCAGTTTTCAAAATACAGGAGTAACTTAATTTAATAAGAAAGCGTATTTAAAAGTTTATGAATAAGACACATCTCAAAAATAAGCGGAACCATTTTATTAATAAACCCCAAATAATTCCCGACTCTTCCGCTGCGCCACTCTAATTTCATAAAATATAGTCTAATTATAAAAATATTTTGTCCAAATAAACAAAGTATTCAAACTAAAATATTGGTCCTCCAAATACTAACTGTTTACAGTAACTTAAATTCATTAATAAAATAAGATTTTCCTAAAATTGTAAAATAAATAAAATTATTGACTTGCACCCACCGCCTCCAATCCTCGCTCAGACTCCTCAACCTAAAAAGTGTTAATAAATATGGTGTGAGCTTTCAACTCGCACAATGGGGACACATTTGTCATAATTAAATACAATAATAGGCATAGTCATAAACATTCAACATATACTTTAACTTTTATTTTGACTGGCCAGTTACTTTATAGTACTGCGGGTTCACCCCGAGGATACTTTTGATCCCGGGCCTTCTTACAGCCCCTGACTAAGTACTGCGGGTTCACCCGAGGATGCTTTTGATCCCGGAGCTTCTTACAGCCCCAGACTAATTATAACACTTCGGGTTCACCCCGAGGATACTTTTGATCCCGGACCTTCTTATGGCCCCTGGCTAACATGATTTCTTTTATTCCATATTTCACATAAATGAATACACATATATGAAGTATTTAAAAATGACAAATAATAAGTGAATAGAAATATCCCCACCTCGAAACTTTGCTTGAAAAATAGTGAATGATTTGATGCAATATCCCTATTAAACTTCAGAACACGCCATCCTCGTCGCCTAACATGGATATATATACATCTTAGTTCCTAGAAGTCAAAACTCAAGTATTAACCTCGATATCGGAAGCACTAAAATAACATTCTTGGAAGCTCACGGTATATTCTTAAGGTTTAGGGTTCAACTTGGTAGGTTTAAACAATACTAAATCTCTGCGCAGTTTGGATCGAATAATATTTTCTCATAAAACTTTTACTGTAATTATTCAATATTTAGTAGATAATAGATTCAAAAATAGATATCATATAAAAATCTCACAAAGAACCTCGAAGGTGTCTTGGCTCTGGATATGTAGCGCGGGTCAGCCCATGCTCGATATGTTTAGCTATAGGTTTTGAATTTGTGAATCTGAAATTGCTGTAACACAAAATCCTACACAACTATGGAAGAAAATTCATATTTAAATAAATGTAGTACTATAGGATCTGAAATTTTAACTACGTATAATACACGTACCATAGTATAACATATCACAAAATCATAATATTTAAAATTCGTTAACTTTAGGGTTTGAATTTCATAAACTGAACCTTTTGTCATAGCTAAAACTGTAATGTTTTGGAAACTAGTTAATATTTAAATAAATATAAATTGGAATGATTTGATATTTTATCACAAGTTGTTATACATTATAATACACAACACATAAAAAATTCAGGTATTTTAAGGTCTTTATATATGGTTTCTTCAATTTGTAAATCGAAAGCAGTATATTCAAGATTTGGAAAGCGTGAATGCGAAATTCATATAAAATAAAATACAACTCAAACGTATATGAAAATTTTAACTGAATATTATAAACATATGATAACATAACATATTAAAATTTCATGAATTTTGGATATGTATAAGTAGGGTTTTGGACTTTCTAAAACGAAAACAGGGAATAACATAAATTCTGGCATCTTAGTTTGAAAATTCAATAACTACAAAAGTACCCATCGGATTAGTATGAAATTTTAACAGTACAATAAAACGTCATGAAGAATAACATATTAAAATTTCATAAAAGTTTGAACAGTATAGCTTGGGTTCCGAAATTTAGAAATAAATTACCTTAGGAGTTGAGAATGAAATAGGGAAGGCAATTGAAGGATCATGGCGTTGAAGAGAAACTGCGTCGAGGTTGTATGGTAGACGATGGACGCTGTGATGGCGCAGAGAAAAGAGCTGGAACGTTTTTGTTTTTGTCTTCTCTAATGTGGTATAATAAAACCCTAATAACAAAAGAGTCCTAATATAATTACCTTAGGTAGTTTGCCAAGCACCTTAGGATTCCTCATAGGCCATGTAATTGGATAATCAATCCAATAATAATAATAATAATAATAATAATAATAATAATAATAATAATTCAATAATAGGCTATCTAACTAATTAAATAAACTTTTTTTCCCCGGGTGTTACACAACCTCAAAGGCTTTATTTCATCAAACTCATTACTTCTGAAAAAATGTTGTATTTTCTCTGCTACTTTTTTCATTGTTTACTTCGTTTTTCAATTTAAAAAATTATGTTTCCTATATTTTTTGCATGAAAATGATGATTCTTGATGAAATTTGTTTGTTTGAGTTAGTTGAACATGTTGCTTCAAGATTCAGTCGTTTCAAATTTGTTTCTAAGGTTTTGCAAAATTGTTACAATAAGGTTTATGATTCATATTTGCAATGACATGTCAAACTTAACCATCTATATGTAGTTGTTTCAACTGGTTGTTTGAGAGTTGCTTCGAAGTTTTTTGGAACATGTTTCAAACGTGCTTAAGCTAATATAATATCATTAATTATTTCTCTTTTTAATTTCTAAAATTGTTTCAAATATATTTCAAATATTTTTCATTGTTGTTTCAAAGTTGTTTTAAACACGTTTAAAAATATTTATGTTCATATATGTAGTAGAACTGTGGCAAATTTAACCATCTACCTATAGTTGTTTCAACTGATTATTTTATAGTTATTTTGAACACGTTTCAAACGTGTTTCATCTAATACAATTTCAATGTTCCTCTTATTATTTTCTAAAGTTGTTTAAAATGTGTTTTGCAAAAATTATTTAAAACAAGTTTCAGTTAATACAATTTCATTGTTAGCATGCAGACACATGGGGACAGTTCCATCAGTAGCACAATGGACAATGAAAAGAAAATAAGAATAACATTGATTGCACTTCCAACACACTAAATAAAATTTCAGAACATAAAATAAATCAACAAAAAGAAGAAACAATGCAGATTGTATGCCAACTGAGAGAACATCTACCCAAATTAAAGATTAAAAATGACTTTAATCTGAAATAACTCATTGTTCAATTATAAATAATTCAGAATGGAAAACTCAATTGCTTCAAGGTTGTTTCATTATTGTTTCTTAGATGTTTCAACATTGTTACGAAAAAGACAAAATGACAAAGTCATCCGAAGCATACATAAGTAAATAAAGCGTACAAAAGTCAAATGAACAGAAAATGTGGGTATTTTTTGTAATTTTCCCTATTATTATCTTCCCCAACTATAATGAATTGAGGCATGACGGTAGAGTCCATATTTAACGCGAGCCTATAGTCATCTCTATATTTGTAATGGTTAGCAGTATTTTTTAGATAGTGGGTAATGGGTCAAAATTGTTAGATAAATATTTTTATCATGATTTTGATGATTTTGTTCAAATAAGTTTTTATACCAAAACAATGTCCCTAAATGTTGTCCAAATACTTCCGACCGATTTAAAATATTTTTACTATTTTTCGGAGTATTTCTTGAAGTTTATTTTCGATAAAATATTGGACAACACTTATGTTTCAGGCTCGATCGGTCGCCCTATAGGGCAACCTGTACCTGAGTTGAGTTTTGAAACAGAAAACAGGACGAAAGGAAAAAGGGGAGGGCGACCGGTCGGCCCTAGGGGTGACCGGTATGGGTGACCGATCGACCCCATGGGCGACCGGTGCCTGGAATGGAGTTTTGGAAACAGACTTCTCTGTTTTGAGTTTTTGACACCTCTAACCGGTCAGACATAGGGGTGACCAGTCGGACCCCCCGTCGATCGGTCCCCCTGTATAAAATTCGTAGAGAACCCAATTCAAACTTATCTCTGCGCGACCGGTCGCACCCCTCTTGTTTAGACCATATAGGCTTTTGGTTAGCTTGGAGACCCTTTTGTCATCAGTTGAACAGTATCCAGGGGGAGGTAGCATGTACACTTCTTCATTGAGGTCACCATGCAAGAACGCATTGTTGACATCCAATTGGTGAAGAAACCAATAACAGGCTGCAGCTAGAGCTATGACCAACCTAACAGTTGTAATGTTAGCAATAGGAGAAAAAGTATCAAAGTAATCCAAACATTCCTCTTGAGTGTATCCCTTTGCAACAAGCCTTGTTTTGTATCTCTCACTAGAGCCATTAGATTTGTAATTGACTTTAAACACCCATTTGCATCCTATACGATGCTTGTTGGGAGGTAATGTGGTTAAAATGCATCTAATTCTGTTTTCATTGTTTCTTTCAAGAGCATCTAATTCTGTTTTCATTGCTTGTTGCCACTCCACACTTTTGCTAGCTTGAGCATAAGTTTTAGGCTCAGATATTTGAGTAATGCTAGCAATAAAGACCTTATGATTAGCAGATAGTTGTTCAGTGGACAAATATTTGTTTGATAAATGGTTTTATCATGATTTTGATGATTTTGTTTTTATACCAAAACAATGTTTTTAAAGGTTGTCCAAATACTCCTAAATGATTTTAAATGGTTTTAATATTTTCCGGAGTATTTCCTCAAGTTTATTTTCGACAAAATTGGACAACACATTTAATGATTTTGTGTCATTGCTTTTTACATTCAAACTATGTTTCAAAATGTTGTCCTAATACTCCCGATCGGTCTAAAATGTTTTTACTATTTTTCGGAGTATTTCTTGGAGTTTATTTTCGATAAAATATTGGACAACACTTTTGTTTTGAGGCCAACCGATCGCCCTATAGGGCAACCCGTACCTGAAGAGTACGTTGAAATAGAAATTGAGCCTGGAGTGAAAAATAGCAGATCGACCGGTCGCCCTTGGCGTCGACCGATCGCCCAGGGTGCGACCGGTGCCTGCAAGTTTGGTTTTGAAACAGAACTCCTGCCCTTCTATTTTTAAGGTTGTGCGACCGGCCAACATAAGGGACAATCGGTCGAACCCTACGTCGACCGGTCGCCCTGTGCAAAATTTGTGATACGTTTATTTCAAACTCTATTTCTGTGCGATCGGTCGCCCTATGGTTTGACAGCAAAAACCTGACCGTTTGACAGCAGACAACTTTCCCTTAATTTGTGGGATGGATTTCTAACAGCTCTTTTCTTCAATTGTCTCGCAATTTTTTACAGAATTCATGTCCCCAAGATGAGCCTATCATGTACAAGACATCTTCTATAAATAGAGGAAAAATTGAAGCAACACAATAAGAGAGAACAACACAACACAACAAGATATACTCAAGCAAACACTTGGTCTTTCATTGTTATTATTCCTGTTGTAATTTGCCTAGCTTATCACTTTCACATCCTTGAGGTCTAGGCTATTCTTGATTACACTTGCACTCAATTGTAATATTCATTATCGAGTTGTAATCTTGAATTTTTGGGTTATCATTCAACACAAGATATCCTTGTGAGTGTTCTTGTGGTAAGAACACACTTGGGTGATCTAGGTGTTAGGTGTGAGAAGATTGTGGTAATCTTCTTGTTGAGGTGTTGAAGAATTTGGTATTCTTCAAGGTTGAAGATTGTGGTAATCTTCACAAGGTGCCGTTGGAGATTGTGGTAATCTCAAAGGTGGTGTTGAAGAAGAGTGTGGTGCTCTTCAAGGTGTTGTAAGTTGGTGTTGTATTAATTTTGGTAATTAATAAAATCTTTTTTCTTTTTGAAATCCATCCTGGATATACTGGGGTGGTAGTAGATTAGGCCCTAGGTGGGTTGAACTACTATAAATCGACGTGTGCTATTTACATTTCGCACCTTTGTTATTATCTTTGAGCATTCGGTTCGAAAAAGAGGGCATTAACGAAAAGATGGAGATAATCTATTCACCCCCCTCTAGATTATCGTAGTCGCTTGGACTTACAAGTGGTATCAGAGCCAAACTCTTTGGCAAGCTCGTTTCACATCGCGAGTGAAGAGGAACGATCGTCGGCTACGAACGAAGCTCATCTATCGGCACTTCCACCACCAAGCCACCTCTATTTGATTCCAAAAATTATATATTTTGTAAAGAAAGAATGGAATGTTATTTTTCAAGGTTGCGGGTTCGATATTTGGAACGTCGTCATAAATGGAGAAATCATTCCAATGATAAACACACCACACACCTCCAAAGGCTTCAAAGAGCTCAATGATGAAGAGAAGAAAATCATCTCCTTAAACGGAATTCGATCGGCACATGAAGTATGGCAAAAATTAGAAACCATCTATAGAGTATTTGCAAATGAAAGGAGTCAAACAAAAGCATCTACTTCTCAAAGGGATACAAGCTCAAATCTAAGGAACAAGCCTCTTACAACTCCCAACTATGAAGAAGTTGAATATTGTTTTATGGGCATCGAAGAAGAAAACGAGGTATGTCTTAAACCCTCTACTTCTTATGATATTGTTATTCAAAATGATTATAGTGATTTGCAAAATGATTTTGATGATCTTCAAAATGAATTCCAAAATTTACTTGTTAAGTACCAAAATTTGAAAAAGGAATTCAATGTTTTGAAAAATGAAAAAGATAGCTTATTTACTTCATATGAATCACTATCATGTGCTCACACCACCACACTTGACAAAGTTAGAAACCTTGAAAAAGAAAATAGTACTCTTGTTGAGAATTTTGATTGCATGAAAAAGGATTTATTAAAATCCAACTTGAGTACCAATAGAATGACCGATATTGTTGATTGTTGTGATAATTCGAAACTAGAACTGTAAGTCCAAGCGGCTACGATAATCTAGAGGGGGGATGAATAGATTATCTCCATCTTTTTTATTTCGCCCTCTTTTTAACAATCGAATGCTCAAATACAATGATAAAGGTGCGGAATGTAAACAACACACGTCGATTTAAAGAGGTTCAACCCACCTAGGGCCTAATCCTCTACCACCCCAGTATATCCGGGATGGATTTAAAAAAAAAGAATTTTATTAATTACCAAAATTAATACAAATTCAACTTACAACACCTTGAAGAGCACCACACTCTTCTTCAACACCACCTTTGGAGATTACCACAATCTCCCTTTGAAGATTACCACAATCTTCCTTCAACGGCGGCACCTAGTGAAGATTACCACAATCTTCAACGTTGAAGAATACCAAATTCTTCAACACCTCAATAAGAAGATCACCACAATCTTCTTCACCTATCACCTAGATCATCCAAGTGTGTTCTTACCACAAGGACACTCACAAGGATATCTTGTGTTTGAATGATAACCAAAAATCAAGATTACAACTCAATAATGAATAATACAATTTGAGTGCAAGGTGTAATCAAGAATAGCCTAGACCTCAAGAATGTGAAAGTGATAAGCTAGACAAATTTACAACAAGAATAATGACAATGAAAGACCAAGTATATGCTTGAAGTGTATCTTGTTGTGTTGTATCTCAATTGTTGTTTTGGTTGTTCCAAAACTTCCTCTATTTATAGGAGATGATTGATCAAGCATAGGCTCCTCTTGGGGATAGAAACTCTACAGAAAAATACAATTAAAATCAAGAATATAGCTGTTAGAAATCAATCCCACAATTTAAGGAAATGTGTCTGCTGTCAAACGGTCATATTTTTCTTTGTCAAAACAAGGTGGCGGCCGCACAAAAAAATAAGAGAAATAAGAACACTTTGAAAATTTCAGGCGTAGGTCGACCACTGTCTCAACCGGTCCCCCTAATCAAAAAACGAAGGGGTTTTGTTCTGTTTCAAAATGAAACATGCAGTGCCGGCCGACCCTGGCTTGGGCGGCCGACCGCTTGTTTTTACTTCCGACTCATTTTCTGTTTCTAAAAACATCTTGGTCACGGGTTGCCTATAGGGCGCCGGTCGACCACGAGACAGAGAAATGTTGTCCAATTTTGTCGAAAATAAAACTCAAGAAATACTCCAAAAATTTAGTAAAAACATTTTAAACCGATCGAGAGTATTTAGACAACATTTAGGAACCAGATTATAGAAGTAAAAACCCATTGATATAAAATCATTAAAAGTGTTGTCCATTATTATCAAAAATAAACTTGAGGAAATACTAGGAAAATATTAAAACCATTTTAAATCATTTAGGAGTATTTGGACAACCTTTAAAAACATTGTTTTGGTGATAAAATAAAATCATCAAAATTAAGATAAAAACATGTATCAAACAATCTCCCCCTTTTTGATGATTACAAACCAAAACAATTTTTACACCAACTAAGAGAGCGATTTTAGAAAAGATTTTCCGGTAAAAATATTTGACCGTTTGGAAGCAACCAAAATTTCCAAAAATATTAAAGCAACTAAGTAGGGAGTAAATATATTCAATAATAAGCACAAGCTCCCCCTATCAACAAGCATATCAAGAATAATGTAAAAGCAATTTTCCATAAGCTAAAAGCTTAAGCTTTTACAATTTGTTCAAGAGCTTATAAGCTCCCCCTGTCACAAAACATCATTGAACAATTATATAAGTCCATCAAGCAACAATTGGACTAAAACAAATCACAACTTATGGCTTTTATGAGCCATAGCTTATAGCTTTTGTGACAAGCTTTTAATAGCTTCTTTGAGCTAATGAGCCAATATCCTGTTTCTCCCCCTTTGGAATCATCAAAAAGAATGTTAGGATGGTGAAAACACCATTTAATAATATCAAAGTGCGCCAAAGGGACGATTTAACAACCATCGAGCAATTTATACATAGAGTCTAAGGAAAATGGGAGAATTGTAACATAAGAGATCCATAAGCTCATTAGTAAGCTAAAAACATGATTTCAAAAAGATTTTAAGACATTTTGAAGCAAGAGAATCATGTAGAAGTTGAAAGTTTTCATTGCGACATTTCAACAAACACCTTGTGTGCTTGAAAAATAAAAGAGGTTGCATATAGTCCTTGTAAAGGTTTCAAGCCAAAAATTTTCATATCATCAATCAACCTCATTCCAAAGCTCAAAAAGATCATATGCACCATATGCAACATTTGTCCATCAAATAAGAAGCTCAAAGTAGATTCTCAAGGGTTCAACCCAATTGAGATAAGCTAAGAATGATCAAGGCATTACAAATGCCAAAAATTAGAGCATCAATCAAGTAATATGTCATGCTTTAAACAATACATGTATCAAATGTCCCAACATATCCAACTAAGCATAAAGATCAAAGCATCAAGAGAAGCACTTTTACCATCAAGTACTTCATACTAATATTCAAACCATGCCATATAAGAGTATTTTTACCATCAAATACTCCAGCAAAATCATGATCATCCACAAGTCATTATCAACTTGCAATTTTAACCCTTTTAAGAAAACAAGCAAATATCATTAGTACAAAGAAGTTTTACAAAGGTTCATGAAAATACAAAGCATCAATAATGAAAATGCTAGAAAGTAAAGGGGGTGGGGACATCATTCCTCATCCGAGGAGAAGCAAGATCCGGGAATAAAATCCTTGATGAATTTCTTTAACTTGCCGATAGACTTTTGCATTTTGGAGGTCTTTTGCTCCAAAGCCTCATACCTCGTCTCATGAAAAGCCCTCATCTCATCAAATTCGGCTTGAGTATACCTCCTAGGCGGTTGAGCACCGGTATTACCCTCCGGATTGCTCGGTTCGCCTTCTTCCGCCAATCTTGCAGCCTCGGCGTCATCAAAGAAGTCATTAGGATCGGGGGACTCTTGACCTCTTCCTCTAGCCATTTTAGTTGGTCGGATGTCCATATTCTTGCGCATCGTGACCATTTGGGAGATGTTATCAATGTCGAAGTCATTTTGAAATACCTCCGAGTTACACTTCGACGAAGGTAGTCCCGATTGAATAAGAAGTTTACAAATCCAATTTCCCATAACCAACTTCTTATTACCTTGAGTGATGGACTCAATTAGACATTGAATAAGTATGGCACCAAAGTTAAGTGGTTCCCTCCTAGCAATCTTATAAGTCAAAAAGTAGTCCATGTTGCTAGGCATCTTTCCCGACTTACCACAAATGCAATATGCGACAATGACCGACAAAATACGATTTGCTCAAGTGTCATTGCCAACAAAGAATCCTTTGGCCATACTCCCAAATACGTCTTTACTTCTTTCATTGACACCCCCAACATTTCATCATTCCAAGTCCCACAAGAGAAATAATCCCAACCACCTTCTCTAACACGTAAAAGCCGGCAAATATCATTGGGAGTCCATCTAAAATGACGACCCTTTACTTAATTAACGGCAATCGACTTTCTTTCATTATCATATTGCACCCACATATTAGCATAAAAATGTTGGATAATATCATCATCATACAAAACATAAGCATGCTCCCATAGATACATCCAACCTTGCTCCTCAAAAATCCTCTAATAGTAGGATACTCATTTGTAAATGAACTAAAAACGACACATTTTAGTCCGAGCAATAGATTTTCCTCCCATTCCCGAGTCCTCATAATACCATTCCGCATATTTATTGATGAAATTAAGAACATTGTGGGAATTAGGGGCTTGAGTAACAAAGGATTTTTTACCTTTCGCCCAACGGCAATTTTGGAGCGAAATTGTTCCGCGTAGCTCGGTAATTTGGGCCCGAGAGAGAATGGGATTTTGAACATCATCACCTTTTTGAGCCACGTTTCTTTGAGCGGCTCGAATATCCCTTTGTTCGGCTTCCTCTTGCCGATTTCTTGACGAACCCTCTCCGCCCCTTCTACGCTTGGAGATGGGATTTCGACCGGTGGAATTCTTTGGGGGAGCCATATATGTAAGATTCTTGTGAAAATAAGAAGATTAGCAACAAGAATCGTGAAAAATGATGAAGAATTGAAGATTCTAGAGAAAAGGGGATGAAAATTCGCTGCTATAAGGGTTTGGGAGTTTTCTTCGTCTGTTTAAAACTGAAGACAGAATCGATTATATGTGTAAAATAGGTCTGGGCGACCGGTCGAGGTAGGGGGCGACCGGTCGCCCCTGCTTTGACCGTCCCAGGTAATTTTTACTTTTCCCAGAGTTTTCCAAAATTCGATTTTTCACCCCAAAAGTTTTAAAACTTTGCAAAAAATATTTTTGGGTTATATCCAACACATATGGGTTTTGGGAAATCATATAATCGAGAAAATCGAGACATAACAAGTAGTGACTTTTTAAGAGAATATTTGCAAAATCATTTAGGGGCACTTAAGGGGTTAAAATGAAATATCTTGAAAGATATGTGCATAAGCATAATATCGAGTTCAAAAAAATACGATTGAACGTACCTTGATAGTTTAAGGAACTTGATGACGTAATAGCCAATGAATATGAGATACATATCCTACACAATTCTTAGACAAAATTTGCACAAAAAATACAAGTGTAGGCAAGTAATAGGAGATATCAAAAAGAGCTTATGCTATAAGATTTCATAAGAGATAATAAGCCACATAAGTCTAATTAAATGCTCAAAAGTTTTAGAAAATCATGCAAGGTCTTCCTTTCTTTTAAAATTTTGAAACTCACAAATATATAAAGGACCTATATTAAAAATAAATGCTTGAAGACTTATTTTGCAATTTAGACACTATTTAAAAACATGCATGTATTAATGATAAAATGCATATATAAATGAAGAGATACGGTTTACCAATTACGCCGTTTCCATGGGTTGTGTCTTTCCCATTGTTGATGATATCTTCCCATTGAGAAGTCACTTTGTTGTTGATGACTTCTTTGATTACTCCATTTCCAAGGTTTGTTACCTTCCCTTTGTTGATAGTCTCTTCTTCTTTGATAAAATGAAACGGTCATTTGATATCTTCTTGGCGGTATGAATTTTCTTTGATCATTATTTCGCCGGGTACCTAATAACACATTATTTTGTGGTACCCTCATGTGTTTGGGTCCTTTGGGATTAGTCTTGAGACTTTTAGGTCTCCAACAATAATTAGAGCTATTTTTAGCTCGACAAAAATTAGCCGTATGACCCTTTTTACCGCAATAGAAACATGTAATAATTCTAGGAGCATAATGACCAACATGCTTAGAGACTTGATTCTTTTTCATGTGATTGACACCCTTAGTCTTATGATCAAGTTCTAGTATCGAACAATCAACAGTCTTGGTCATTTTATCGGTACTCAAGTTGGATTTAGATAAATCATTTTTCATGCAATCAATATTCTCAACAAGAGTACTATTTTCTTTTTCAAGGTTTCTAACCTTGTCAAGTGTGGTGGTGTGAGCACATGATAGTGATTCATAGGAAGTAAGTAAACTATCCTTATCATTTTCAAAATATTGAATTCCTTTTTCAAATTTTTGTATTTAACAAGTAAGCTTTGGAATTCATTTTGAAGTTCATCATAATCATTTTGTAAATCACTATAATCATTTTGAATATCATAGGAAGTAGAGGGTTTAAGACAAACCTCATTTTCTTCTTTGATGCCCATTAAACAATATTCAACTTCTTCATAGTTGGAAGTTGTAGGAGGCCTGTTCCTTAGATTTGAGCTTGTATGACTTTGAGAAGTAGATGCTTTTGTTTGACTCCTTTCATTTGCAAATACTCCATAGATGGCTTCTAATTTTTGCCATACTTCATGTGCCGATTGTATTCCTACGATATGTTCATATTCTATATTAGTAAATGAACAATACAAAATATTTAAAACCTTACCGTTTAAGGAGATGATTTTCTTTTCTTCATCATTGAGCTTTTTGAAGCCTTTTGAGGTGTGTGGTGTATCTTTCATCGGAATGGATTCTCCGTTCATGACGGTGTTCCAAATGTCGAACCCGCAACCTTGTAAGTAGCATTCCATTCTTTCTTTCCAAAAATTAAAATTTTTGGAATCAAATAGTGGTGGCTTGGTGGTGGAGGTGCCGGAAAGATGAGCTTCGTTCGTAGCCGACGATCGTTTCTCTTCACTCGCGATGTGAAACGAGCTTGCCAAAGAGTTTGGCTTTGATACCACTTGTAAGTCCAAGCGGCTACGATAATCTAGATGGGGGGTGAATAGATTATCTCCATCTTTTTTATTTCGCCCTCTTTTTAACAATTGAATGCTCAAATACAATGATAAAGGTGCGGAATGTAAACAACACACGTCGATTTAAAGAGGTTCAACCCACCTAGGGCCTAATCCTCTACCACCCCAGTATATCCAGGATGGATTTCAAAAAAAAAGAATTTTATTAATTACCAAAATTAATACAAATTCAACTTACAACACCTTGAAGAGCACCACACTCTTCTTCAACACCACCTTTGGAGATTACCACAATCTCCCTTTGAAGATTTCCACAATCTTCCTTCAACGGCACCTAGTGAAGATTACCACAATCTTCAACGTTGAAGAATACCAAATTCTTCAACATCTCAATAAGAAGATCACCACAATCTTCTTCACCTATCACCTAGATCATCCAAGTGTGTTCTTACCACAAGGACACTCACAAGGATATCTTGTGTTTGAATGATAACCAAAAATCAAGATTACAACTCAATAATGAATAATACAATTTGAGTGCAAGGTGTAATCAAGAATAGCCTAGACCTCAAGAATGTGAAAGTGATAAGCTAGACAAATTTACAACAAGAATAATGACAATGAAAGACCAAGTATATGCTTGAAGTGTATCTTGTTGTGTTGTATCTCAATTGTTGTTTTGGTTGTTCCAAAACTTCCTCTATTTATAGGAGATGATTGATCAAGCATAGGCTCCTCTTGGGGATAGAAACTCTACAGAAAAATACAATTAAAATCAAGAATATAGCTGTTAGAAATCAATCCCACAATTTAAGGAAATGTGTCTGCTGTCAAACGGTCATATTTTTGCTGTCAAAACACAGGGCGACCGGTCGCACAAAAATAAGAGAAATAAGAACACTTTGAAAATTTCAACAGGGCGACCGGTCGACATAGGCTTCGACCGGTCGACCCTGTCTCAACCGGTCCCCCTAATCAAAAAACGAAGGGGTTTTGTTCTGTTTCAAAATGAAACATGCAGTGTCTGGTCGACCAGCTGGGCGACGGTCGATCGACCCGGGATCGGCCGACGCCGAGCGGCCGGTCGACCGCTTGTTTTTACTTCCGACTCATTTTCTATTTCTAAAAACATCTTCAGGTACGGGTTGTCCTATAGGGCGACCGGTCGACCACGATACAAAAATGTTGTCCAATTTTGTCGAAAATAAAACTCAAGAAATACTCCGAAAATTTAGTAAAAACATTTTAAACCGATCGAGAGTATTTAGACAACATTTAGGAACCAGTTATAGAAGTAAAAACCCATTGATATAAAATCATTAAAAGTGTTGTCCATTATTATCAAAAATAAACTTGAGGAAATACTCCGGAAAATATTAAAACCATTTTAAATCATTTAGGAGTATTTGGACAACCTTTAAAAACATTGTTTTCGTGATAAAATAAAATCATCAAAATTAAGATAAAAACATGTATCAAACAAGAACTTGATCATAAGCCTAAGGGTGTCAATCACATGAAAAAAAATCAAGTCTCTAAGCACGTTGGTCATTATGCTCCTAGAATTATTACATGCTTCTATTGCATTAAAAGGGTCATACGGCTAATACTTGTCGGGCTAGAAATAGCTCTAATCATTACTGGAGACCTAAAAGTCTCAAAGCTAATCCTAAAGGACCCAAACACTTGAGGGTACCACAAAATAATGTCATATTAGGTACCCAGCGAAATAATGATCGAAGAAAATTCATACCGCCAAGAAGGCATCAAATGACCGTTTCATTTGATCAAAGAAGGAAAAACTATTTTTGACAAAGCCAATTTCCAAGAAGAGGATATAATCAAAAATGGGAAGAACACAATCCTTGGAAATGGCAAAGACATCATCAACAATATGATTCTCAAAGAAGAAGAGACTATCAACAATGGGAAGGCAACAAACCTTGGAAATTGAGTAATCAAAGAAGCCATCATCAACAAAGTGACTTCTCAAGGGGAAGATATCATCAACAATGGGAAAGACACAACCCATGGAAATGGCGTAATTGGTAAACCGTATCTCCCCATTTAAATATGCATTTTATTTTATTTCTATGCATGTTTTTATTTGTGTCTTAATTGCAAATGAGTTTTCATGTATTTAATTTTAAATTAAGGTCTTCAAAACTTATTTGCATTTTTAAAACCTTTTGAAAAAGGAGACCTTACATGTTGTTTTTAAAACTCTTGTGCATTTTTGTAGACTAAAGTGTATTATAATCTCTTATGGATTTTTATGGCATGAGCTTACTTGTGATATCTCTAAGCCTACACTTTTATCATTATGACTTGTGCTAGATTTGTTTTAAGAATTGTGTAGGATTTACATATTTTCACAAATGACCATTTATGTCATTACTTGTAAAGAAAGGCATAAATTATCGAGGTACGTTTACTTGTGTTATTCTTATTCTTATAGACTCAATATATGTATTGCCATGTGCCTATCTGCTTGTTTTTCATAGTATTTCATACAAGTGCCATTAAGAAGATTTTTAGATTTTTTGAAAGGGACTATTCGATATTTGATTGCACATCTTTGCCTTGTCAACTCTTGTTCAAATACTTCTTATGAGGTATCAACTATATGCTATCGGATTTTCAAATTTCAAAAGAGACCTTTTGTAGCTTTCTTAAGCTTATTTGAACTTGCATGATTTATTAGACTCTTGATGATCTTCTAAATGCATAGTATGTGTTTCTTGCTTCATGGTCTATATATATAGTGTCTATTTCTACTATGCTCTTATGCAAGATATTTTGTGATTGATGATTGAGGCATGTTTTTACACTTGGGCTATATTTTTCTTGCTTATATAAGCGAAGCCGGTAATGAGTTTGTTAAGTTATGTAGATGAGAAATGAAGTACTCCAAATATTAGTTACCTCAAAATACTTGGATGTAAATGTTCTATTATGAACACCTTAGATTAATTGGATGCCCCATGATGATAGTGATGAAGAAGACAAAAAGGGTATTCCGGAACAAACTCGATGACCAAGGCAACATTGGTCGAACTAAGGCGAGGTTAGTAGCTCGAAGGTATTTTCAAGAAGAAGGTAATTAATTTTGATGTAACATTTGCACTCATAGCACATTTAGTAGCTATTTGCATTTTACTTGCCCATTCTTGTTTTAAGAAAATTTCAAGCTTTACCAAATGAATGTTAAATCCAATTTTCTCAATGGTTTTTATTCAAGAAGAAGTCTATGTAAAACAACCTCCGGGGTTTTAAATTTTTTTAGGCCAAATGATTTTTATAAAATGCCTTGTATGGTTTAAAACAAGTACTCCATGTATGGTATGATAGACTTAGCTATTTTTGCTAAATGATTTTACAAGAGGTAAATTTGATACTACTCTTTTTGTTTTTGAAAATGGGTAAGATTGTTTACTTGTGCAAATTTATGTTGATAATATTTATGGTGCTACTAATAAATATTTGTGCAAGGTATTTTTCCAAGTCAATACAAGGTGAACCTAAGATGATCATGATGAGGGAAGCTCAAATTTGATAATTGGAATTCAAGTTCAACAATGCCAAGAAGGTGATTATATTCCACACTCAAAAGAAGAAGTGAGGCATTGAAGAAGAAAGAACCATTTCAACCTATATGGCCACAAATGTGAAAATTGACAAAGGTTGAGGTAGGCATGGTTGACAAACGAATTCGAGGTATGTTTATTCATTTATTACACCTTAGACTCGACATTCTATATGCCTTACGTCTATATGCTCGACTTCAAAAACAATCCCAACGAATCTCATTAAAGTGTCGTTAAATGAGATTTTCAAAGGCACTTCTTCTTATGACTTGTTCATCCAAAGTTTTAAGACGTTATTATTTTTCGGGATAACAAGTCCGGTGTAACTTTTATTTTTCAAAATATGGTTCGTCATAATCAAACTAAACATATTAAGATTCGATATTTTTTTAAGGGGATTGCGTTTCTAAAACGAAAACTTGAAGATGTGTTTAATTCTGTCTCAAGGATAACTCGCGGGTTTTTTAATCGGTCACCGCCGAGTATTTTACCTCATTTCGAGCTTGATTATGACATAATGTATATTCAATGAGGTCTACGTTTGCATTTTGCATGTTTTTAAAACTTAGGGGCGAAAAATCGGATTTTTGGATCAAACTTCGGATTTTTAGACAGAACTCAAACAGTGGGCTGACTGGGGCAAGGCCGACCGGTTGCCCATGCCGTCGACCGGTCGCCCTTGCCCATGACCGGTCGCCCTAAGGGATTTTTTGGTTTAAAATGGTTCTGTTTTCCAGACTTAGCATTTTTGGCTTTTTGGTTCATTTTTCGTCCCCTTTGAAAATGTCACACACAATTCACTTCAAATGAGTTTTGTTGCATGAATTACATAGTTTGGGGATTGTTTAGCTCGATTATCATCATCATTGCTCGCCTTTACCGATCGAATGGTAAGAATTCTACTTCCTTAATCTCAATTGGGTTGAACCCTTGAGAACTTGGCCTATATGTACTATCTTGATGAAATTAGTATATGTTTGTGATGAGCCTATTGATTGTTGATGAATGATATTTATTAAATTGCATTTGGTGATAAAAAACTTGGCTTGATTTCATTTTCAAGGGCTATATATATCTTTTTCAATTTTTTGACGTCCGCCAAGTGTTCGATAAAACGTTTCAATGAAAAATTCATCATCTACATGATTCTCTCGATTTCAAAAGTCTTATATATTTATAGAGATCACGTTTTGCTTATCAAATGATATTTCATAAGCTTTTACAAGTCGTATAATTCGACTCTTCCCTCCTATTTGGTTTAAGAGCTTCAATGTTCAAAATAGCTCGATACATCGGTTGAGTTGCGCACTTTGATATGAATATATGATGTATTTATCGTGCTAACATTCTTTTTGATGATTCCAAAGGGGGAGAAACAGGTTATAAGCTCTTTAGCTCAAAGAAGCTAAGATAAGCTTAACGAAAAGAAGTTATAAGCCATGGCTTCATATAGCCATAAGTCGTGGATCATATTTAGTCCACTTGGTGCATTATGGTTATGTATGAATCATGGTCCATTGGTTGCAGTATGGACTTATATACGGTTCTAATGATGTCTCTTTCACAGGGGGAGCCTTTAAGTTTTTGATACTTAAGCTCAATATCGAAAAGCTAAAATTTTAGCTTATGTTGAAGTTGCTTCTATATTACTTTTGTTGTGCATGTTGATAGGGGGAGCATTTGCTATATGTGTTTGAATATCTCTACTCTCATCCTTGCGTTTACATTGCACGGAATGTTGTTGCTCTCAACGGATATTCATTTTTGACCAGAAACTTGTTTTTGATTTCAAAATCGCCTCTCAAAATTGTTTTGTTTTCAAAATCGGTCTTGTTGAATTGTTTTGGTTTGTAATCATCAAAAAGGGAGAGATTGTTTGATAAATGGTTTTATCATGATTTTGATGATTTTGTTTTTATACCAAAACAATGTTTTTAAAGGTTGTCCAAATACTGCTAAATGATTTTAAATGGTTTTAATATTTTCAGGAGTATTTCCTCAAGTTTATTTTCGACAAAATTGGACAACACATTTAATGATTTTGTGTCATTGATTTTTACATTCAAACTATGTTTCAAAATGTTGTCCTAATACTCCCGATCGGTCTAAAATATTTTTTCGGAGTATTTCTTGGAGTTTATTTTCGATAAAATATTGGACAACACTTTTGTTTTGAGGCCAACCGGTTGCCCTATAGGCAACCCGTACCAAGAGTACGTTGAAAGCAGAAATTGAGCCTGGAGTGAAAAAAATAGCAGGTCGGCCGTGCCGCCTTGGCGTTGGCCAAGTCGGTCGACCGCCGCCAAGGGTGTGACCGGTGCCTGCAAGTTTGGTTTTGAAACAGAACTCCTGCCCTTCTATTTTTAAGGTTATGCGACCGGCCAACATAGGGGACGATCGGTCGAACCCTACGTCGACCGGTCGCCCTGTGCAAAATTTGTGATACGTTTATTTCAAACTCTATTTATGTGCGACCGGTCGCCCTATGGTTTGACATCAAAAATCGACCGTTTGATTGTGACAGACAACTTTCCTTAATTTGTGGGATGGATTTCTAACAGCTCTTTTCTTCAATTGTCTTGCAATTTTTTACAGAATACATGTCCCCAAGAGGAGTCTATCATGTACAAGACATCTTCTATAAATAGAGGAAAATTGAAGCAACACAATAAGAGAGAACAACACAACACAACAAGATATACTCAAGCAAACACTTGGTCTTTCATTGTTATTATTCTTGTTGTAATTTGCCTAGCTTATCACTTTCACATCCTTGAGGTCTAGGCTATTCTTGATTACACTTGCACTCAATTGTAATATTCATTATCGAGTTGTAATCTTGAATTTTTGGGTTATCATTCAACACAAGATATCCTTGTGAGTGTTCTTGTGGTAAGAACACACTTGGGTGATCTAGGTGTTAGGTGTGAGAAGATTGTGGTAATCTTGTTGTTGAGGTGTTGAAGAATTTGGTATTCTTCAAAGTTGAAGATTGTGGTAATCTTCACAAGGTGCCGTTGGAGATTGTGGTAATCTTCAAGTGAGATTGTGGTAATCTCAAAGGTGGTGTTGAAGAAGAGTGTGGTGCTCTTCAAGATGTTGTAAGTTGGTGTTGTATTAATTTTGGTAATTAATAAAATCTTTTTTCTTTTTGAAATCCATCCCGGATATACTGGGGTGGTAGTAGATTAGGTGGTGGGTTGAACTACTATAAATCGACGTGTGCTATTTATATTCCGCACCTTTGTTATTATCTTTGAGCATTCGGTTCGAAAAAGAGGGCATAATCGAAAAGATGGAGATAATCTATTCACCCCCCCTCTAGATTATTGTAGCCGCTTGGACTTACAGTATTGTGAGATGGGATATTGCTTGCCATTTGAAACATACATAGTAGAGGAATTTGGCTGGATTGAGGGTGGTAATTTACAGTCATATACTTGTAGATAGGATGGAGTAGCTCTAGTTCTGGAGGATTTTCTTGTAACATGTTCAACAGGCCTTAAATCAGCAGGATTTGTATCTGTAGCAATGTCTGTAGCAACAGGTGCAAACTGATTCTGCTGTATATGTGGAATGACTTCATGTGTATCATGAACATAATTAGAATTTGCTGTGAGAAACAGAGGATATGAATCCACGTCTTGATTATCTGCGAAAGGAAAAATATTTTCACGAGAAAATAACATGTCTAGATATAAACATCTTTTTGGTTTCCAAATCATATAGTTTGTAACATTTGGAACCAATGGGATAGCCTAAAAATACACTTGGATGCTCTTGGCCGAATTTATTCTTGTGAGCGAGACAATATAGAAGCATAAGCAAGACAACCAAAGATTCTAAAATGAGTATAATCTGGTTTTTTTGTTAAACAACATCTCATAAGGTGTTTTGTTGTGAAGTACGGGGAGTTGGTATACGGTTTATAATATGTGCGGTGAGCCAATATACATTCATCCCAAAATGAAATAGACAATTTTGCTTGAAAAAAGTAAAGCTCTAGCAACTTGCAACAAGTGTTGGTGTTTTCTTTCAACTAAGCCATTTTGTTGTGGTGTTTCAACACAACTTGTTTCATGTAAAATACCATTTGAAGTATAAAAGCGATTTAAAATAAATTCAGTCCCATTATCGATCTCAAGACTTTTATAGTAGTATTAAATTGTGTTTTAACCATATTTAAGAAATTCGAAGATTAACATGTGTGTCCGATTTGTGCTTTAGCATATAGATCCGAGTACACCTAGAAAAATCATCAACTATTGTAAGAAAGAATGGAAACCATTATGAGAAAAGCAGTGGAGAAGGGTCCCCATAGATCACAATGAACAAGATCAAAAAATTTATTAGACTTTGAAACACTATCAGTGAAAGAAAGTTTTCTTTGTTTGGCAAAATGACATATGCCACAAGAGTTGAAATCATGACTATTTGAAGTAATATGTGGAATCATAGAAAGTTTTTTTGCAGAGATATGTCCTAGTCTTGAGTGCCAAATCAAGGGATCAG
The DNA here is from genome assembly GCA_016081115.2 of Rehmannia glutinosa. Classification (NCBI taxonomy): domain Eukaryota; kingdom Viridiplantae; phylum Streptophyta; class Magnoliopsida; order Lamiales; family Orobanchaceae; genus Rehmannia; species Rehmannia glutinosa. The sequence goes on along the minus strand of CM071930.1, from coordinate 70,906,503 downwards.
TGGTGGTTATAGAAGCAGTTGTGGGAAGCTTAAAATGATAGAGTCTATTCTTCTCATCAGCAAAACCAATCATCTTCTGGTTGTTCATGTCCTGTAACATACAATGAGATGATAGAAAATGCAGTGCATAGTTGGAAGATTTGGCTAGTTGAGATACAAATATGAGGTTGAATGAGAAAGAAGGCACACACAGAACTTTATGAAGCATTAAGATGTCAGATAGTTGAACCTCACCTATATAAGAAGCTGTAGTGGTTTGTCCATTTGGTAAACATATAGGAATGGATATAGGAGTTTTGAATAAAGATTTATCACATATCATATGGTATGTGGCTCCTGTATCTAGAATCCATTTATGATTTTGTAAAGCATTAGCAAGGCAAGATATACTACCTGAAGGTTGTTGTGAATGTGCTGTAGAAATGAGATTTTTGGATTTGTTTGAGGGTATGTTGTTGCTGCAATGTGTACTATCTCAGCTGCAGAGTTGTGAGAATGATGATTCTGAGCATAAAGCAAAAATTGTTCAATCATATCCTTTGAAAAAACTGAATTATCCAAAGTGCCAGAATTATCTTGATTTGGAGAATTGCTTGTGACAGCTGCAACAACTGTATCTTTGAAATTTCTAGGTCCCTTTGGCCCTTTCCAACATGGTGGATAACCTACTAGTTGGAAACACTTATCCTGATATGACCAAGAAAGTCACAATGTGTATTTTTTTTTTTCTTGTCCTTATTTGATTTGAAACTTTGAAAAATTGCCAACATGGCTCTGACTAATTCACATTCTCCATAGGATTGATGTATATTTGGAGTTATTCGATTCGCCGGGATTTTTCTTGAAGCAATAAGGAGTAGACTTTGGACAAAGAAGGTAGGGAGAATTAAGCAACAATTGGCTTCTTAATTGGGCATAGGAGTCATGTAAACCAATGAGAAATTTCATGATGAATCATTTTGCGGTGAATTAGCCATAACAGATGACATATTGCAAGTACACAATCCACAGGAACATTTCATAATTGGCGATGGCTAATATACTCATCCCATAGGCTCTTGAATCGGTTTGTAGTATGTGGTAATAGAATCATTACCTTGAGATATCATACTTAATGATTTCTCCAAGTGAAAGACTCGAGGGCCATCATTTGCGGGCATATCTTATCTTGACTCATCGCAGACATCTTGTGTTGTAGCAAAGAATAGCAAGCTCCGTCTAATGTCCTTGGCAATAGAATTCAATAACCAAGACAATACTAAATTGTTGGCCCATTTCCACGCATTATGAAGATTAAATGAAGAAGCATGGGGCATTGGAAGGAACCATCAACAAATCCATTTTTGTTTTTAAAGCGAGTGCCATCAAGACTACTCTATACCAAGACAAGTAGTTCTCACGATGAATAGCTCGTATACAATAACGCTCCCGGATTATCACTTGGGTGAAGGTAATAAGGAGAAGAAGGGTCATCCATTTGATGATTGACAGCCATATTTCAAGAATGATATGTAAAGATATCAAGATATAAGAGATATATACCGATAAAAAAAAAAGATATAAGAGATATATCAAGAACTGATCACAGATTCGATCAGAAAAGAGAAAAAAATATTGAGATTGATCACAAAGTTGATTAAAGAAGGAGATTTGCAGAAAAAAATAGATTGAAATGCAGATGCGGAAGTGTTCTTCAAAGAACTTCTGATACCATGTAAAGAATGATAAACTCCATTGAAAATGAAAGAAAGAGTATGAATTGATTAGTTCTCTGTACAAGATGATTTACAAGTATATATAAGAAAGTTGGAAGCTAATCTATTGGTTAATCTAATAACAAAATTTGAAACTAATTCTAACTATATTAACTAACTAACTGTTACATTAGAGATATCTTGACATTTGTTTTAAAATTCGTATCTCGTGTATAATATAGGATTATTTGAAAATAGGGGTGACCGCGGTTCTGGAACCGCCGGTTCCGGTTTCTTATTTTGGAGGAACCGGAACCAGAACCGTTTCCTCACGGTTCCGATTTGGAACCGACGGTTCCAGTCCGGTTCCGAACCCGATTCCTTTACGGTTCCGGTTCCGGTTAAAACCAGAACCGTTTGTTTATCTTTTGATAATTTTTTGAATTTTTAAAAATAGTTTTCAATTTCAATTAAAAGAAAGAAAAAAACTTGAACTTAATATTCAATTAAGTTTTATACTTACTATTAATAATAATATTAAACTATCTATATATACTATTATGGTTCCGCCGACGATTAAAATCGCCGGTTCCACGATTTTTGAGACCAAGGAACCAGAACCGGAATCGATGTACACAGTTCCGTTTCCGGTTTTGAAACCGTTGACCACATTTATGGTTTAAGAACCGTTGACCACGGTTCCGGTTTCGATTTGAAACCGGGTTTCGGTTCTATTTGGCCACCCCTATTTGAAAATAATCTATTTAAAATAAAATTCATCTTTGTAATACACGATAGTTTGTAAATTTATCATATGTTATTCAAATAATACATTTATGTGGGACGATTCTCAATAATTATCCAACGAGAAGGTCTTATGTGAGACCGTCTCATGTACTTAAGTTCGTGAGCCGTATCTTACAATACACAAAAAAACATGGGTCATTTTTATGAGTTTGGGTTTGGGTTCAAATCTTATTTATATATAGGATCCGTCTCATGAAAAATGCTCATGAGACCGTCTTATACAAATTTTTGCCTTATCGAAATATTATGTTATCTAATAAAATCGTCAGCCTGTCTTTGAGCTCTATTCCGCCCTTCCTTTGGCTTGCTAGCTAGAAGGCGAAGAGCACACATCGGAATAAGATAAAGTACAGGAATGGTTGATGTCGAGAAAGACTAAAGACGGGAGAGCTTCATTTGTATTCAAAAGCAGAAGAAAGTAAATAAACTCAGTTTAATTTTACTAAAATGGGAAAAAATCGACAGTGATTGTTTAAACATGAGGAAAGCAAAAAAGCTCAAACAAATATTTAGTTACCAACTAATCTTCTAATAATAATTAAACATGATAAAGCAGTAATAATAGTACATGAAAATAAACATATATAATAATTTTATTCATGGCGAAATTCATCCACGCGGACGACGCACGCATTATATCTCCCCCTTCAGCGGCCTCCTACCACCTCCGTCGTTCCACGGCCGGCGACGCGCCGGAAACCTCCAATCATTCTCATGCAAGACGACCACTAAATCAACAAAAGCGCGCAGTATATACCTGTAAGATTTCTCATTATTCAAATCCAAATAACGGAACAGAAGCTCCTCCAGGAAATCCCAATCCACTTTTCCGTGACGCTCCAGATGCACCTCCACCATCTCCTTCATCGATCGGCGAAATTCTTCGTACGGACTCGGCGAATACGTCAAAACCGCGATGAAATCATCCTGCGCCGATGAATCGTTCGCCCCGATCTCCTCGGTTTCCTCTGCCGTCGAAGAATCTTCGCCGGAGAAAACCAGCGGCTTGGTCTGGTTTTTCGACGCCGTTGATTTGTCGAATAGAAACGATTCGTTTCGTACTTTCTTCGTTGTTACTTCTTCGCAGTGAAAATCCTCTTGGTAGAGTGACTTGAAATTCTCGAATAAGAATCGAACGGTGTCGTCGGATGATGTTACGCCGTCGTTTTCCTTCTCTTTACTGTCGGCAGCCAACGACGCCATCTTGGGATGGTTGCAACCACGCCATTGATCGGATTGGATTTGTTTGGTGGAGATTTTGATTTTATGAGAGGCATTTGTGAAAGATTTCTGAATGTGCTTTGGCATTTTGAGTTTTTTCAAAATTAATATTACAAATATTTTGCTTAACGGTGTTTCCGATGACATTTTGCAAGGATGCAGTGTGCTATTTATACTTGGAATTTTAAAAAATTAAAATGATAAAACTTTATAATAGCAATAAATATAATTTTACTGCGTTGATCTTGTGAAAGAGTTTTTACCTCTTGACATTATGTTATAATTACTTTGTTCTATTAGTTTTATAGAGAAATTTATATTTCAATTTGGTTATTCATCTCATATCCCAGTCATTGATACACATTAATTAGCATAAAAAAATATAACGTGGAATATATAATGAAATATATAAAATTGAAATAAAGTGAAATAGTAACTATACTAAAGAATCTGAATTGAAATTCATAGGATACTGCTTTCAATTGCAACCTTCAAATATGTATCAACTTCTTTGATTCTCAGACTAATGATTCTTAAATACAACCTCTGAAGATGGATATGATTTGGGCAGGGATTGCTTATAATACAAGATTAATATGAATTTATTGATCATTATTCTTGGCTTGGTGAATGATTTTGTTTGATAAATAAGGAAAATAGATTTGATTGTCTTAGATATTGCTTGGTCTTCTTTTCATGCACACATTTCATTAACAAATTTAAAATTCCAATTTTACCTTTGATACTTTGTCAACAAAATATGTGTTAAGTAAATGTAACAAGACTCACCTGCCCACCACAAATGACTTAAAGTCTCTTGTGGGGGTGGAGGTCAGGGGTTCAAATTCCTACTCCATCAAATGTCTCCCTTAGGCATATGTGAACTGGTGAAAATTTTGTGGGATTTCATACTGAATAGCATCCACCTATTTACTTGAGGGGATCTGGTTGCAGCGGCGGAACTAGGGGGCAACCCTAAAGGAGTGCTTGCCTATGAAAAAAATTTCACCCCTTCCACTTTTTGGACAAAATTTTGAAGGAACATGTGATTGCTAGTGAGTTTTTTTTTTTAAATATACTATTCACTTTACTCATTTTTCAAATCACCAATCACATCCAATTATAATTTAAATAAAAAAATATCACATCAACTATCATTATTATACAATCATATCACAAATAAACTATTCACTCTCTCTTATTTTTCAAATCACCAATCACATCTAATCACTATTATACTAAAAAAACTATCTAATCAACTATCATCATCATATTTTCATCTTATATCCAATCACACTCTCAAAATTCATTCTCATTTTTTTAAAATAATTTTTTCACAATATTCACTCTAAAAGTAAAAATGAGCGGAACGAAAAGTCAAGCAATCACTCCCTAAATTTTCTTTTCCAAATCCTCCCCCAAAAAAAAATCCAATTTTTTTGAATAATTAAGATGAATGACTTAATTTGCAATCCACCCCCCACAAAAAAAAATCCAATTTTTGAATAGTTAAGATGAATGTCTTAATTTGCAATTGCACCCCCCGCCCCAAATTTTTTTTTTAAGAAAAAAATTTAAATAATTGTCTTTTACAATAGAAAAAGTCATTAATTATGGTTAGTAGATGAATATTTTTTTTCATAATTTAAAATTTTAAACTCAGCCCGATCTTTTGCCCCCCCTCCCCCCTCCAAATCGGAATCCTACGTCCGTCACTATCTGGTTGTACTTCAGCAGACCCTATCATAACACTGGTCAGTGCGTGCACATCCGACGGTTTACCTTGGTTGCAACGATGAGGGCCGGAGATGGCCGAGCTGCTGTCCTCAACTAAGCATAATCAAGCGTAAATATGGAAGTTGAGTTAGAAAAAAAGGGTAAATGTAACAAGATTGCATCAACAACTCATGGATTTGTTCAAAATTGAGATTGTGTTGGGTGCATGGTACACTGGTACATGTTTATTTTGTGTACTGATTTCCTAGGGCAATTTGTTTTAATATTGTAAAAAATAAATTGAATTGTGAAAATATGGTGAATTTTAAGCGGATTGTGGTTCTACTCGTTGGCGCAGATGAGAGGTGCGTCTGAATAACTGTTGGCGCACTACACATCTGCGCCAACAATTTTCTTTTTTTTTTAATTATTTTTCAACGGGTGGCGCACACATGAGGTGAGCCAACCCTTTTAAATTTTTCTGTTGGGAGTGGGGGTGGGGGGTGGCTCACAAATCAGGTGCGCCACCCCAAATTTTTTTTTTTGTGGGGTGGTGGGTGGGGGTGAGGGGTGCGATAGTGAATTATTTTTATTATTTTATAATAATAAAGTAATAAATATTACATTTAATTAGTGTGCATGGGAAGTTTTGATATAATTTTTTTATTTTTTATATGTTTTTAACGTATAATATATCAAATTAATTAATTTTTTATGATCTTCAATTTGACATCCATATTGCATATTTTTGTAATAAGCTAAATACACAGTCATAAATTGGGTCTCGATTTGAGAAGACGATTCCTGAGTGATACATGTATAATGTTTAGTAGGGGTGATAATTCGGGTTATCTACCCTCAAAAAATAAAATCGGGTTATCAGACCGGATTCGTATTTGGTTATCATAAAAAAATGTAGTATATTTTCATTAACTTTTAAAATATCGAAATTACCAAAAAAGAAAATATGCAATATGGATGTCAAATTGAAGATAACACGAACCCGATCTGATAACACGAATTATCTTCAATTTGACATCCATATTGCATATTTTCTTTTCTTTTTTGTATAATTTCACATTGAAACTACAGGTTCCGACACAATTCTACTGACGGTTCTACGTAACCGTCAGTTAAAACCACCAGTTTATCTTATTACAAAAATATGCAATATGGATGTCAAATTGAAGATCATAAAAAGTTAATTAATTTGATATATTATACGTTAAAAACAGATAAAAAGCAAAAAAGTTATATCTAAACTTCCCATGCACACTAATTAAATGTAATAATTATTACTTTATTATTATAAAATAATAAAAAAATTCACTACCCCACCCCACCCCCACCCCCACCCCGAGCCACCCCACCCCCACTCCCAACAAAAAATTTAAATGGGTTGGTGCACCTCATGTGTGCGCCACCGTTGAAAAATAATTTAAAAAAAAAAGAAAATTGTTGGCGCAGATGTATAGTGCGCCAACAGTTATTCAGGCGCACCCCTCATCTGCGGCAACGTGTAAAACCACAATCCGCTTAAAATTCACCATATTTTTACAATTCAATTTAATTTTTACAATATTAAAACAAATTGACCGATTTTCTAAAGTTAGAAATAAAATAAAATAAAAAAAAAGGAAAAAAGCGACTAAAAGAAAAGAAAAAAAAGTTTGTACGAGCTAACGTTTTAAAGTGACAAATCGATGTAAGACGACATTATTAATAATGTAAATGTACATTTTCTCAAAAAAAAATGTAAATGTACATTAATATATGTACATGCATGGTATCTATTCTGACTTTTGTACGAACAGGGGCGGAATCAGAATTCAGCAGTGAGGGGGTCAACAAATGTAAAATCGAATATTTAATTTTTATATAATAAAATTCAAACTATATTATATATTTGTATTAAATACAATGCCAATATTAATCATTAAGCATCCCAAAATACATAATTTACAATCCAAAATTGACATATATAATTTTTCCTTCTTAAAACAAAATGAGGGGGGCCAGATGGAAATTATACCAAATTTTACATATAAAAAAGGGATAATTACAAAAACACCCCTGAGGTTTGGGTTAATTACAAAAAAACCCAGACATGTTTCAAAATTACAAAAAAATCCTTCAAGTTTCATTTTGTCTTAAATTTAATGAAGGTAACTGTAATATTTTATAAATGTCAAGGGGGTTTTTGAAATATTTTCGAAAATCATCAGGAAAAATGTAAAACAGAATCAAACCTAAAGGTTTTTTTTGTAATTTTCAAAGATCTCTGGGTTTGTTTGTAATTAGCCCAAATCTTAGAAGTGTTTTTGTAATTATCCCTATAAAAATAAAAATATATATTGGGTCGTTCAGGCCCCCCTCACCTAATATATAGGTCCGCCCCTGAACACTAAATGAAATGAAGAATGAAATAGAAAATATTGAACTTTTGCTCAACCATATTTTGATAAAAAATAATAATAAGTATTTCCAAACGTATCAAAATTGGATTTTATTTTCTTAATCAAAAACTGCCCCCTAAGTTTATACATAATTTAAACTTTCTCTATTTCTCATATGTAGTATTCTAAAAAACGTTAGGTGCTAGTTGGGCGGTGGACATTGGCCTAGACGGAGCCTTAAAAATATATCCAATTTGGATTAATTTCCTGTCAGACAGTCTAACGGATCCTATCTGTTAGACGGATCCAAATATCCGACCCGTCAACCCACCAACAGCCGCACAACCACCAATACCACATCTGCTAGCTGCTGCTAATATATTTTAGGAGGGTTACTAATACTTTTTGGGAGGACTACTAATACTTTTTGGGAGGACTACTAATACTTTTCAGAGGGAAAACTAATATTTTTACAGGGGGTTACTACATATTTTTCAAGATGACTACTGATACTTTTGGGGGGAAGTACTAATACTTTTATGGGGAATTACTAATACTTTTTTTGAAAAAAAACTAGTACTTTTCAGAATGAATACTAAAATATCTTTAATCAGAAAACATAATACTTTTAAGTAAGACTACTAATATATTTTAGTAAGAATACTGATACTCTTAATGAAAAAATCAATATTTTTCATGAGAATTACTAGAAAAGTTGTTCAAGGAGATTACTAATATTTTTCAGTGGTACTACTAATACTTTTTAGTGAAAAAACTAATACTTTTAACAGTACTACGTCACTACTACAAAAATGCCACCGCCTATTGTTTTCGGATCGGTTTGGGATCCGTCTAATGGATTTGAACCCATTAGACGGTCTGATAGAAACTTTTGACATCCAATTTTATGTATAATTCCCATAATACATAGCTACAAAGTCTATAAATGATATTTATTTTTTTGAACAAATATGATATTTAAACTTTAAAGTAATTCAACAACAATAATCCAATAAAATTTATAAATCATATAAAATATAATACTTTAACAGATATTGCATCGATTCATATAATATCAAATTATCAATTGGAAGATTTTCAGACCTAAAATTTTGTTTTTTTATTTCATTAAGAAAATTATATATATTCAGTTTCACTTTGAACTCCGGAGTCATCGGTGCTACTTTCACTAGCTGAGTCGTTTTGTTAGAGTTCAGAAAAAAAAAATTACATCTAGGCTTTGCCTAATCCTAGCACCGCCTAGGCTGACCGATCAGCCAAAAATTCAGGCGGTTGGTGTCTGTCTAGTGCCTAGGCCCCGCCTAATCGGCCGCTTAGGAGGATTTTTAGATCATTGCTCATATGATAGTTTGTATCAAAATGTGACTACAAAAATGACATTTATCAAGTATTTATCTTGACGTCGAACCATTCACTAAATTTGTGGTTTATTCAACTCGTATATAATAATAAAAACATCACCCAGGTTTTTTTTTTATCACTTCTTATAATGCCAAAATAATTTTTAGCCATTTTTTTGAAACACATGTTTTTTAGTCATTTAACTTCGTGAAACCCCTATTTGCCATGGAGTTAATTTAATTACACCAAACACACACTCCTCTCTAACTCGACAAAGCATAACTTGGGAGAAAAAATTGACTATTGTTGAATGAGCACTCATTGATTAATGGCTTCGACTCTGGCGAATGTAGCATCGGCTAGACAACTGCGAACTTTAATTCAATTAATTTTATATTTTTTGTTGAATTAGTTTAAGTTTAGATATTTTAGGTTAAGATTGTTAATGTTGAAAACCTTGTTGCATCGTTAATGGTAGTTGGGGTGAATGAGGAAGATGCCAAGGGTTTTCAGCGCATAACTCGGTACTGAGTTACTGTAGCTATCGAGTTACTGTAGCTTGGTACCGATTTATGCAACCTGGTATCAAGTTATTGCATATTGGATATGGTATCGAGTTGTAAGACCTGTTATCGAGTTACATAATACGATATCGAGTTATATGATTCGGTATCTGTTACATAATCGATATTGAATCATGTGTAACTCGTGTCGAGTAATGAGCTTTTGTGTCCAAACTTCTGTATTTTGTGTTATTTCTTATCGTAAAATTGAACATGGAAGTTTAATACTCATACGAAGTTCTGGTTAATAAACAAAATATCAAAAGAGATTAATACCATTTTCGAGATACTCGTAGATGGACTTTGTCAATGTTGGTCGGAAAATTTCTAAAAGCTTGAAAACGAGAGTAAAAGGAGAGAGATAGAGAGATAAGTGAAGGAGAAAAAGAAATAGGTCAAATATCAAACAAACATGTTAGGAGTGAATGAATGATTGAATGTCATTTGCTTAGTCAGAATAGCTAAAAAAAATATTTGTTTTCAAAAGATGTTTAATTTTCATTTTGCCATTATAGAAATGGCCATTTTGACCCATTTCCACTAATAAAAAACATGAGAATATTTTTTAATATTGTACCAAAGAAAACAAATAAATAAATTTATAGTCCTTTTTTTTTTTTAGTTACGCATACACACTTCACTGGAAATTGAATCCCTGACCTCCCAATATATTAGAGGGAGTGATACCACTAGGCCAAATGGCTGGTGGTATTTATAGCCCTTTAAGATCATAGCATTACCAAGTATTTAGATCATAAAATATTAAATAAGTAAGAGGAAAACCCATATTTTTCGAATCAAACTCAACGAGAAATGCTTTGCATGCGCTAAACCAACAGGCACAGAGATCACACACACAGAGAAAATGGAGAAAGCAGAGAGGAGGAAGAAGATAATCTCTCGAGGGACAGATCGATTGGCACTGATAACGGGCCGGATCCAGAGCCTCGAACCGGATCCTTTTGTCAAGTCTACTTCCTTTTCCACCCCTCGCCGCGATCCTCCACCTGCTCAACACGCGCGCTCATCATCAGAACCCGGGACTGCAAATGGGGAGCCCTTGCTTCAAGATGAACTTCGTCATGGTATTCCATATATTGGAATTTCATACACATTTAATTATTGGATTAGTATACATATATGTATATGTATGTACATGCTGTTGGTATTTCATATTTGACTGCGATATGCATAGGGTAAATTATGAGGTTTTAAGCATGATAATGTAATTGAAAGTCGAATTTGGACGTCGTTTGTAGTTTCATTCCAATTTCGTCGATGGTGTGATTGGTGTCTAGTGTTGTCTGCTTTTGTTTTTTTTTTTTTTTTGTTTTTTGTTTTCCCGAAGAGAATTGGCAGATTAATTGAATTCCTTTGTGATTTGCAAACAAAAACTGGCATTTTGCGACCATAATCTTCCAAGTTCCTCTGTCTCATGGATAGCTTGGGATCTATGTAAAACATTACCTGGTGTGAAATCTAGGTGGAAATAGTGTTATACTTGAAAATGGGCTCATGTAATTCTTTCACTATCCCTTTGTCAAATTGGGGATGAATAGCCAAGTACTTTCTTGTTGCTACTTTATGGTACTAGCATCTTCTCTATAGCAATCAGTGCTAGTGGTGGATCCTCTAACTGATTGGCAGTAGCACTTTAATAGCCCCGTTAATGGGTGCTTTAAGCTTGTCTTCAGCTCCCTTCTCCGGTTTTGTATGGCTAAGCCTTTGAGTACGGGAAAATGATCATGCCCTATTAGTTATCGGTATGAAAATGTTTTTGTTACTGTAATTGGTTGGCATTATAGATATTTTTGTGAAGGATCAAACTACTTGACAGATGCATGGAATATACGCATTAATTTTATTTACTTCATGAGACTGTTGACATGAAATTTTTTCGGCGCCCATTTGTTTTGGTTTCACTTCAAACAATGATGTCAGTTCTCTGTATTTCAGTTAATTAACCAAGATGTGATGCTTTTGCAATCAACATGAGATAAACTTTTAATACTAATCCTCCATCGATATTTAATTAGAACATTATGAATTATTAACGATTGAATTTGTTCTAGCCGATTGATGTAATACTCGTGATGTTTTTTTAATTTTTCCCCCTGATTTTATATTTGTTCTTGAAGGTGGAGCTGATGTGCCTTATACAGAAACGAGACGTGATAACGATGAGGGAGTTTCTATAGGAAATGATTCAGATAGCAGAGTTTCTTACCTGCGGAATCTTGAGAAAAAAGAAGTAGCTATATTAACATCAGAGAATGCATATTTACCTGAGAAATCATTGGGCTATCTTTTTAGTTCCATAACTCCCAATGAAATAAATTTCAGCATAATTTCGTCGGAAGATACACGTGCGATCTGTTCTGTCGTGTTAGCAATTCTGGTAGTTCTATCTTGTGTTACTCTTCCCCCTAATTTAGTAAAGCCGACGAGCCTTCTTGCTTATAGGCCTCTCTATGTAGTGTTGCTAACTGATGTGTTTATAGTGGCCAGAAGACTGGCCCCTTATGCACAAATAAGAAAAGAAGATAAAGAGCCAAAAATTGAGGAAGATGGAGATAACTGGGGAGGAGCTGTTAAATTGTTGGAATTGGGCTTAGTGTTGCATCAGACGATCCGTGCTCTCTTCATAGATTTCAGCTTTTACTTGGTGATTGTTGTATGTGGCCTTTCTCTGTTATAAAGATGAATGCTTCCATGAAATCAAGCGCAGGCATGCTTTCTCTGTAAGTTATTTAATTACTGGTATTACAGTTTTGTGTTATGTATTTATGCAGTTCACCTCAAGATTTTGTGTAGATGATGCGGTTAGGTTATTATAGTACTTGATTTCTTCTTTAGCATGTGCCGTATGAAAATTTTGAAAATATTTACGTGCTTTCACAACTAGCTCTCTGATAAAAGTACCTTAGAAACCATATAGTTTCTCCTTTATCTTTTCTAAGTATGAAAATCACAGTAAAAACCAACAATAATCTCATCTGTCATGTTGCTTTTTTATTGTATATGTTGTTAAGGCCTAGAACCTGAACGTTGAACCATTTATATAGTTAGTCTGGTTGTGCTCTTCGTTCGGATAATTAAGTAATTAACATTTTGTGTATCTCTGGAGTCTTGAAGATCATCAACGACGGAAAGCTTTTTTGTTGGTGAGTTACCAGATATCAGCAATAAACAATGGGTACCAATACTCAGACTTGGATAAGTTGATTCAGAAGAATTGAAATGCAAAAGGTGATTGTTTCAGTGGCACATATACTTAAAAAATTTCAATTCTCCGGTTTTGTGTAGTTACATACTGACTAGTAGCAAGGTAATTTTGTTTAGGAAAAAGCCGATTGCTGTCAGTTCCGTGTTTGCGTTTTCTGATAATCTAATAAAGTGTATTTAGATGGAGAATGTTATCTGAATTTTCTTTTGAATGTATTTGACTGATAAAATTTTCTTACTATTGGAGAACAAAATCCATTATGAAAATGAAGTTAATATATAACAATGATTCTGTGGTTTGCTGTTATATGTGTTGTTTTAGCTCTTTGTTTGAGCATTGAAGGACAGCAAGATGCTGCAAGTTTCTTTATTTTTTGATATTGACAGATAACAGTATTGTATATCTCTTGAAATTCGTCATGTGCTATGTTTGCACAACATGCATATTTTGAAACTGAAACTAAGTTTATGAAATGGGAAAGAACCAAAAGGGGAGTGTCCGATCAAAAAAAAAAAAAAAAGAACCAAAAGGGGAGTGGTTGCCCTTAGTGGATCTTATCATTTTCCAATTTCCACTAATATTTTCATAAAAAGATAGATAATATGGTTCAGATTGACTTATATATGCTCAAATAGCATATAAATGCAGCCTAGAAAAGGCAATTTTTGAGAATAAATGATGTGGCACGGGTGGGGCTCGAAGAGGTATTGTCCGCTTTAGCCTGAGTCTCACGGGTTTGTCCTGAAAAAGACGCAGAGAGGTTTGGTCCTTGCTTATAAGTCACACTTCACTCGCATGCTCACTCGATGTGAAATATATCACTCCCCATCATAATATATAAGGATAATTTCAAAAACTATCCAGGGGTTTAGCCTAATTACAAAAAAACATAGTTACCTTTTCAAAATTACAAATACAATTACAAATACCACCTAGACATTTGCTTTCATTTTACAAAAATTGCGGCTTAGCTTAATTACAATAATGTCCCATATTTATCTTTTCAAATTACAAAAATACCCCTCGATATTTGTTTTTAATTTACAAATTACGCATCGTCAGGAGGGTATATTTATTAGTTAAATACAAACCTCAAGGGGTTGTTTGTATGTAACACCTTAAGGGTTTTTGTAATTTTGAAAGATAACTGGAGTTTTTTATAATTAGGCTAAACCTCTGGCATAGTTTTTGTAATTATCCACACACACACACACACACATATATATATATATATATATATATATTATAACTTGATTTTCGCTCGACATTAGTATTAGGGTTAGTTACAAAATGAATCCTTGAGGTTTGACCTAATTACAAAAAACCCAGCTACTTTCGAAATTACAAAAATACCCTTGAGGTTTTATTTTGTATAACATTTACCTTATATATAAGCAAAAAAATTTCCCCTGGTATTCATAAAGATATTACAGTTTACCCTTTAATTTTAATAATGAATCAAACATCAAAAGTACTTTTTGTAATTTTAAAAGTTAATTGTTTTTTTTAATTAGATCAAACTCGAGGGTACTTTTGTAACTATCCCCAAGTATTATAATATATGAATCACATTATGGTTTAATGAAAGCAAGATAACAAATTATGTTTGAACTCTTGATATTGTTGGAATTTGTATGAACTCAGAACTCAGAAGTCCCATACAAAACCATGCATGATAAACAAATTAAAAGATGAGTACAATTCTTTGTTTCATAAATTTAAGATAAAGAATAGTTGAAAAGGCAAAAATATGTTTCATCCCACATGAATAAATGAGAGTAAATTAAAAGAAATGGCAAAAAAAAAAAAGTAAAAAGATAAGAAAATTTTGTTGAGATGCACATTTTCCAAGTAGCTAAGAAGTTTGCACTGATCTGCCCCTATTAAATTCTGTCCATGTTTCCAAAGAAAACAGGGGACTATTCAAATACTCTTTTCACAAAATAGAATTTATGCCCCTTAATTATAGTAATATCATAAGTCATGTTTTAAAAAAATATCATAGGTCATGACCATTTTTTTTTTTTTTTTTGAAAGAAAACTCCTAACCATATTAATACTAGTAAAAAAAAAAGTAATATACTTATATCCATTTTTTCTTGTGTAAAATAATAAAAATTAAAAAGAATTATGCGATTGCTTAGGTGTGTCTGTTGACTGTTATGTCACCAGAGGATCAATATGGGGTGATTGTTGTCACTGATAATAAATATTCGTTTATTAGAAATATCTACTTGCTATATTAATGACTGTTACAAATTAAATAGCCACATGAATTGTCTCTAAGCTATCACTAATTTTTTTACATAAGTGGCAATTATTATTGTATGCTATTATATAAATTTCAGTTTCTGTTACTATAATAATTATATACAATATAATTATTATTATGACAAAACAAAATTAAATATTCGACAGTAATAAGTTTAAAGTTTAACATTATTACTTATACAATCTTATCACAATTATTCTAAAACCTCATAATGTAGATCTTATTAGCATGATTGCCAGCTGCTACTTGAAAGTTAATTAATTTGGAAAAGAAAGAAAAAGAACTTTTTTTTCAAAAAAGAACTTTTTTTTGTGTGTGTGTGGATTCATCATTCATATTTGACTTGCTTTAACATCAACAAACAAAAAGAAAGATAAATAAATAAATAAATCAACAATGAAATGCACAAAATCATCATCAAAGTCAAGATTACAATGCTGATTAAAACAGCAAAATCTACATCCCATCTTTCCTTCTTCTCTTTTTCTCTATTTTTTTTTATATTCTTTATTATTGTTATTAATTATTATGTTGAAACCACGAAACTATTTTTCCCAAAGATCCTTGATGGAACAGCAAACCTAGCAGAAAATGAACGGCAGAGATCATCTGGATCAGCCCACATCAACCCCCGATCATCAAAATTCTGTGAATAAGAATATGGATCATAAGTGAAGCTCATTGATTTTGAACATTGGGACATTTTTTTCTTCTGTTTCTTGATTAATCTCCTCCATATTACTATCCAAATGGAGGGTTTTGATGATCTTCTTACAGGCACATCGCACGGCTCGAACGGGTAATATTTTCGACCCGACCCGATTCTTGGCCAGCAGAACTGATCACCATGCTGCCATGTCTCATGATCCATTAGTACTCTTCACTCTGTGTGTTTTTCTGTGTGTGTGGAGGTGTTTTTTGTTTTGGTAGAAAGAAGTGAAAAAAAGATTGGAGTGGCCTATTTATATATAAATAGTAATTAGATGGTGATTTTGCAATTCCCCTAAATCTTGATTCTTGATTGTGTAATAGTCAATGCTTTTCAGTCATGTGCAAAACATGGTCCACTAGGGCATGTCAAGTTTGCTCAATGCTGAGTCATTAGTCAAGATAAATCCCAACTAAACAATTTATAAAGTTGATTATCGTAATCATCTTTAAAATTCAGGGATATTGTAATTAGTATTAGATCTTAGTGCTATATTTTATCAATTCATGCTAAGTGTATATTAATAATGTCATTTTATATACGTAGCATATATCAAATGTATTGTGATATGGTTTCATTATATTGTTAACTGCAATAAAAGATTACGTGATATTGTAATTAATATTAGATCTCGGTACTTTATTTTTATTTTTTTAATAAGTTGGGAGTAGTGGTTGGAGGGAGGTGATAAATTTCAAAGAAAGCGAAAGATATCGAGTTGAATTCCAACAGTCAACACCCTTACTGAGTGAGTGATATCACTTTAGCTTCTGTTTCATTGTGATTATATTTTATCTATTCATACTAAGTGTATATTAATATGCCATATTATGTACGCAACATACATTAATCGTATTGTGATACGATTTGTAATGTTAACTGCAATATATCCAAAATGGATTCAAGAAAGTATAATAACCATTCACATTTTTCTTTAAAAAAAAAACCTTGCCATAGATGTAGGATTAAAGAACGAACAAAAGTACTCGATATTTGACTCGAGATTAAGCATAAAAAGCTCACTTGAGCTCGGTTAGTTAACATAACGAAGCAGCTTGAATAAAGTTTAACTATAAAATATAAAACTCGATTCAAACTCGACTCAATTTGTAAAAAATAATAAAATATGTGTAAAAGTAATAAGCTACTCGAGCTCAATTTGTGTTTGGTTTGACTGAAGCTCATTCAAGCTCGACTCAGTTAATAATCTAACAAAACTTAAATCATAAGTTTTGAAAATCGATAAAATTCCAAACAAGCTTGAATAATATTATACTCGACTCGTTTATACTTCTACATGGACTCTGGTGTATTGGGTTGTGTTATTCATTAAATCGTTCCGGATTAACCGGGTTGAGATCTCCTATTCCACTTTTCATATTCCATTCCATATTCCATATGTTGGATGAAAGACACGTGTATAATTGTGACATCACGTGACATCATCTTGCACACGTGTATTTCATCCAATACAATAGAATATGAGTGGAATAAGAAAAGTGGAATAGGAGGTCACATCCTAGATTAACCATCTTTATACCCTATTTGTCTTTTTTAATATAAAGGAGCATCTAAATAGGCAGAATTGTGAATAAAAACCATATTGAACGGTTTGGCTGCCCAATGAGGAATAAAAACGGAAGGATAAACTTTTTGGGACATTCAAAGTGTTGTTGTTCTCTTGCTTTCTTGCTTTTTTGCTTTTGCTTTTTCCCATTTGCTCTTATCTTCTTACCATAAAAAAAGAAAAAGGAATTTCATTTTCTTTTTGTGTCCTTTAAGGTGAATATAGATTAATGTTTTTCTTTCTCCTCTATTTATCCAAATTTAGAGGTGTTGGATTATTGCCCCGGACATAACTCAACTGGTAAAGGATTTGAGCGACGTATTGTCTACTTGTTGGTACCCACAGCGTGAAGGTTCGAATTTTCCCGGTAACAGGGTGGAAGAAGATTTTTTGTGTGCTGACTCAATCTTGGCAGCTCAAGACCCTAACTTATTAAGGCACAACCCGTAATTCACGTCTCCAAAAAAGTTTAGGGCAAAAGCAATGGCGGCCGATGAGGTTTTTGTTTTTTGTTTTTTGTTCTTAGGAGGTGTTGGATTACTATGACTTGGTTTCAAATTGGAAAAGCAAATCCGGAAATGAAAATTCCAATCAAACTGGACCATTGGACAATATATAATGTAGTGGCCCATTGCAGAGATGATTCCCAAGTACATAACAGAACTCAGAGGGCCCATTTGACGAATAAGCCCTGAAAATTGCTATCTTGAACAAACTGGATTCTTTTCTTTGTTTAGATATTTAGGTCAAAACTTGTGATCCATAAATTTGAAGCCTTTTAAAGAATTGAGCATTTCTAGGTGATTTTTTTAGAAATGACGTGCAAAACTCAGTTATTTATGTCCAAGTTTCCATGTGACACTGACATACCGACGTGGAACGAGTTGAGGATGCGTATTGAACTGTAATTAATCGAAATAAATAGGGTAAAAATAGTAAAATTACAGAGGACGTAACTTTCCAAAACGACGTCGTATTTTCAATTAAGGCCCCATTTCTTAAAGAAAACAATGAGTGAGACGACTCAAACTCTGCACCAAACTAAAAGTGTTTGAGCTCGAAATTCATTCGTTTAGGCCTGTTTGTGGCCCATTTAAGTTTCTTAAACTTTTAGGATTGTGTTTTCTTTTCAATTTCAAATTTGTTAGAGTTTTTGGCTTCTTTAAAAACACTTTTTAATCCATTATTGCGTGTTGTTGAATTATAATTTCGCATTAGCAATAAAAAAAAATTATTTGTCTTTCAATTATCCCATCTCGTGTCACATACTCCGCTAGTTATATGCATAATAACAAAATAATTCAAATTTTAGAAATAATTGGTATAAATACAATATGTCACACGATGTTGAAGTTCCATATGTATCATCAATAAATTATAATGTGACAAAATCTTTTCATTGATAAAGCGATTTACTCTTGAATTTCGCCCCCTATATTAGTACATTTATACTTTATTATTTATTTCTCTACTCTTTTCTAAATATAAATACAGAATTTTATATATTAATACAATCTTTATGAATAATTTATTAAAATCTCACAACAATAATATACTATCTTCCACAAAACAATTAAAGATTCGTACAGAGATATTCTCGAACTAATCATGTATCACAAAAACTCCTGTTAGACTGTCTAATGGGTCTGACCTGTTAGACGGATCTGACCCGCGGACTCAGTGGCATTTCCGTAATATTTTCAGGACCACCGGTATTAAGTCCTTCTGAAAAATATTAGTCGTCCTTCTAAAAAATATTAGTCGTCCTTCTAAAAAGTATTAGCAGTTCTTCTAAAATGTATTAGTAGTTCCCTTGAGAGTATTTTAGTATTTTCTCATGAATATACTCTCGAAATGTATTAGCAGTCCCTCAAAAAAATATTAGTAGTTCCTTGAAAAAGTATTAGTAGTTCCTTGGAGAGTATTTTAGTAGTTTCCCTAAATATAACTAAATTTTTCCCCTTTCCTGAATATACTCCCGAAATGTATTAGCAGTCCCTCAAAAAAGTATTAGTAGTTCCTCGAAAAAGTATTAGTAGTCCTTCTGAAAAATATTAGTCGTCCTTCTAAAAAGTATTAGCAGTTCTTCTGAAATGTATTAGTAGTTCCCTGGAGAGTATTTTAGTATTTCTCATGAATATACTCTCGAAATGTATTAGCAGTCCCTCAAAAAAGTATTAGTAGTTCATTGAAAAAGTATTAGTAGTTCCTTGGAGAGTATTTTAGTAGTTTCCCTAAATATAACTAAATTTTTCCCCTTTCCTGAATATACTCCCGAAATGTATTAGCAGTCCCTCAAAAAAGTATTAGTAGTTCCTCGAAAAAGTATTAGTAGTTCCCTAGAGAGTATTTTAGTAGTTTCCCTAAATATAATTAAATTTTTCTCCCGAAATGTATTAGTTGTCCCTCGGAAAAGTATTAGTAGTTTATCGAAAAAGTATTAGTAATTTCCTAGAGAGTATTTTAGTAGTGCTCCTGCAAAGTATTAGTTTTTCTTATAAAATGAATTAGTATTTCTCCATAAAAGTATTAGCTGATACTAATGCTTGTATCATTTAGTAATTTGTCTTCAAATACTCTGCTACTGCAAAAGGAAGTTCAAGAATAAAAAAACCTAGCATGCTCTCACCAAACGTCTTCTCCTTTGCGATCGACGACGGTCTTCCTCGGTGATCACTCCCATTCATCTTCCGGCATGTCCATGGCGGAATCATTTCATGGACTAACCTCTAACTACGTTTTCAAGAATTCTCGTTCAATCTGCTGTCGTCCTCTTCGATTGACGGCTTCCGACGCCAAGAAATTTTGGTTCTCAAAACGTTATGTTTATATTTGTTCGCACACGTGCTACACCCCTCTCTCTTTCGTTTGGTCATTATGGTTTCATCCCCTCAAATTTTGTGCCACACAAGAACCAACCACCCAAAGCTATGTCACAAAACCTTTGTTTGGGTTTGATCCACGATGTAGAGTACTTGGCGGGCACGACCACTGTTTCTCCCACCCCCATGTCCAACGTTCTTCCTTCATCAACGCATAATAGCCAATCGACGGCTGCTGGGGGCTCCATTAGCTATGGATTGTTTGGAGTCTTCATGTTTTTTTTTTTTTTTATCTTTTTTCGCGGATTCGGGTCAGGTCTGTGAGATGGGTAGGATATTTAAACCCGTCTAACGTATCTAAATATGTTAGACGATCTGACAGGAGACTAGCTCACCATGTATTATACAATCAAATTTTGTTGCATAGCTGAAATTTTGTCTACTTATTCACATATTATCCAAAATAGTACCCAAAATACGAATTATAAGAGTTAAACGAATTATTCACAAAATGGGTATATGTATACTGACAATAATACTTCTTTTAATATTGATAAATAAATGGCAATTGACATAAATGTCCTACTTTTTGGAGATAATATCAGCTTTTTACGCTTCCCGATACTATTTTACCCAAATTTACGCTCCCGACCTTTTTTTTACACAAATTTACGTTCCCGCCAAAATTTTCGGAATTTTTTACGCTTTATTTCAAGATTGTTTCAAACATGTTTCTTTTCATAAAATTTCAGTGAAAAAATAAAATTTGCCCTCGTTAAATAATTCATTTTATACTTGAAGTCTTATACAAAATCAAGAAATATACATATAAAATAACACATTAAAACCAAACAAATTTAAAATATTATAGAAACAACATAAATAAATAAAAAACGCAATTCAATTTTTGATCCAATGTATGAAAACATAAAAAACATGAAAATAACAGAAAGCAATACAGAAACAATATAGAAAACACCATATGAACAAAGAGTTAAAAATATGTAAAAATTGTATTTAAACATCGAAAACTACATGGAAACAACAAAGAAACATTGAAACAACATTAAGAACGGTATGAAAACAACCCAGAAACAACGTACAAAATATTAAGAACACCAAATGAATAAAAAGAACTTAAAAATAGGTAAAAGTTATATTTACACATTAAACACTACATGGAAAAAATAACAAAAAATTATCAGAACAACATTAAAAATATTATAGAACAACACCGAAATAATATAAACAAGGTACAAAATAATACATGAACAAAAAACAGCTTAAAAAAAAAGGTAAAAGTTGTTTCGAAACATCGAAACAACAAAGAAACAACATAAAAACAACAAAGAAACAAATTTAAACAATATCGAAACAACATATATAACATATAAATCAATAAAGGAACAAAAAAAACGAAAAAAATAATAATAAAAAATATGCATGAGCGTTAAAAGAGAAAAAAATAGGTATAAAAGGAAAAGAAAATAGGTACAAAACTATAGGAGCATTTACCAAAAAGATGGTATTTTATGTAATTTCCCCTAAATAATATCTTATCGATGCGAGATACAAACTTCAAATCTACGAAACCCACAAAATGAAGAAACCTTTCATCGACATACAAAAGAAATTATTTCCATTCAATTTGGAACTATCCATACACAGAATAAAACCAAAACACAAAAACCTTCCCCAGTTCCCAATTGACAAGTGGTTGAGCCTTCAACTGGCGCATCACCACAATCCCAATATCTTACAAGGCACCACACCTCAAAAAATATTAGCAATTAAGACACCAAAAATATTCTACAAGGATAAGCTTTGCATGATAAAGAAAAGAAATACCACTATTTGTAAGAAAAAGCTGAGGCCAAAAGCTATACCTTTCTGAGAATCACTCCCAGAGATTTTCAGACAAAAATAATATCCCCACCTTCTTTTTCATTGCTTTCCTTCCTTTATAATCCCATGATCCTTTATTCTCTAGGTTAACACTTTTCTCGTTGTTTCTCACAAAATAAAGATGTGTTATCCCTATTGTGAAGGTGGTCACAAGTCTACCAGTCCCCGGAGACAATTGGTTACGCCGGTGGCAACCACCACTGAAGAGGCCGTGACAGGGCCGCAAACGGTTAATACCGGCGTTGAAGTTGGTGGTGGGGGTTGCAGGAATACAAAGGTATGTGTTTGCTCGCCCACCGGCCATCCGGGATCGTTCAGGTGTAGACATCACCATGGAGAGTATCAGTGGGTTAATCGGATGGGGTTTAAGCCCAGTTAGTATGTAAATTACAGAAACTACCTCTGAGTTTTAGTTTAATTACACAAAATCCTGTTATCTTTCAAAATTACAAATACACCTTGAAGTTTGTATGTACCCAATAGATACCGCTTCTTGAGGATCTAATTTGTGAACTAGAAGCAAATATCAAGAGGATATTTGTGATTTTGAAAGATAGTTGACTTTTTTTGTAATTAAACGAATCTCAGGGTATGTTTTATAATTATCCCTAGTATGATGTAAATTTCACTACATAAGGAGAACTCAAGGTCAGCACAACTGTATTTATTTCTTGATATTGTGATTATCTTGTACAGAATCAACAAATTAAGGCCAATAAAAAGACCCTGATATAATTAGTTAACATGCACCAAGGCTATCAAAGGATATTTTACATGAGCAAGCACTATAACCATTTCTGGATATTTGATATAATAAATTCATTACAATACTTCCTACACATCATGATAGAATTATATAATTACACTAAGATGCATATACTGGAAAGTGGAAACCTTACTGATAAAATTACATGGTTTCCTTATGTTTTACTGATTGACAAGATGCTGTGCCTCCTAACTTTCTCCTCAAACCTGTGAATATTTTCATCATTGTAAAAAGTATTTACAATCAAATCTTCAGACCATGTATTACAGACCAAATCTGTAGATTTGAAAAAACTATTTAAGACCAAATTCACCAGCAGAGTCGAATCAGAAAAAAAAAAAAACTAGTATGTTGATTTGCATTAATTTGTAACTGAGATATAGCAGTGGCTATAAAATTTTGTCTCAATAGTGCTAAGGAATATTTTGTCCTATTCATCTTTTATTTGCTTCATAAACTCTGTTATTTAAAAGATGAAGTGATGATCAATCAGCATGCTGGTGAAATCTGTAAGGAAATAAAAGCTTACCTCACTCAGGGTAGCAATTTTGACGAGCAATTGTTTGATTGCGTGTGTTTACAATGACTTCACACGATATTTTCGCCTGTAACAGGTCATAAAAGGAATGATATTAGACAAAATTGAACTCCGATCTCTCTATGAATACTCCTACAGAAAATAGTGATTATTAAGGGGCTTCACACTCAAAGTCGAGATTGTTAAGTAGACAGATTGATTTTCAGGCCATTCAGAAGAACAACATAGCCTCATAATAATACAATTATGAAACTTTTTAAGACCAACTTTTCATTTAAACAATCAAAATCATTTGAAAAATGCAAAATCATTGTTCAGAACAAGTTCAAAAAAGAATGATATTCCTCATTGTACCTTGTATCTTGACTCAAACCAAATTGCATATTTGGAATATATACAACATTACATTGGAAATTAAAGAAACTTTCACGTATTATGTTTATCATATTCATGTTCTCTACCGAAATCAAGTTTCTGTACGGTATTCACTAAATCCCATTTTTCTTAACTTTTCAAAGCTAAAGTAGGCTCACCTATAGCATGCCTCCTTAAACTTGGTTCTGCAACTCTTCCTAAGAGTGTGCCATGTAAAAGGGTTCAATATTGAAGTGCTCTTCCATATTCAGAACACATCCTTCATGATGTAAAAATTATTGCCTCAAGGGTACGGAGAAAACCATAGCTTTTTCTTCACAAGTCAAATAGAGAACAATTATGGAAGGTGCAATATTTTTAAGTGAAGACTAAAATTGCGGGGAAGATGATCGAAAGGAACTGCTAAACTGAATCTAAGTCCAGCTTCCAAACACTAGAGACGACTCTCTCTCCTAACAAATTCCTAAATCCAAATCAGTTTGACTTAAACATTTGTCTTAACCATTTGCAATAAACTTGAAATAATGGTGAACCCATGAGTGACATTTGGGTCATTAGACAGACTTTCGTATCAAAAGATTCAAAATTCGTTGATATGGTCTTCATCTCCCTCCAGCATTTCAAGATAATATCATTTCTAATCACTAAACCTTGGCCGATTAGAAGCAACGACGAACTCTGTTACTTGATACTTTGTAAAATTCAAATCGTTCTCTTTTAATTCACACATGCTGCACGTACTTATATCCCAGTGCTCAAACCCTTCGTAAGTTCTGAGTATTTCGCAAAATATCACCAGAAAACGCCTCATTATAGTGTAAACAAAATCCTATCAACTTCACACTCAACCAATGTATTATTTACAGTGAAAAGGTAGGAAATAGCAATGAAAATCTAAAATAACTCGGACCATATTGACTTCACAATCAAGCCTAAAACCAACTCCAAAAAGAAAGGCAATTTCATTTTCATTGTGTAGTTTTAGCGAAAAGAAGAATCACCTTAAGTGGCAAGTCGAAGAAGAAAAGCCCAAGCTTCCCACTAATCTCCGACTCAGTATCGAACGGAATGGCACCTTTAGTCAAATCCTCGAGCAACAAAATCACATCGCTCAGTACCTCCGCACCATCGAGCTGGAGCGTGGCGTTCACGTACGACGAACCGCGTGCCCTGATACGTCCACCGTCCGAGGTCATAAATCCCAGCCTCTTTTCCCTGTACCCGATCGCAACAACCAAGGAGTCATAAGCAATGGAGTAAAAATCCTTGTTCCAAACCTTAACAGTCAGGTCTAGGGTTACATCGAGCGAGATTTGGGGGGTCGTATGGAAGTGGAGGCGGTCGAGGCTCAGGCGAACAACGGAGATCTGGGGATCGGACGGCCACAGGACGTACGCGGCAGCGGCGAGAAAGAGGATGATGGTGGCGCAGATTAGGCGCCGCTGGCATGATTTCCGGAGGAGACGATGGCGGTAGTGGGAAAGGCGGGGAGGTAATACGATGACGTATTGTGGTGGTTGGGGATGAGAATAATGGGGTTCGGAGAGGAGGGGCTGGCCGAACGACGACGTATCGGAATGCTTCGCCGCCGTCATCGGGTTCACGTATTTATGTATTTCTGTATATATTTCTTACGGACATATATTCGTTCATTTACAAAGAAAAAAGGTCCGGAGATATAGGAAGAAGAAGGGTTTTGAAGGGGGTGGGGTCCACTACTGGTTCTCTTATGTTTCTTCGCTCCAGTTTTCTCCAATTTGAACTGAACGCGATACTGTTATTTGTGAATTGTGAGGTGTGACCAATTAGTGTTTCGTGTAGGTGAGATAAACCATTTCATGAAAGTTTACGGCATTTAATTGACATTTGTTCAACTATATAGATGATTTGTATGTTAACTGCAGATATTTGAGTAATTAGTTGGATAAATCGTTAAAGGGTAAATCTAAATGGCCATATTATGGCCATCCAGAAAGGATAATTTAGTGATTCTCGTTATTAAAGAGAAGGTTGCTGTGGTAATTAAGTATTTTGTTTGACCACCACTACCCTTTCCCACCTCAATCTTTATTAACCCACTAATTCAAATTTAATTTCAAATCTCACTCTTCATTAAATTAATCGTTTACTTTTCCAATAAAATGCTATGCACCACTTATATGGAAGCAAACACAATCAGGTCTTTTGGCTACGGTGAAAACTGAAATGGACTCAATATTTCATTTCAAAGAATGAGCAATAAAATGAAATTATTTTCTTAATTTTTTCTGTCGAAAATGTAGTGGTTTTAGGCCCCGTTAGTTAAATTCTTGACAAAAAAATTGGTATTTAATATTTACGAGTATATTAATAATTATGATGAAAACATTGGCGAAAAATATTGAAATAATTAATATATGGGCTCGTAGACATACAACCAAAATACGAATATAAAATAATTATTCAGAAGTAGAAATACAACTTATTTTTATATCATTTTTATATGAATTGTATTTGTATTTATATTAGATTATTGCAAATTAACTAAAGTGCTCTATAGTAAACATAAATTCAAATAACTATTTAATAATAATTAGTATATTTATATATAATCAATACTCTAATTTTATTATTATATAATTTTCAAATTATACTTATAAATAACTTTTAAATAATTTTTAGATTAATTTAAATATTAGAAAATATATTACAATGAAGTATTATTCGCCAAGTTATTATACAAATAATTATAATATTTTTATTCAAAATTTTAATTCAAAAGTACGGAGTATTTTACGGGCTTTCAAAATGTGCTGGGCATAGACCATTTTCATTGGGGGCTGGAGGGAAAAAAACAAGCACATCGAATATATTTATACAAATTGTTTAATTCTATAACTAAAGTCCAACATCAATTTATTTGAGAAAACAATTCTTCCAATCATGTAACCTGGACTAGGAGATTTAGTCATCTAAGTAGCCACCTTAAAAGTTTGGTCCAATATCTTTTCAAAATCTTGACAATTAGTCTGATTTTCACCCAAAATTTTATAATTTTACCGTAATTGCTAACTATGACCCATAGATGCTAACATGTCTAAAAAAAATTTGAATTTTGGTAATTTGGTGCAAAAATTGACACATAAAATTTGAGAAGTTTAATATTTTGGTGACAATTTTTTGCACCAAATCCCTAAATTTTTTGACATGTTTACACCTGATCGGTAATTAAGGTCAAAATATGACTAAATATCTAAGTTTTTAAAAGATATCGGACGAAAATTAAAAATGACTACTTAGAGAACTAAATCTCAAAATAGTCAAAACTAGAGGACCAAATAAATTATATTCAAAATTTAATTCTACAACTAAATTTACGCATCACAACTTTCCTTTTAAAAATTTTTGGGGTGAGGGGTGCAACTAATAGAGATGTTAAATTCCCCTCAAAAAAAAAAATAGAGATGTTAAATGGATTTGGCCAATCCTAACAAGCTTCAGGCCAAATGGGCCACTATTAAACGCGTTGGCAATATTAGAACATAATCCTAATCCTAGTTGAATTCGGGCTAAAGGGGATACTATCGGGCTATAAGTCAAAAAATTAAAAATTATATATTTAAATATAAAATTTAAACTCGAAGATATGTAACATTTATGTTTAATATTTTAATTTAAAGTATTCATTATAAAAAAAAAGTCATGCATAGTTTATACTTACATTACATTAACAAAATTATAAAATTTAAACATTTTATGATTTAAATTATAAAAAAACTATAATAATAAAGCATTTATTCCCACTTCGGGTGTGGCGTCCCAAGCTTCTTATTATTAATAAAAAATATCATCATTTAAAAATCGGGTGTTATATGTTTTTGAGCAAGTCTCTTGTGAGACGGTCTCACGGATCTAAATCCGTGAGACGGATCTCCTAAGGGCTCCGTCTTGAGAACATGAACTATGAAAATAAATTTAAAAATAATAATAAACCTTGAAAAAACAAAAATAAACCCTAAAAACATGAACCATGAAGAATAAACCCGAAAAACAAAAATAAACCAAAAAAATAAAAAAGAAACCCTAAAAAAAACTAAAAATCCTAAAAACTCAAATCAATTAAAAATAAACCCAAGAAACAAAATAAACCCTAAAAAACAAATATAAACCCTAAGAAAAATAAAATCTGAAAAAAAAAAACTTTTAAAACTTTGTGTAAGGGCTCCGTCTCACGGATCTAAATCCGTGAGACCGTCTCACGCAAGTTTTTGCCTATGTTTTTTATGCAATTTTAAAGCATCGTTAAATATTCCATATTCTTTAAGCAAAACATTTATTACACATTTTATAATTACCCGTAATATCGCCAAATATTACTTCATGTCAATATAATTTATACTATTTAAGTTAATTATAAGTATAATTTGAATAATATATAAAAATAATATAAGAATATTAATCATGTGTAAATATACTGATTGTTATTAAACACTTATTTTTAAATATGTTAAGTTATAATTTAATATAATATAAAATACTATATTTTAATTTTCACGTAATATAAATATAAGTATAAATACAATTCACATAAGAATATACTACTAATTATATTATATGATTATCTTTACCTTATGCTATAATCAAAATTTGAAATGGACTTTGTAATTAGTCATGAATTCAACCTGGGTATTGGATCACTAATAATAATTATAAAGCATTTTTCGACCTTGGTTCTCTCAATGAATGTGGGCTGGACCGTTTGTCATGGAAGCTAATCAGCTGGGGAAAGGGCTATGTACATGTGGATTTGGAGCCAAATTGGTTTAGGGGCTATACAGTAATTTCGTTGACATAAATATAATTAAATACTAATTATAAACAATTTACCAACTTTATGGTCAGCCATAATATGGCCATTTAGCACTTCTCATCGTTAAAATGCTTCATTACTAATATGATTAAGATATATTTGTTTCTTATACTTCATTACATGTAAATTAAAACGCCGATTTGAATATTTGTGTATTCAGAAACTCAAACCGTCTTCTCCTTCTCAGCATTTTTCATCCTTCTCCTCGAGGACGAGAAAATGATTGTCAATGTTTTTAGTCTCTATTTTGAGTAACTCAAGTGGCTTTTGTTTGTCATCAATATATTGTTGAAATTGGATTTTATAAATTGGATTTTGACCCAATTTTGATTAATTAATTAAGTGGGTTTATTTATTTTTTGTATAAAATAAATGAGATAAACATAATCTACACCGCGGGTAGATGAATTTAGTATTTTGAATTTCTCAAAACCAATATCGGATGAATGAGAAATAAATGCACAAAGTAAGCCACTTAATGACTTAAAAGACATTTTATTAGGAAATGTGAAATGGTGGGAATGTGAATATTCATATCCCACATAGGAAACAAGGAGCAAAGTTAGCTACCTTATATAGAACTTCACCAATAGTAAATAGAGCTATCAAAAGATCGGGCCAGCCCGGCCCGAGCCCGCCGTGCTTTCCGAAAAATCGGGTCGGGCCGGGCCAAATAGTATCCCTGGGCCACAAAAATGGGGAACCTAGCCCGGTCCATAAACGAAAAACGCACAGAAAAAAGTTGGGCCTCCGGGGCTAGCCCGCACGGGCTTTGAGGCCCGACTTTTTTCGGGCCTTGAAAAATAGAGCCCAGCCCATTAGAAAATCGGGCTGGTTCGGGCCGGGCCAAAATTAACAGTTCTAATAGTAAGGAATAATCAAGTGGAGCTCCTTATGGTACACCATAGTGGACCAAGTCAATTTTGACTAGCCTTTGGCTAGCTCAAATAGCACCGTCGAAGCGGGGGCCAGAGTTGGGCCCGCGCACATCGTCGCATTAGGTGCTTTAGAGACGCACTTTACACTTCGCACGTACGCATCGTCGCGGAGCTTTAAAGTTTTGAAAAATTGAACCATGGTTCTGTCCAGAGGCTCGATGACGTGGCAGTGACTTGGCGGAAGCGAGTCCGTGTGTGGGATCGCGGGCATCGATCGGCGTATCTATTCGCCGACGACAGGGCACCACGACCGACACGACGGCTCATTCGGTGTGTAAGTGCGTGCCAAGGGATGTATACCTTCGGTTGGATGCGATCTGGACCATCAGATCGCGATCTGTTGATCACATGATGCGATCTGAAAGTCCTGATCTATCCAGACCAGGGGTTGCACCCAGTTTGAAGAGGCACTTGAAGTTCAATAAATATGAGTCCCCCAAAACTCATTTCATCATCTTAACATCTCGAAATTCTGTTCATTTTCTACATAAGTCCAAAAAAGAGAGTTCAAAAGTCATCATTGTGTTCGATGTACTTGCGATTTGTAGTGCAACTATTGCAAGTTTGTTGTCGTTGTATCTTGGGAGACGATTGCCATTTTTGGTACGCACCGTGAGCGGGCAATCTCGTGTTAAAGAGAAAGAGTACAACTCTTGTCTCGATATCTCATTTTTGTATCGATACTCTGCTCAAATTCTTGTAGCCATTTCGGTATACACCAACCCATATTTTTCAACATATATGACATTTGTTCTATTTTAATAAGTTTGTCATCATACGTAACTAAAAGAATTATAGCACAGATAAATAGTAAAAATTTCGCAGAGTATAGATGTGATTGGAGATGTGATCACATTCACAATCACATGCAGTGGAATTTCGAAAATAGAAACAAAACACAATATATAAAATTATCTACAAGCCAATTAGCTTGTAGATGTGCCAATTTGGCGAAACTTTCCACTAGTAAAAATCGTTTGATTCTGTATACAAAAATACTAACACCAACTAGTAGAAACTCAACGAAAAACTCCTATATAGAGTATATTTGATCTATGTAATTGTTAGATAAATGTTTTTATCAAAATTTTGATGATTATGTTTAAATGGATTTTTATACCAAAACTATGTTTATGTATGTTGTCCAAAATACTCCTAAATGTTTTAAAATATTTTTACTAATTTTTGGAGTATTTCTTAGAGTTTATTATTCGATAAAATATTGGACAACATATTTAATGTGTTTATGTTAATTGGTTTTTACACCAAAACAATGTTTATAAATGTTGTCCAAATACTCCCAAGTGATTTAAAATGTTTTTACTAATTTTTTGGAGTATTTCTTGAAGTTTATTTTGATAAAAATCGGACAACATTTCAAGATTGGAGGTCGACGTGCGCCCCAAAGCGTCGACTGCACTACGAAGAAAGAAAACTTGAAAGCGAGTAACGCATGAATCAAAAAAATTGAAGAGGGGACCGGTCAAGAGGGCCGACCGGTTGCACCCACGTACTAGGCGACGGTCGCACCCCCGATCGGCGACCTGGTCGACCCCCTTTCGACTGCACTGGATCGCACTATCTTTTTCAAACGTTTGAAATCTTAAACAGAGGCAAACCGGCCGCCTATGTTATTTTGTGACAAATGACAAAGTTATGTTGTTTGAAATTTTTGACAAAGAAGATTTACTTTTGATTTTTGTACAATATTTCTACATCTTGTGATCCTCTTTTTATAGACAAAAGTGAAGAAGGAGGAGCCTATGTTAAAGATCCAATCTTGAAGACTCTCCTATAAATAGAGGATAAATTTGAAGACACAAGACACAACACATACAAGCAAATACACAACAAGAAATCTGCAAATTCTCCAAGCCTTCATTTTTATACTCTTGTTGTAATAGCCTAGTTCTTGCACTTGCACAATCTTGAGGTCTAGGCTTTTTTATTCTTGATTACACTTGCACTCAAAGTTTGTATACTTCATTTATTGAGTTGTAATCTTGAATTTTTCTATCATCTAAAACAAGATATACTTGTTAGTGTTCTTGTGGTAAGAACACACTTGGGTGATCTTAGGTGTTGAAGAGTGTGGTACTCTTCATAGGTGTTGAAGGAAGATTGTGGTAATCTTCTTGAAGGTGTTGTAAGAAGATTGTGGTAATCTTCAACGGTGGTGTTGTAACAATTGTGGTAATTGTTAATAAAATCTTTTTTTCTTTTTGAAATCCACTTCGGATATCCGGTGGTGGTAGAGCACGTAGTCCCTAGGTGGGCTGAAGCTCTATAAATCATCGAGTGTAGTTTAATTTCCGCATTTACTTTCTTGTCAATTACTTGTTCATTCGTAAAAGAGGGCAATTTGCAAAAAATCGGCATAATCTATTCACCCCCTCTAGATTATCGTAGCCACTTGGACTAACAAGTGGTATCAAAGCCAAACTCTTTAGGTAGCTCGTTCCGAGTAAAGAGGAAAGATCCATGGCTACGTACGAAAGCTACCTCACCAACGGTGCCTCCACCAACAAGCCACCACTATTCGACGCCAACAACTACGCATTTTGGAAAGACCGTATGGAGTGCTTTCTACAAGGGTGCAGGTTTGACATTTGGAATGTGGTCATTGAAGGAGTTGTTCAACCAACAACAAAATTGGAGGATGACACCACAACTCCCAAACCATCCAAGGAGTTCGATGAAAATGATAAAAAGGCCTTCTCTCTAAACGGTAAGGCTTTAAATATTTTGCATTGCTCTCTTACCGCCACCGAGTATAATCGTGTAAGAGGCATAAGGTCGGCACTTGAAGTTTGGGAAAAATTAGAAACCATCTATGAGGGCACAAAGAAAGTGAAGCAAGCAAGAAAAACAATGCTTGTAAGAGACTTTGGAAACTTCAATATGCATGATGGTGAAAGCATATCAAAAATGGTGGAAAGGCTTGACAACATTGTCAATCCTCTTGTGGCTCTTGGAAAGGTCATCTCCGAAGAAGACAAGATGACCAAGGTATTGAACGCCCTTCTCGGCTCATGGTCCGAAAAGGTGACGGCAATCACGGAAGCTCAAAATCTTGAGACACTCAAGTTTGATGAGCTCATTGGGAACCTCCTCATTTATGAAGTATATCTCAAGGAGCGGAAAAATTCTCAACCATCCACCTCTAAACCGGGTACGCAAAATATTATTAAAGGCTTATCATCTTCTTCTAATAATATTTATTATGCTAGTGATGAGGATGATGAAGAAACGGCGGCTCTTGTTAGAAAATTTGCAAAATTTGTAAACAAAAATAAAGCAAGAAAGCCTAGAGACAATTCTTATTTCAAATACGAAAAATCCGGGCACTACATAGCCGATTGCCCGAAATTAGCGGAAGAGGAACAAAAGAAGAAAAAGCCTTTTCCGAAAAAGAAAACGTTAAATGCGGACGTCAAAACTTGGGATGAATTACTTGAAACAACCGACGAGGAAGGAGAATCCGAACATGGTCTTATGGCCATAGATGATGAAAATACCGAGGTACGCTCTAATGCTTCATCTTCTTCCCTAGTTGATGAATTACAATGTGATTTTGATGAATTGCAAAATGAGTTTCAAAATTTGATTGTTAAATACAAGAATTTGAAAAAGGAGCATAAAGAGCTTAAACTAGAAAAAGATAAATTATTTACTTCCTATGATTCTCTTGATAAGGCTCATGCTATTACTCTTACTATGGTCCGTACTCTTGAAACCGAAAAACAAACGCTCACAAATGATATTGAAAATTTGAAAAAGGATGTGCATCGATTCAATTTAAGTACGGATAAAGTTACAAAAATTTTAGATGCACAAAGAGGTGAGCATTCTAAATTAGGACTTGGTTATAAACCTTTTCAAAATGTTTTTAAGAAAAATGACCAAGGTCCAACCTTTGTGCGTCTTTAGTAGTCCTCGTATTATTACTTGTTTTTATTGTGGTAAGAATGGACACTATGCTAGTAATTGTAAATTGAAGAATAATTTTAGCTATTATTGGAGACCTAAAGGTCTCAAGGCTAACCCCCATGGACCCCAAAATTATAGGGTACCTAAAAATAATTCATTTGTAGGTTATAGGGGCTATAACAACAATGGAAGATTCAAAATGGATCGTGGACAGCGGATGTTCACGCCATATGACCGGAAAGAGAGAACTTTTTACCAACATCAAGCTCCAAGAAGAGGGTATGGTCATGTTCAAAGAATGGCAAAGGAAGAATTCTTGAAAATGGAGAAATTGGTAACTCTTCTTTCTCTCTTAGTAATGTTCTTTTAGTAGAAGGGCTTAAGTTCAATTTGATAAGTGTTAGCCAACTTTGTGATTCAAATTATATTGTTGTTTTTAATAAAGAAAAATGCCTTATTTCCAAAAATGATAAAATTATTTGTGAAGCAATTAGAAAAGGCAATCTTTACAAAATTTGTACAAGTGATTTGGTTAGTCAAAATGTTTCTTGTCTTGTCGCCAATAATGATTTAACTAATTTATGGCATAGGCGACTTGGACATGTTGGATACAAAAATTTGCAAACTATTTACAAAAACCAACATGTAAAAGGACTACCCAAATTGAATTTTGAAAATCTTGGCTTATGTGACACTTGTCAAAAGAACAAATTAGTTAAGAGTAGTTTTAAGCCCAAAAATGAAATTTCCACTACCAAACCCCTACAAATGCTTCATCTTGATTTGTATGGGGATATTGGTACGACAAGTCTAAGTGGAAAACATTACACTTTTGTTATAGTTGATGATTTTTCTATATATACTTGGGCTCTATTTCTTACAAATAAAAGCGATGTCGTTAATGAGTTTGTTAAGTTGTGTAGACTTATTGAGAATGAAAAAGAAGATACTATTAAGTCTATTCAAAGTGATCGAGGTGGAGAATTTAGAGTCTTTTGTGAAACCAAGGGATATAGTCACAATTTTTCGGCTCCAAGGACACCTCAACAAAATGGAGTAGCCGAAAGGAAGAATCGGACACTTCAAGAAATGAGTTGGTCCATGCTCAATGAATTTTCACTTCCAAAATATTTTTGGGCCGAAGCCGTAAGTACCGCTTGCTATGTTATTAATCGAGTGTATATTCGTCCTAAAATGAATAAAACTCCATATGAGCTTTGGAAAGGAAGAACTCCAAATATTAGTTATTTCAAAATATTTGGATGTAAATGTTTTATTTTGAATACTAAGGATCAATTGGACAAACTTGATCCTAAGGCCGATGAAGGAATATTTATGGGGTATTCAACTAAGAGCAAAACTTATCGGGTTTACAATAAAACAAGTGGAGTTGTTGAAGAATCCATCCATGTCAAATTTAATGAAGCTTCGGGTGTTGAAAGGATACCCAATGATGAAAGTGATGAAGAGGATATTGTTGAACCCATTGTTCAATATGATACTCAAAATGATCAACCTTCAAACTCAAATGTTCCTCAAGAAGATAGAGGTGATACTTCGAATCTTCCCGTAGCATTGAAATTTAAGGGAGATCACCCAAAAGATCTTATTATTGGTGATCCCCTTGATAAAGTAATGACTCGAGGAAAATTTGCCTAGAAAGCTCTTATATCTCAAAAAGAGCCTAAAAATGCTAAGGAAGCCATTGAAGATGAGGATTGGTTTTTAGAAATGCAAGAGGAGTTGAATCAATTTGAAAGGAATGATGTATGGGAATTAGTACCTTGTCCTCCATCTCAAACCATTATTGGTACAAAATGGGTATTTCGGAACAAGCTCGATGACCAAGGCAATATTGTTCGAAACAAAGCAAGGTTAGTAGTTCAAGGTTATTGTCAAGAAGAAGGTATTGATTATGATGAAACACTTGTACCCGTAGCACGTTTAGAAGCTATTCGTATTTTACTTGCCTATTCTTGCTTTAAAATTTCAAGCTTTACCAAATGGATGTTAAATCCGCTTTTCTAAATGGTATTATTCAAGAAGAAGCTATGTAAAACAACCTCCGGGGTTTGAAAATTTTTCTAGGCCTAATGATGTTTATAAACTTAAAAAGGCTTTATATGGTTTAAAACAAGCACCCCGTGCATGGTATGATAGACTTAGCTCTTTTCTTTTGCAAAATGGTTTTACAAGAGGTAAAGTTGATACTACTCTCTTTGTTTTTGAAAAAGGGCAAGATTGCTTATTAGTGCAAATTTATATTGATGATATTATTTTTGGTGCTACTAATGAATCCTTGTGCAAGAAATTTTCTAAGTTAATGCAAGGTGAATTTGAAATGAGCATGATGGGGGAGCTCAACTTCTTCCTTGGACTTCAAATTAAGCAATATCAAGAAGGAATATACATTTCACAATCCAAGTATACAAAAGAACTTTTGAAAAAGTTCGGAATTGAAGAAGGAAGAACCGTCTCTACCCCAATGGCAACAAACGTCAAGATTGACAAAGATGAAAAAAACAAGTCGATTGATGAATCCAAATATCGAGGTATGATTGGTAGTTTACTTTATTTAACCGCAAGTAGACCGGATATTCTTCATGCCGTATGACTATGTGCTCGTTTTCAAAGCAATCCCAAAGAATCTCATATGAGTGCCGTTAAAAGAATTTTTAGATATTTGAAAGGCACTATTCAATATGGTTTATTTTATCCAAAGAATGAAAATTTTTCTCTTAAAGGTTATAGTGATTCGGATTATGCGGGAAATATTGATGATCGTAAAAGTACTTCCGGATCATGTCAATTTTTAGGCGATTGCCTAGTTTCTTGGTTTTCAAAGAAACAAAATTGTGTTTCACTTTCAACGGCCGAAGCCAAATATATTTCCGCGGTTTTTTGTTGACTCAATTACTTTGGATGAAACAAACTTTAGCGGATTACAAATGCTCTTTTGAAAGTGTTCCTATCTTTTGTGATAATATATCCGCTATAAATATTGCTCAAAATCCGGTTCATCATAACCGTACTAAACATATTGAGATTCGACATCATTTTCTAAGAGATTGTGTTTCAAAACGAAACGAAAAATCGAGATATCTTTTGTACCATCTCAAGATCAATTAGCGGACATTTTTACAAAACTGCTATCTTCCGAGACTTTTGCGTCAATACGAGTTCGGTTAGGCATAATGCATATTGAATGAGGTCTATGATTACAATTTTGCACGTTTTTAAAATTTAGGGGCGAAAATCGGATTTTTGGTTTAAACCTCGGATTTTGGAAAACAGAATGAAAAACTGGTCTGATTGGGGCAAGGTCGACCGGTCGCCCATGCCCCCAACTGGTCGACCATAGAGAAAATTTGATTAAATACGGTTCTGTTCTCATTCACAGTCATTTTGGCTCATTTTGTCAATTTCTCGTCCCTTTCGCATTTTGCACACAAAATTCACTTCAAATTTATTTTTATTGCATACATTTTACATTTTGGACTTCTTAAGGCTCGATTATCATCATCATTGCTCATCCTTACCGATTAAATGGTAAGAATTTTTTTTATCTCAATTGGGTTGAACCCTTGAGAATGTACTTGCTTCTTGCTATTTTGATGAAATTCTTGTATTAGTATGTTGTATATGATGATTGGTGATGAATGAATATTGTTGTATTGCAATTGGTGATGAAAATTTCTGACTTAAACGAATCACAAAGGCGTTATATTTCTCTTGTTTTAATCGACGCACGCCAAGTGTTCGACAAAATGTTTCAATGAAAAACTCATCACTTACATGATTCTCTTGATTTGAAAAGTTTTATAAGTTTATAGAGATCATGTTTTATCAATTAAATGAGCTTTTACAAATCAAATGAGCAATTTTTTCCATTTTATTCGGAATTTAAGCTTAAATGCTCAATATGCTCGATAAATCGTTTAAATTGCGCACTTTGATATAATCATATGATATTTTTTTATCATGCTAACATTATTTTTGATGATTCCAAATGGGGAGAAACAGGAAAAACGCTCATATGCTCAAGGAAGTGAAAATAAGCTTGCAAGAAAAGCTATAAGCTAGGGCTCTTTAAAGCCACAAGTTGTGAACTATACTTAGTCCATGTGATGTATTATGGACTTTTATGCTTGACTAATGATGTTTTATGACAGGGGGAGCTTATAACCTCATGAAATTCAAGCTTAAGTTGTAAAAGCTAAGCTTTTAGCTTTTAGTTGGTTGCTTTTATATTTGTTCTTGATATGCATATTGATAGGGGGAGCTTATGCAAAAATGATTTTGAAAAATCTTTGCTCCTATTCTTGTGTGTTTGTACTTATGATGAATCTTGCTTATAATGGATTGATGCTTTAGACCGGAAAATTTGTTTTGTTTTAAAATCTACTTCCTAAAATTGTTTTGGTTTGTAATCATCAAAAAGGGGGAGTTTGTTAGATAAATGTTTTTATCGAGATTTTGATGATTATGTTTAAATGGGTTTTTATACCAAAACTATGTTTATGTATGTTGTCCAAAATACACCTAAATGTTTTAAAATATTTTTACTAATTTTTGGAGTATTTCTTAGAGTTTATTATTCGATAAAATATTGGACAACATATTTAATGTTTTTATGTTAATTGGTTTTTACACCAAAACAATGTTTATAAATGTTGTCCAAATACTCCCAAGTGATTTAAATGTTTTCACTAATTATTTGGAGTATTTCTAAGTTT
Source organism: Rehmannia glutinosa (assembly GCA_016081115.2). Taxonomy (NCBI): domain Eukaryota; kingdom Viridiplantae; phylum Streptophyta; class Magnoliopsida; order Lamiales; family Orobanchaceae; genus Rehmannia; species Rehmannia glutinosa. The sequence continues at coordinate 70,868,111 of CM071930.1, read as the reverse complement.
ATTTTTGATAAACATCGGACAACATTTCAAGATTGGAGGTCCACCGGTCGCCCAAAGCGTCGACCTGTACTTGAAGAAAGAAAACTTGAAACATAACGTACTGAATCAAAAAATTGAAGATTGTGGTAATCTTCTTGAAGGTGTTGTAAGAAGATTGTGGTAATCTTCAAAGGTGGTGTTGTAACAATTGTGGTAATTGTTAATAAAATCTTTTTTTCTTTTTGAAATCCACTTCGGATATACCGGAGTGGTAGAGCACGTAATCCCTAGATGGGGTGAAGCTCTATAAATCATCGAGTGTAGTTTAATTTCCGCATTTACTTTCTTGTCAATTACTTGTTCATCGTAAAAGAGGGTAATTTGCGAAAAATCGGCATAATCTATTCACCCCTCCTCTAGATTATCGTAGCCACTTGGACTAACCATAATTCAACTCATCCAACAATATACACGTGTGGACTTCGTTAATCTCAATTAGAGATGTTAAACGGGCTGGCCCTAGCCCTATAGGGCCAGCCCTAACGGGCTTCGGGCTAAACGGGCCACTACTATGCGTGCTAGCATTTTGCGAACCTAACCCTAACCCTAGCGGGCTTCGGGCTAAATGGGCCACTAACGGGCTACAAGCCAAAAAAAATAATTTTTTTATTTAAATCTAATTTTTATACTAAAGCATGTATAACAATATAACAATCAAACTAAATATGCAAAACTAAATTACACAATTTTTTTTTTATGTTTCATTACAAGGATAAAAGTCTTAAAATTCAAATATAATCAAACATCATCATTATCGTCAAAGGCTTTGAACTTTAAGAACATACTTACTGCAATAAGAGTTAAAACAAAAATACGTGCAAAAACTCATTTCTAAAATGAAAATAGAAACAACAAACTACAATGTAGAATGATAAACATTATATAATGAATATTTTCTTAATACCTTTTGATTTTTGTCAAATAAATTAAATAAATATAAATAATGATAAAACACGATTTGATGTTCAATGTTTGTGTGTGAGATAAGTTGGAATTTCAAAATACAACAAATTCATCTTTATAATTATTTGCATAAAGTTTCAATTATTTGACACATTTAAGTCACGAAAATTTTAAATTTTTTAGATTATAGTATTGTATTTATTAGAGAGATATAAATTATATAATATTTTAAATCATCATAATTGATTACATTTTAAGTCACTATAAAAATATTTTCCATAGGAAAATCACTTCAGTTGGCGCAACTTGTGTCAAATATAAATCTACGTTCATTGTTATAACCGAAATATTGTGTAGCCTAGTGGATTGTCACTCTTTTCCCACAAAGAGGTCATGGTATCAAATCTGCGAATGTTTATTTTTTTTTTTTTCTATTTCAATAATAATTATATATTATATAAAAATCCAAAAAAAAAGAAAAAAAAGAAAAGGGCTGACGGGCCAGCCCGGTGGGCTGGCCCGTTTAGCCCGCGGGCTGGACCGGTCCGGGCCAAAAAGGCCCCGATTTAAACGGGCCAGCATTTAGAGGCCCTAACCCTGTTTTTTTTGCGGTTTAAACGGGTTGGCCCGCCGGGCCCAACCCGTTTAACATCTCTAATCTCAATACTAAAAACAATGGATGAAAATCTAATAGACACAATCTGCAGGACTAAATGTAATCTCAGATGTAGTCACATTCGAGATTGCATCCAGGGCAGTGAGACTCCTTGTGCTTGAATGACTCTTAATTCTCTCAAGACTCTTGTAACTCTGGTGTATTTCTTGTGTAAAGATTATGGATGTCCTCTTCTCTTTATATAGGCTTCCAAGTCCATCAAAGAGTCCTAATACACAAGGAAAGAAGATATATATAAATATATGACAAGTATATCACTTATGTTAGAAAATAAGATAAATATCAAAGAGTCCTAATATATCTATACCATGTTAATATGATTTCTTTCCTAATCTATATACAACTCAATCTTACCATAAGTCTAGAAAGGCAAAACAAATCAAATTCCAATCTTTTATTTTGGGAATTACTTGGGCCGAAAATAATCGCCCTAACAAGCTCCTCCTTTTTGCCTTTCTGGACAAAACATATATCAAGCACAAATCAAAAAAAATCCCCCTAAATCGAAAGCCTCACAATCAACCTTTTTCTCCCCCTTTTTGTCTAGAAAACATAGGTAACAAAATCATGTATGCTCCCCCTGACTTGGACACGTAAAAGTTCATTTCATATTCAAAATTTTGAGGAGAATAAAGGATCATAAGACTCTGAGAATTTTGGAAGACAAACATCGGAAAGATGATAAAAAAAATCAAGATTTTCCATAAAATAGTATTCACAAAAATATAAAAATAGAATCCTACAAATCAATTACACTCTTAACCAAATCTTCCAAGTCCTTCAAACCGTGTATAACCCACCAATTATTATCCATCAAGATTTTCAAGATTTTGGGAAGAGAAAAATATTACTACCAGATTAAATATGGAAACTAAATCTCAACAAAGAATCCAATATCACCAGGACATGCAAAACGTAATATGCCTAAGCAACAAAAAAATTGCACACAAGATGTGAAATGTGCTGCAGCAATGGATATATGTTCAAATGTCGTCATATTTTGAGTCACACATGTACTAAATGATTCAATGAATCGCAATCCGAAATCCCAACTTTTCAAAATTTTCGAGTTTTCTTCAATTTTTCCAAGTCTCATGAGGGAGTTAACCAAAAGGGAGCTTTCACTCAAATGCCATAGGTAGCTCTTTTCTTCACATGATCATGCATTTTTTAAACAACAATAAGCTTGAAGAAATTAGTCACAAGGAACAACTTCACACAATGGGTTGGTAGCTTTTTCCTATAAGGCCTCCAAACATGATCAAGACTTTATTCACAACTCAGCTACTGGGAAAAATATCATCAATTTTTTTTTTGAATTGGAGAGATCAACTCACACCGGTTTTCCAAGTGAGACAATACATGGGACTAGTTCGAACCATCAATCCATTTTTTGCAGATGCGGGGATGTCTACAAAAAAATCAAAAAGAAATAGAGGAGAGAAAAAGAGATGCGGTGTTTGGATGTCACAGCGGATGTGATGTGCAATGTTGTGACATCTCGTGTAACATTTCAGAGAACAACCAAACCAAGAGACTTCCTTAAATTGGAGAATCTATCAAAATCCAAAGCATTGGTGAAAATGTCTGCAAGCTGATTTTCAATAGCAATATACTCATTTCGAATTATATTTTTCTCAACTAAATCTCGAATAAAGTGATGTCTGATATCTATGTGTTTAATATGAGAGTGTTGGACAGGATTTTTTGAAATATCAGTCGCACTCATATTATCACAATAGATGGTTAAAATATTACAACGAAAATCATTTTCTTTTCTATTGAATCGATCAAAATCTTTATTGAAAGCATTATTCCGGAAATCATCTTTCAAAGCATCAAACACATTTTTAGGCTCAGAAAAAGTGACACAACAAGAAGTTCTTACCATTGAACATGTAGAAGACAAACACACTAGTCTTACCATATCTCGATAGTTTACCATTTCTTTTCTTCTAGTTCTTATGCCTTCAGATACATCACCTATGACCTGAGAGATTGGATGATTCTTTTGAATTATGCTTGGGGGATCTCGTCTTTCATTGATGATTAAATCATGTCCTTCCAAGTTTGCTTCAATATAAGGATCAAAATTAGTTTCATTCTCTGCAGATCCAGACGTGGTGACAGATGTTATGACATCTGGGGCAACATCTTTACGACATTTGGGACAACATCTTTTATGCCATCTATATCAGTAGTCGATTCATGCTGCGAAGATGTGGTTGCAGATTCTGTATCATTCGGTATAACATCTGGTACAGACTGCGACTGTTGAGCCCATGACATTTCCATCAAGTCATCAAATGGGTCTTCTTCCATGGTTTTTGCAAGACTAGAAAGATCATCGAATACAATATTTACAGATTCCATCATCGTCTTTGTCCGAAGATTATAAACTCAATATGTTTGGCTATTTGAAGAGTAACCTAAGAAAAGACTTTTGTCACCCTTAGTGCCAAATTGAGCAATGTTATCACGATCATTCAGGACATAGCAAATACAACCAAAGATATGAAAATATTTGAGGTTTGTCTTCTTTCCCAAAAGTATTTCATATGGGGTCATCAAACTTCTAGGCCTCAAATATACACGATTGGCAATATGACGTGCAGTATTTAGAGCTTCTGCCAAAAACCTTTTGAAAGTCTTTTAGAACTCAACATGACACATGATGTCTCATGCAATGTATGATTTTTTCTCTCTGCCACTCCATTATGTTGTGGAGTTTTAGGTACGAAAAATTCATGAGAAATCCTCTTTCTATCACAAAAAGACGAGAAAGAAGAGTTCGCAAATTCTTTACCATGGTCCGATCTAATTCTAACAACTGTTAGCCTATACAGATTAACAACTCTTCTATGCCAACTTCTAAATACTTCAAATGTTTCAGATTTCTCACGTAAAAAATAGATCCAAGTAAAATGTGAAAAATCGTCAACAATCACAAAAAAATATTTCCTTCCACCAATACTTTCAACTTCAACTAGACCCATAATGTCATATATGAAGCAATTCAAAACACCGTGTGGTATTGAAATGTGGTAACATTGGTGTGACACTCTTCTTTGTTTATCCTTTTGACAACTTCCACACACATTTACATTCTTCATGCAAAAATTCGGAAAACCACGAACAACCTCAAATTTAACAAGATCCATCATTTTCTTAAAACTTAGATGACCTAATTTTTGGTGCCATAGGTCATATTCATCTGTGTGTGCAGTATGAAACAATGTTTTATTAACAAACTGGTAGCGGTTATCAAATGATCTTAAACCAGCAAGAATACACGTGTTAGATTCATTAAAAACCTCACAAGATTTTTTGTTGAATTTAACATATAGGTTATCATCACACAATTGGCTAATACTAATAAGATTAACATTTAGACCATCCACGTGTAATACATTCCGTAGCCTATGTAGGCCATCAATATTCAAAGTCCCATTTCCAACAATTTTTCCTTTACCTCCACCATCATAAGTCACATTACCACCGTCGTGCTTCTCATAGTCAGTCAAATACTCCAAAGTACTTATCATGTGTCGTGAACACCCGTTATCAAAGTACCAAGATCCTGCAATGTTAGATCTCAAAGAAGTATAGATAACATGACATTTAACATCAGATTTCTTAACCCAGACAGATTTGAAAAAAATTGAAATGTGATTACGAGGATGTCGTAACATTTCAGATGACATCTGACATGCATAATTTCTGTTCGCCAAATTTGATTTCATTTTATAACAAAATGGCCTAATGTGTCCAGGAGCATGACAATAGTGACAAATAAAGTGGCGTTTACGAGGTTTAGACTTCTGTGAAAAACTCTTCTTATTGTTGGAGGAATCTGAAGATTCTCCTTGTTCTTTTACTTTAACAAATACAGGAGTTTTATAACCAATGCCAGCTTTATCATCACTACTCAAAGAAAGTATATCATTCAGTTTTGCTTTCCCATAATTAAACTTTTTCATGGTTTCAAGAGAATCTTCAAGTTTAGAATTTACCTTTTCGAAGTCAAGTTCTTTCTTGGTGAGAGAGGCCTCTAACCTGGTGATTACTTCTCTTTGATCACCATTCTCCTTCTTGAGTCGATCATTCTCTTTTTTGAGCATTTTATTCATTTTAATCCTCTTCAGCCAATCTCTATACAACTTTGTGTACGCCTCTTCCAAGCTTTCATCATCTGAATCATCATCTTGTTCAACATCATCAGAAACAGAGGTAGAGTTGAAACAAAAAATGTTAGAAACAATTAAGGTTTCATGTTCTTCAGATGTGAGTTTAGATGTGATCAATATAGGTGTGATCACATGTCGGGTCACACCTCGGGTAACACCTGAAGGATTTATTTGGAGAGATTTCCTATCTTTCATGAAGGTTGTCAAAACCTTGTGATCTTCTTTTTGGACAGCGTTCTCATCGTCAAATTCATTGTCACTTAAGGTGACACTCAAACTCATTCCCTTTTTCAAAAATATATTTGCACATTTTTCAACATAATGACCATATCTAGAACAAACCCTACATCTAACAGAATCAAGAGCTTTTTTATCAAACTTTTTTCTGATTTCAACTGAGGGACGAAAACTAAGGACACTAGGAATATCCATGCTAACAAACACTCAAGATCAACACTTAGTGTCGTCAAGTGTAGGCTCTGATACCAATTGAAAGAATTATAGCATGGATAAATAGTAAAAGTTTCGCAGAGTATAGATGTGATTGGAGATATGATCACATATAAAATCATATGCAGCGGAATTTCGAAAACACAAACAAGACACAAGATATAAAAATTATCTACAAGCCAACTAGCTTGTAGATGTGCCAATTTGGCGAAACTTTCCACTAGTAAAAATCGTTTGATTCCGTATACAAAAATACTAAAACCAACTAGTAGAAACTCAATGAAAAACTCCTATCTAGAGTATATTTGATCTATGTAATTCAACTAATCCAACAATATACATGTGTGGACTTCGTTAATCTCAATACTAAAAACAATGGATGAAAATCTAACAAACACAATCTGCAGGACTAAATGTAATCTCAGATGTAGTCACATTCGAGATTGCATCCAGGGCAGTGAGACTCCTTGTGCTTGAATGACTCTTAATTCTCTCAAGACTCTTGTAACTCTGGTGTATTTCTTGTGTAAAGATTATGGACGTCCTCTTCTCTTTATATAGGCGTCCAAGTCCATCAAAGAGTCATAATACACAAGGAAAGAAGATATATACAAATATATGACAAGTATATCACTTATGTTAGGAAACAAGATAAATATCAAAGAGTCTTAATATATCTATACCATATCAATATGATTTCTTTCCTAATCTATATACAACTCAATCTTACCATAAGTCTAGAAAGGCAAAACAAATCAAAATCCAATCTTTTATTTTGGGAATTACTTGGGCCAAAAATTATCACCCTAATAGTAACTTTTGTTCAAAAGATTCAAATGAGTCATTACCCGGTGTTTTGTGACATAAGCGAGACCAATTTAATTGGTATGTGATTTGTATATCGCTTTTGTTGCAATTTTCTATTCAATGGATCAGTTAGATCAATATAGTTTGAAATTTTGTTTAGATATGTATATGTTTATGACATGGATGCCTTGCGACTGTTTCTATTTGATTTTGTAACCAGTTGTAAGTTTCTCCTGGTAAATGAAATTCATTTTGTTGCCCAAAGAAAAGAAAAATAGAATGGTTTGAGTGGTGTTATACATACCTTATTAACTCGGAGCAATCAATACTCTTTTAAATGTTTCGAATACAAAAAACTACCACCACTTTCTGCCATAAATGAGGGTATTAAAGTAGAAAATATTGTATTCATGAAGTGCTACTAGGCGTAGACTTAATCATCACTAAGGATGGTTGTCAACAAAATAATTAGTCCCCACCCAACCACAATTGACAGAAGATATCTCAAGCTCGCTGCCATGGAGAATAAATCTGATAACGATAACCAAGGATTGATTTCACGTTTGGGTCGATTTTGCACGGATTGTTCAAGGATTTTTTCAATATGAGGGAGTTTTAGATTCTTTTTTTTTTTTTTGCTTTTTCTTTCATTGTTCTTATTTTTTTCGTCTGCTTTCCATTTTTCTCACCGTGTTTTCTTGTCTTCTTCTTCTGTGCTCAGATTTTCCACCGCCATTCATGGCGGACTTTAGTTCATGTCCGCCGGAAAACCAAACCCCAAAGCTTGGGTCATATGCAAATGTGACTGCCTCAAGTTCAAATCGCTTTAACCTTCCATTCGATCCCAAGAGAGTCGTTCCAGTTGGCACCCACCAGGTTAGAGATGGCAAGCAGGTTCTTGGTTTTTCCACCTCGGAGAATGATCGTCTGGCAGCATCTTGGAAACTCACCTTGATTGGAAAATTTTCCTTCGCGATCCCTCACCCCAAAGGAATTGATTAGGATTTTTGCGTTGAATTTGAAGGGCCCATTCTCTTGGAGCTTTGCAAATCCGTCACATATTATCATCAAATTACGACTTGAGGAGGATTTTAATAAGTTATGGATGGGTACTCTTTGGTCGTTGGGATTTGCCCGTGCGTGTGTTCAAGTGGACACCTTCGTTTAACCCGAGAACGGAAGCCCCTCTTTTGAGTATGGATTCGTCTCCAGGGCTTGCTTATACATTTTTTTGATCATAATGCTCTTTTCGCTATCGGCAATATTATTGGTACGCCTCTTCAAGTGGACTCCTTGACAGCATCTCGATCTCGATTATCTATGGCACGGGTTTGCGTTGAAATGGACTTATTGAAGGAGAGAATTGAAGAGATTATTCTTGAGTTCGATGATACCACACAGACTCAAAAAAATATATATGAAAGGATTCCGAATTATTGTACTCATTGCAAGCATATTGGACATTCTATTGAGGGATGCTACATGAACGGGAAGGTAACTCGTCCACCACCACCTGTTAGGCGGCTTTCTTCCATAGCAGGTGTTGATGGTCATGTCTTCAAGGGGTTAAGTGGTAATATGGATAAGTCAAGGGGTGCAACGGGAATTTCTAAGAGCTCTAAGGCTGAAAACCCTAATCCTACTCGAGGTGCTCATAAAGATGTCGCTCAAAATCATATTGGATAAAGGTCAAAAAGAAAGGGTCAAGAGAAACGGGATTGATTTCCAAGGAGTGTCTGAAATTAGCCAAGAACTCAAAACACACCTATTTTGAAGATAGTCACTCATATGCTGAAGGATCTGGCACTAATCGTTTTACAAGTTTGGAAAATGGTGATTTTCAGCCACTGGATACCTCGTCACAATTAATCAACGGCTCAGATCAGGTTAATGGTTTTCATTTGGACGATCGGATTGACTCCATAATTGTGGGAAAAAATCTGGTTGGTGACGTGGCAGTCGCTAGAATCGATTGTACGGCAAGCATCAGGAATCCAAATATTATGGGAGACAGTTCGTGCTTGAAGGCAGGTCTCGAGAATGGGGATTCCAATAAAAATAAAACTGACTTTGCTAATATAAAAGAGAAACTGACGGTGGAGAGTGTGCCCAGGCAGGATACGGACAGCAAAAAAGGGTGCTCTACTATTCTTTATTCTAATAAGGATAGAGTGGCAGAGGAGCATGCGTCCTGGAACGGGTTGAATGGTCTTGAAAATGGAGTAATTATTCCATCTGCAGTTAATGGTTCTCCAACGTGTACCTCACATTTTTCTCCAACTTTGTCTTCTTTTAAGAAGAATAAAGATACGCATGGGACTTTTGCTGGGACTTTTAGGACCACTAACAATTGTTACATGGGCCCATCTTTTTTAAATGACAATAAGACTCTGTATCTTATTTGGCAATTACTCCTGTTGGGCCCCAAAACTCGTCTGATAATATGGATATTATTGGTCAAAATTGCTCCAATTCCCTGAATTTGAATATGGTCGAAATTGTGGGTGATAACATTTTTAACGGCTCAGATTTTATGGTGGATTCGGCAGCTGGCGTGTTGAAGGGTGATAATTGTGGCGCACTATCTGTTTTCGATTCGCACAACCCACCTTCCTTCTCATCCGCATGCGCAGGGGTCACAACCCTTGTGGACCCAGGTGTTTCTTTGTCCCCTTTGTATAATGCAACCCATCAATTCAACTCGGTCCCACCAAACCAACCCAAGCAAGCGTCCGTCAAGCCTCGTTAGAATCTGCATGTTATTTTGGACCACCAATGTCTCACTAATGGGAAGTCACAGGGCCCACGTGCCTTGCTTTGCAAAAAAAAAAAGTTGAAGATTCCGCTACTTTTTTTTGAATTGAACAAGCAACTTCAATAATGGGCCAAATACTTCCTCCACTCCTTGTGATTCGATCAATTGCAACATGGGCCCGGCCGCTTTTTTGTCTTCCTTGAATATGCCGGCCCGCAACATTTTTCTCGGACCCACTTAACAAACCCTCATCGTGCCATCCCATCGCCCAAAGCCCGAGTCGCCCAACGTAAATGGGCCAACCATGTCCCTTAAATGAGGCCCAAATCTTCTAATACTCCAACCCAGGCGCCCTCTAATGCTATTGGATCCGTGTCTAACTCCTATTCTCCTCCCACAAACCACGACCATCGGTCCGGCCCAAATAATTCACATAGACAAGACCAATCCATTTGTCTCACCTTTACCGCCCAACTTGGTCGTTCTTTGGCCGACCAGATATGGACCGCCCCATTAGCCACTGTTTATATTATTAAGGAAGTGGGTTTAGATGATTCAAGTGGCCCAAATCAAATTGCTTCTTCCCTGCACAGTGACGTCGATCATAGTATTTTGAAAAATGGGAAAACTGCCACAAAATTGTATAAGGGAAAATATGATATTGGTGATGATTAGTCGAATAAAATCAAAAAATCCGAGGTTGACAAAGTCTCGAAATTGACAAAGAAGACTACAAAGTCGGGCAAATTGGTTCATAATTTTCTCTACAAAGGAGGAGGGAGCCAACGACCCCAAAATCGATCAGGTGTTTCTAAATCCTCTTCTCATTCTACGTGTTAATTATGTCGATTAATTTCTTAACATGGAATGTGAGGGGTATCGCTAATCCGGGTAGCCAACGTCATTTGCATGCATTAATTTTGCGTCATAAATTGCCTTTTGTTGCGCTTTTAGAACCTATGACTTTGCCTGAGTTTAGTTTCTATTGTCGTAGATTTGGTTTTGATGATGGCTTATCTAATTGTTCTAATCATATCTGGATTATGTCTGCTGCTCATTTACATTTTGACATTCTTGTTGATCATGCACAACTATTACATTGTAGGTTGACACGCTTTGTTGCCTCGGCCTATTTATTTGACTTTTGTGTATGCTAAATGTGATAGAGTAGCTAGATATGTTTTGTGGGATACCTTGCGTGAAATTGCGATTAGTATGGAGGGGTTACCCTGGCTTATTAGCGGTGACTTTAATATTTTTTTGCATGATCACGAGAGGATTGGTAGTATCACAGATAGGTCGGATGAGATGCTTGATTTTGCCTATATGATTGCGGACTGCGAATTATTTGATGCGGGGTGTGAGGGGCCTATCTTTACGTGGGCTAGAGGTGGGCTTCAGGAGAGACTTGATAGGGCTTTGTATAATGAACACTGAGCTGATGTGTTTACTTCTTCTATTGTTACGCATTAACCTCGTGTTCGCTCTGATCATGCTCCTTTACTCATATCCTGTCAGTTTGTACCGCATGTGTCTCGTTCTTCTTTCCGATTTCAGCATATGTGGATACGTCACCATACTTTTTGCCAGGTTGTCAAGGAAGCATGGGGGCATCCCAACAGTTGTTTTGGAATGAGGAGCTTGCAAAGCACAAGTTGAATAGGGTCAAGTGGAGACTCAAGATTTGGAATCACCGGCGTTTGGTAATGTTTTTGATCGGGTTAGGCGGGTGATGAGGCGGTTTCGGTGCTCAGTGTATATGATAGGGATCCGTCTCCGACTCATCGGGCCGAGCTACATCGTTGTGTGGCCGAGCACGAGCTACGTTTGAAAATGGAGGAGGATTTTTGGCGCCGAGAAAGTGCTGCGATTAAGTGGGCGATCGAGGGGAGCGCAACACTAAGTTTTTCCATGGATTTGTTAAGCGTAGTGTGTGTCGCTAGCCAGATTCACTCGATTGACGATGATGGAGTGGTGATCACACAGATTTCGAGATTCGGAAGTCGGCGATTCGATTCTTTCGATCCTTATTGACTTGACTTGGAGTATCCGACTCCCCCTGTAGATGAGTTTTTTCCCCGACTTCCTGATTCCATTGATCTTGATGGACTTTGTGTTATGCCGACGGCTAAGGAGGTTCGCGATGCGGTGTTTGGGATTGATCCGTCTAGCGTTTCGGGGCCTGATGGATTCTCATCTTTGTTCTTTCAAAGCCTTTGTTGGGATTTCGTCAGATCGGATGTTGAGGATGCGGTGGTTGACTTTTTCTCGGGTAATCTCATGTCGTCCACGTTCACGGCTACATCTATAGATCTCATTCCGAAGGTTCCCCACCCTCGGAAGTGGACTGAGTTTCGGCCGATTAACATGTGCAATGTGACGAATAAGATTATCTCTAAGATTATGAATGCGCGATTGATCTCGATTACGCTTTGATTGTGTCGAATCGAGTGGTTTCACACCTTGGTCGTGTCATCTCGGATAACATATTACTCGCGCGCAGAGCTTATCCATGATATCGGCCCTAGCCACGGAGATTCCTAATGTGGTGATGAAGGTGGATATGGCTAAAGCTTATGATAGGGTGCGATGGGATTTCTTGTATACAACTATGATTCACATGGGCTTCCCGTTCGGTGGATTGATATGGTTAGCATTGTATTATTGAACATCCGGCTTTCTCTTTCTAGTTAATGGTATCCCTTCGGATATTTTCCTTTGACTGGGGGGCTGCGGCGGGGGATCTCTATCTCCGCCTTGTTTGTTCTGGCGCCGGAGTATTTATCCCGGATTGGATTCCATTATTAGAGGCGACACTCGGGATATGATTTATCGGACGCGACGGGGTTTTAGGTGACTCATTTGGCCTATCTTCGATGATGTTGTTATCTTCACTAGGCGTCGGCGTCGACGATGGCCTCGTCACGTTGAGGCACTTTCTCGAGCACTATTCTCGCTACTGCTTACGGCGGTGGTCGCTGTGTCGAAAGAGTAGATTCTTCTCGCCCCACGTTACATTGGTACCGGGAGCACATAGTTCATGGTGGCGAGGCTTTGTTCGCGATGACTTGCCGATGACTTATTTGGGTGTCCCTTTGTTCGGGGGCGAATGACGAAAAAGCTATTCCTCCCGGTGATTCGGAGGATGTTGGATAGAGTTATTGGGTGGTCGCATCAACATCTCTCCTTTGGTGGTAGGCTCGCTCTTATTCGAGCACGCTAATGGCCACCCCGTTGCATATTCTTCAGGTCATGCGGCCGCCAAAGACGATTCTGCAGCAGATTGGAGCAGATCATGGCTAGATTCTTCGGGGATCTATGCGGGACGAGAAGAAGACTCATTGGATCGATTGGGATATTATCGCCATCCTATTTCTCGAGGGTGGGGTGGGGTTGCAACGACTTTCGGATATTCGACGCGCGCCTTGATTTACAAGTTGTGGTGGAGGTTACGCGAGGGCCACTCGTTGTGGGCTCAATTCTTGATCAACAATCTTTGTTATAATGGGCTTCGGTCTCCCTGTAGAGCCTCTCAGTAACACATAATCATAGTCATCGGTGGAGGCGCTTGAGGCGGATCGGTATTCAAGCCCAGGAGCGGATTTTTGGTCTATCGCGGTGGTAGCCGTGTCGGTTTCTAGGATGATACTTGGTTTGGGCATCGGCCGCTTGCATGATCATTGTTTGGATCGGTCGTTGGGTCATATGACGGTTGGTTGGTTCATTCGCGATGGTATGTGGGATAGAGATAAATTGTATCAGTCTTGGTCTCCGGATGTGGGCTTCCCGAGAGTCTTATTGAGGATATATCCGGGGTTCCGATTCTGCTGGGGTCCGAGGATATCATGCGGTGGATGTTTACCTCTCATGGTGGGTTCTCTATGTCTTCTCGCTTGGGATTCTCTCCGGAGTAGAAATGCTCGAGTAACCTTCAGTATGGTGCCATTTGGAACGATGCTCTTATTCCTACTATCTCTATATTCCTTTGGCGCCTCCTTTGTAATCGTCTTCTTGTGGATATCAAGCTTCAGGCACGTGGCACTTCCCTTGCCTCACGTTGCTGTTGTTGCTTGAATAATACACATTCATCTCCTTAGTCGAATCTATCCCTCACCTCTTTTTGATGAATGATATCTTTGTTCAGTCCGTGTGGAATCACTTTCTTCCTTGGTTTGACACTACACTTCCACACACCACTGATATGATATTGTTCCTTTCATTTTGGAGGAATCGCACACACGGATCACACACGAGGCACTTGAGTTTCTTGGTTCCCTGCTTGATTTTATGGTTTGTCTGGACGGAAAGGAATAGTGTCAAGCATCGACACCTTCCTTTCTTGGCATCTCACATTATTTGGCAGGTGGAGCGGTATCTCTGGATTCTTGTTTCTGGTCGGCGTCTGAACCCATTAGATTGGTCTGGATACTTCCCTACTGTTGGCTTTTTGCAGGGGAGTGCTCCACCACAGGTTCCACGCAGGCCGAGGATTGTGATTTGGCGAGCCCCTCAGTCTCCTCAGATCAAGCTGAACACATATGGTTCGTTTGATCGGGACACTTTGATTGCTGGCGGAGGGGGATTGATTCGAGATCATTCGGGCAGACTTATGTTGGCTTTTCATTGTTCTCTCTAGGCGGTGTCTAGATTTCATGCCGAGCTTCTAGCGTTGGATATGGGTCTGCGGCATGCCCGTCTTTTTTCTTTTCAGATTTGGATCGAGTTGGACGCAGCGGCCGTGGTCACCACAATCACTTCCGGTGGCCTCGCTCTTGGCGAGTTCACACACCGATTCGCATTCGGAACATACTTGAGGACCTTGATTCGATTTTCCACATACACAGAGAGAGGAATCGATCGACGGTGATCACCTGCAGAGTTGGGAGATCGCCCTTGGTAGTCACATTGTTGATGAGGGCACGGCTTCTCACCACCTCCTAGCGCTCATTCGGATGGACCAGCTGGGATATCCGAGCTTCAGATTTTCATAGATCATTGGTTCTCCTTTTATTTTTAGATATCTCATTATGATAGTCTTTCTAGATATCGTAGTGATAGGTTATTTGTTCTTTGATTTTCTCCCGCCTTGATGGGTATGACATTGTATGACATTTTGATTATTTGATATACGGGTAGGGGATCACGCCTCAATCCCCCACCCCCGGGGTGTTATTTTGCTAAAAAAAAAGGATGGTTGTCCAACTATTCCTCTGATCATGTGGAAATGGATGTTATGAGTATGATGATCTGAGTGGTATTTGATGAGCGTTATCTCCTCACACAAATTAATGGCGATCTAACTCCCACTGGTAAGTATTCCACCGAATATGGGCTCTCGTAGCTCGACTATTTGACTCGAACGAGTGTCTTGGTCGAGTAATTTGTAGAACTCAGATATGACGTTCAGGTCGAGAACACATCACGGTCCCCGAGCTAAGCCCTCAGGTTGGTCGTACATCAGAGTTGGCAATGGGTTGGGTCGGTCGACCTAGCCCAAGCCTGACGGGCCAAGTCATACTATCGACGCGACGCAAAATTTAATCGATCCACATTTCTTGTGCCCTGGCTCACCTAATACGTGTAATTTTGATAGGCCATTTTGAGTCTATTGAGATTCGGGCTATTTGGGCCGAGCCAAAGTAGATCTGCTCATTTTGAGATGGGCAAAAGTAGGTTCGTTCCTTTCGGGCCTTTAAAAATGAAGGGTCGACTACTTTTGCCAGCTCTAATGTACATGTTGCCCTCTACTTCCACCCGAGTCTATACACGTGAGACCGAATACAACAACAATAAAACTCATAATTGACCAATGATCTTGTAGCCTAATTTGTTACAAGTGATGTAATCCTTGGCCTCTCCATGAGAGGTCAAGTGTTCGAGCCCCCGAGGCACAATGATGGAACAATTAATGTTGAGGGCTTATAGAGAAGAGTTCAACATAGGAACCCGCGGCTGGATAGAGAGGAGTCCAGCATGGAGCAATTACTTGGGGGACGACTCTTTGTGCATGGGCAATCACTTGGAGCCATTATACATTCTCACTGTTTACATTGACAGTTCCTTAGGGTATGATATTACATGAGGGCATGATATTAGGGACCTTAGAGTCGTTGTCATTCTTGCGGTTTACATGGGGCAGTTCATGAGAAGCCGAAACTATTTCCCGATGACTAGTGATATGTAATATCGGTTAAAAAAAATCATAATTGTAATTGGTCGGTTTCAAAAAAGAGAGAGAAATGTTTGGTCTACTAAATGGTCCACACGGACAGCCTTTTTGTATAAAATCGAAGTCTACATTATTCCAACTCCATTATATATTTATATTCCGTGATTTGCCTGGAGAATTTCTTCTCCCATCTTGCTCGTAGCCTGTTTCGTAATTACAACGAACCCTAACCCTAGAAGTTTTAATCATGTCTAGCAAGCAAGGTAACTCGTCTCAAAATACGCTATATTTTTCTTCGCACATCCGTAGAATTATTGGAATTGCTAGATTTCCTTTTCTTTTTTTTTTTTTTTTTGTGTAGTTATACCTGAAAAAAAGGAAAAAGCTGAAAATTGTTGATTTATGTGTTCTGTTATGTTTTTGGGCAGGAGGAAAAGCGAAGCCTTTGAAGCAACCTAAATCCGAAAAGAAAGAATACGACGAGGTAATAATCTCTGCGATTGATTCCTCACGCTTTCTTTATTTTGGAAACTTGGAAGTTATGTTACTCTTTCATACGGGAACAAACGAATTGGGGGATCGAGCTCGAGTTGAGCTTAATTAAGCATTCTCTTTTAAAAAAGGCACACAAAAAGCACACCTTAGATACATGAGCTGTTGTTTTTTTTCACACTTTTTAATAGTTGAAAATGAAACCGACACTTTTCTAAGTTGCAACTTATTTCAATTTAGGATTTTAAAAACAGTATTAGATAACAAACAAAAACAAATAAAAGATTAGGGCAAGAAACATCGTTTCTCTATGAATATTGTGTGAAATTTGAATTTGAAGCTATTATTAACTGTTAGATTTTTGTTGGGGTGTTTATTTATTGTCATGACTTATTTATGTGTTTAGATGTGAATATTGATCTTGAAGTGAAGCTTTTGTTACCTGTTAAGTTTTTTTTGTGGGTGATTATGTTTTCTTGTCACGATGTGTTTGTGTTTAGGTGAAAGTTGAACTTGAAGCTTTTGTTAAGTGTTTTGTGGGTTGTTTTATTTTCTTGTCATGACTAATGTGCTTGGGGATTGGGATACTACTAGTTATAATATTATTGTTGGTAGTCTAACAGCAAAATTTGTTATTTTTTAATTTATTTTTATTTTTTGCACCTTGCGCCTCCGGCTCTGGAAGCCTTTGCATCTTGGTGCGCCTTTTGCCTTTAATAACTATGTGCTGAACCTTGAACGCCTATAAAATGTTCTGATTTGTGTTGCATATTGTTTTGATGTAATCTGTTTTATCCTCTTATGCTCCACCAGTTGGGTCAAAAATTTAACTAATGAAAGTGAAAAGAGAGCGAAATTGATAACCACCAAAATTTTCTTGCATTAGATCTGTTAAAAAAACTTTCTAATTGTAATTTAATGTGAAAGACAGAGAAATGAAATAGGTGTATAGACTTGTTAGCGTATCCCATAGCTATATCCATATTGACTGCTCCGTCATATATTCCTTGAAAAACCATACAAATGAAACATATCTCATTGTTTATCCTCATTAAAATCCAAGATCCAACTGGAGCACTATGGGAGAGTTTGCAAACTCTTAACAAAAGTGATTCTCAGCTTCTACCTGAAAACAATAGTTACATTTTTCAGGTAGAAGCTGCTGATAGTCACTTTTTTTAAGAGTTTGCAAACACTCCCTAAACTTTTTAACAGAAAAAGGAATACGATATGCTTTTCTGTATCGCTGTAAACCTGATGTGTGTAGAATGCTCGTGTATCTATATATTTTTATTTTTAAAAATATGTTGGGTTTTTTGTAGATTGACAAGGCTAATATTCAAAAGAAGAAGGAAGAAGAAAAGGTAAATTACATTTTTCTTAGAGGATTCGTCCTTTATAGTGTTGTACTACTTGATTTCCCTTCTTTATGACCTATATTTGTCGATGTTCTTATTTTCGGCAGGCACTTAAGGAGCTCAAGGCAAAGGCTCAGCAAAAGGGATCGTTTGGAGGTTCTGGTTTGAAGAAAAGTGGCAAAAAATGAGTCCTGCCACAGCTTGAAGCCAATCGGCTCAATGAAAGTCTTTTTCTCATTGTATTATTGTGATCTCAACTTCTAGTGTGCGTTTTATATCTGTTCGCTTGTTCTTATTGACGCTTGACAACCATCAAACTTTTCAGTTGCTTTTGCGCTAGGCGACTTAATTAATCAACGCTATCTTTCACCTGATTATAATTTTCAGTGAATTGTCTTCCCTTCTCTGAAGTATATTTCTTTTGTGTGTGAATGATTTCATATTAATCTTCTGGTATTTGACAATGTATTGTGAGTCCATCATTCCAAGATGATATTGTCTATAAAAGTCTTAACAAGCAAAAACTGAATTCTGGTGAAAAGAATAACAGCAATAATAATTGCTGTTAGGAGTAATTTCGATGGTGTTCATTTTCAATTCACGGATGGTATGCAAAGGATGGCTAATGTTATGCAGTCAGATAAGTGTCATGTCGAACTCAGCTACAAATGTAAAAAATGCATGGAATAAATCTAACTACACAAACTATCACTGATATTTTGGCATAGTTACAAAGAACTCCAGTTATCTTTGAAAATTATAAATCTCCTTAACTGTTATAACACATATTGAAATTTGTAATTGCCTAACAAATATCTCCTCTTGAGGATGCGGACTTAAGGGAGAAAGAAATATTAATGGGGTATATGGTAATTTTGAAAGTAATGGGGTTTATCTGTAACTAAGCTAAACCTTAATTTTTGTAATTAATTAATAGAATTGACTTGACTATGGAGAAAAAAAATACGAGTATGAAGCCTCTTAATGAGCATAATGAAGCAAACAAAATTACATTGCTTACAAAATTGGTACCAAGACATGCAAAACATACTTTACTGTGTACCTAACAAAACCTATTGTTAGACTCAGAACCAAGACCGCACGTTGCATGGAGTAGTTTGCATCAAATGAAGCCATCCAAGATCTCACAAATTGGCCTTTCTCCAAGTGCAGACCAACAAATGCTACTGATCTGGTTTATCCGGGTTTTCCTCAGGATTTTCCTCTTCCTCCTCTTTCTTCTCCTCTTCCTCTTCTTCGTCTTCTTCAGGAGGATCGGCTGGCATTGGTGGTGGTAATGGAGTTTTCATTGGGCTAAACTGAGGAAAAATATCTGGTCTCCTTCCAGGCTTTGGCCTGTCCCACTCCTGAAACGATTTAACAAATGCCTTTGTGTTTAAATAAACTGGCAATAAGCAATAACCGTGCATGACATTTCTAATAAAAAAAATCCCAAATTGATATGCAAAAGTATTGATCTAATCACAAAGCAAGGATGATTATCAAACATTAACGACATGCCAATGTAGTGCTCCCCAAGACATCGACAGCACAGTTTAGTTGTCTAAGCATTTTGCTATTGACAAAACATAGCTACAAATATCTTCACAATAATTTACTTGACAAAAGTTCTAAGCTGTAAGAATAGAGAAGTTCAATTGTATTTAAGTCATCTTGGCAAGTGAAGATCAATGGACCTAAGTTCAACAAACAAAATTTTATCCCCTTTTTTTTAATTGGTTGTGATATCAACCGATGATTTTGCAAAACATAAACCTAGGGCCATATAAATGCTAAATGGGAGATACAAGGATGTCCAAGTTATATAAAATCTTCGAAGCTGCTTCGACAAAGCTCCAAACTCTAAAAGTCCACTAATCAGAAATAACCTATGTATGTTGTACCCAGCCGATCTTGACAATCCAATGTCATACTATGTAAGCAGCTTGCAAAGAACATGCCCATATCTGCAACACATTCTTATGCCGCAATAACCATTCTTTGATTTGTTACCATTATTGATAACAGCTTATTCACAATTATAATGCAAGAGGCAGATATCTAAGCAGTCAGTATGTCCTCATAGAGTTGGTAGCTAAGTTTGATCCTATCCTTCCTGTTCCCAATTCTATAAGAAATCTCACTGTCATCAAATTTTAGTGACCTCTGTTGAAATCAAAGTTGCTTTACTATAGTCCTGTGGGCAGGCACCACATTAGAGCTATTTAGTCACTTTCCTACATACATAGACAGTGTACAAACCAATCTCAT
Organism: Rehmannia glutinosa; assembly: GCA_016081115.2. Lineage (NCBI taxonomy): Eukaryota > Viridiplantae > Streptophyta > Magnoliopsida > Lamiales > Orobanchaceae > Rehmannia > Rehmannia glutinosa. The sequence goes on along the minus strand of CM071930.1, from coordinate 70,848,004 downwards.
TGCACTTAGTTAAGTGGTCAAATTTGATGCAAATCAGAAGTTCTCCAGAAACCAAAAACAGACCTCAATTTATCGTGTGTTGAGCTTTCCAAAGACTTTCCAGTTTCCAGTCAACATTTCAAAAGAAAGCAGAAACACGAAAAAGATGTTCGACGAAAGTTCCCAGAGGCAATATATAAATCGAAACTTACGATGGGAAAATCGAGAGGCGAACGGCGAGTCATCTTCTCTTCTTCGGGAGCCATACCCACAACCCATGACCTTCGACGGCCACGTGTCGACTTTATGGCGCGAATTTTCATGGAACATTTCAAAGGCGGCTGCAGAGAGAGGGTGCCTGAAGAAGACGAGGACGTAGATGAGTTGTACGAGGTTGAAGGCTGACATAACAAAGACGTTTTCGGCGCATAGGCTGAGAGAGAGAGGGAGAGGGTAAGCAACGCCATCGACGGCGGCGCGTATAAAGCACGTACTGTCTTTTTACTGGATTGTTTTAGGCTTTTAGCTGCTGGCTATTTTGCCCACCACCAAATATCCACTAGCTCACCGACTCAGAGATGGACAGAATCTTCAGAATCTGAGAATGTGGCTGGACGGACCGGGTCAAATGACCATGGTGTTGGGTGAGTGGGTTTTGTTATACGATTTTGTTTTAAAAGAAATATGGGCCACTTGCAGCCCACTCCTTACGCCCAAATCATATACATCTATCTTGGTTTTGACTATAAAATTAAATACATATTTTTGAATAATTTTTAATATGATTTTTTTTTGGTTACGTGTTCCTTTAGAGAGTTTTTGACAAAATTGATAAATATCGAGTGAAAATGTATTTCAGAAAGTGTTTTGAAACTAGAAGATCATTCATTTCTGAGCAAAAACATTAATATCATATTAATGTTTTATATGAGGTAACATATATGATACACAATTGGTATTATTAGGTATCTATCCGCCTCAATAGAGACACAAATTAAATTATACATACTCAATAAAGAATACTAATACAAATAGAACTCTAAGACTCAACATATATCCAAAGTATAGGAAATAAAAGATAACAAATATAAGGAGGCAACAATCCAAAGCTCGATATCAAATAGATCGGCTCAGGACTAGTATTTCCCAAGCACTAGTCACCACGAATCAATCCCATAGAACCAAACCACGAGACGCCACAAAGCCTCGCCTCAAAGCCCCTCAAGATCCCACTGGAACTTCACCCAAGAACCCAGAAAACTCGAAGTACTGAACAAATCCTAACTCCTCGAAATCCTAGTTTTCGCCCAACTCAATTTGCACACAAAGCTTGTGACAAAGGAACGAAATGCTCAAGTCTATCGAAAACAGTCAGGGTATTTCACAGAATATGATGAGAGATCGAACTTCGAGAGTATGTGAGAGAGTGAGAAAGATGAGAGAGAGTGAGAAAACATATATTATGAATTAGAGTTTTGGAAGAAACCTTTAAGTAACACCAATCAACAACTGAGATCAAGTGTTAAAGATCAACGGATGAAATTACACAAGCAGGATCTGCGGACATCAGAAATGGGTGTCGCAGTTTGAAACTCATGACCCAAGTATCACAAGGGTTAAGTCAAATGGGTTTGGTTACTTTGGGCTGCAATTTGTGGGCCAATTATTAAAAACATTATGCGTAACTCAATGGGCCCATAGTTAATGTGTATATGAATGGTGGCGTAATGGTTCAGAAAAAGTGGGTTCTCAAGTCGAAGCCGACAACTAAAAATATGGAAAAAAATTCCGACCCTTAATCGTAACCATCCTTTGGCGGTTAAGTGTTAATTTTGGAACCAATAATTCAGGGCGTTTCATATTGTAGGTTCAAAGAAATAGCCCATTGAGCTTATCTTTAGTCGAATTCCCTCTTAATTATCCATAAGGTTAGAAAATTACTAATAGTAATAGAAGAGTTACCTAATTCCATGCACCTAAGACTCTTTCTTAGTTTTTTCGGTCTTGTTTGTTGGTTCTTCTATTCCTGAAGCCAAAAGAGTCGCAATCACCAACCTAAAGGTCAATTTTCTAGGAATAACATGTTGAGCTTCCGCAAGAGCTAACATTAATGGGATGGTTTGACACCTTCTTCTTGCTTGTCGTCCTACTTTCCTTCTATTGATCTAAGGCAATTTTTCTTTAGGTGCCGCTATTGACACCCCTTTTTTCTCTCAACACACACACCTTCATATAATTGCAAAAATGTCATTCACTTAAAAGACTATATTACCTTTACTTAAATAAGTTCTAAATACACTCATATCATTCACCCACATTCTTTTTTTTTGTTTGAGGAAAAAAACATAACTTGATTAAAGGTGTTGGAAATCGTCCAGCAACGATTGACAAATGTTCGGTGGGAGATGGTCCCAAACATGAGACTCCACAGACATATTTTTTGCATAAGAAGCTAGAAAATGAGCAACAAAATTTTTATGGCGTCTGATCCACGAGATGCGTTTAATGGAGGCTTGGGACCTCAAGACATGGATATCATCAACAATAGTAAGAGGATGGGGATGAGGCTTCACCATTTACCGCAAGAATGATGGCAGTAGTGTCCCCGAATATTTCGATAAGACTGAGATTAAGATGATGGCCGAGACGAATGGCTTCGCAGAGGGCAATAGCTTCGGCTACTTCTGCTTCAAGAATCTGAGGAATTTTCATTGACATGCCTTGTAAGAATTGTCCAGATCTGTCCCAAATCACAATGCCAATACCGATACATAATGACGACATGGCTGCATCGAAATAAACACATGGGTCTTTGGGTATCGTTTCCAAAAGATAATTAGCAACGAGTGTCGGAAAAGGTCTTTCGGACCAATTATGTGCGGTGTTAAAATCAATGAGTTGCTTATTCACCCATAAAACTATAGAGTACGGGTTGGGGTCGACATTGTCAAATTTTTTTTATTCCTCGAAAACCATATAAGATCGCTAATGATGGCAATTATCTGGCAGACATCTTTATCAAGCTCATGAATGATATCAGCTATCCAAAATTGAAATCATGGATGCTCAAATCTAATGATGGTCTCCCATAATCCAACAAGTTTCCAAACCAATTCCACAAACGGGCATCAAACAAAGACATGAGAAGCTGTAGTCGAGGGAATACCACAGAGGAGGCATGGGAATGGGCTGAGCAAATGGTGATGTTGCAGGTTTTTTGAGGTTGTGATGGAACCCGTTAAACACCTCCAAATAAACAGTTGCGTTCGAGAGGGGATACGCAACTTCCAGATTTTCCGCCAAATGGAGCTGTAATATGAAGATGAAGAGGCGAGGGCATGATGATGGTTAGCGAACAAAATGGATTCCAAAATCATATGATACATGAACTGGACTATGAATTTTCCACTCTTAGTAAAATGCCAACCCCAGGTATAATTTGAGCGACAGGAACTTAGAGGGATCGAGAGGATGGCTCTGGATTCTTCCTCCGAGAAGAGGCCATGAATTATGTCTGATTTCCAAGTGCCTTTGTCATGATCAATAAGGTCTACAACCATGGAAATATTCGGTGATGCGGGGGGGAGGTTGTGGATGCAAAAATACGAATGAAGTGGGAGACATGGATCTCTCCAAATATGAGTAGATGAACTGGATTTAATGAGTTATCTACATCCCAGCTTGACGAACTAAATACTTTCAAAGATACTCTTCCATGACCATGATGGACAAATGCTCAACAAAGCCGAAAAAACATTCAAAGTAGGAAAGTACTAGGCTTTGAACATCCGAGCGAGGAGCGAGGACGTACATGATACCATATGCCATACTTGTTTCGATAATAATGCGAGATTGAAAGCCCTAAGGTTCCGAAATCCCAAACTGGCCCTATTTTTGCTGTTGCATATATTTGTCTAACTCTTCCAATGAATTGAATATTTCTCCGCAGAGGAACCCCATAAAAAGTTAGCCGCCATGGATTGTATTTGGTTAATCAAACCATCCAGGAGCCTGAAACAAGTCATAGCAAAAATTGGAATCGCTTGAATAACTGATTAGATGAGAATAACTCTCCCCGTTTGTGATAGAGTTTTCTCCTTCCAGCCTTTTAAATGAGTCCAACACCAGTCCAAAATCAACTCGAAAATCTGATTTTTATTGGCGCCGATGAGGGATGGTAATCCAAGATATTTTCCATGGTTGAGAACTTCCGGAATACCTAAGAGATGTGAGATGAAGCCTCTGATCATCTAGTCTTTATTCGGGCTAAAGAGAATGCTCGATTTTTCATAATTTATCCTTTAGCCCGATACCTTCTCATAGAGCTTTATTGCAAACTGGAGATTAGATGCTTCCTCAACTGTGGCATACCTGAAAAGTAGAGTGTCGTCCGCAAAAACTAAGTGTGAAACAATAGGTGCAACCGGTTGATAGTAATCCCGTGAATTGTCCCAACCGCTTGGAGATCCTGTAGAATAGAGAGAAAAACCTGAGCAAATAATAAAAAGATATGGGGAGAGGGGATCGCCTTGCCGTATGACACGGTTCGGCTTGAGGGAACCCACCTGACTCCCATTCAAAAGAAAAGAGAATGACGGTGTGGTGATACAAGTACGAATAAGCGACATAAAATGTTCTGGAAAACCTAAAGCCTCTAAGACACGAAGAATAAAACACCATTTGATCATATCGAAGGCTTTACTCATATCAAACTTTATGGACATATGGCCTAATTTACCGGATTTGCGGAGTTTCATTAAGTGGTGCATTTCATATGCAACATGGATGTTATCAGTTATGAGTCTACCAGGTACAAAAGCATATTGAGATTCTAAAATAATGGACGGGAGAATAGAACGAAGGCGTAATGCCAACACTTTTGATGCTATTTTGTAAGTGACATTACAGAGACTAATGGGACGGAATTGGGTGATAGAGTGCGGATCTTTTACCTTAGGAATGAGAACAATGTGCGTGAAATTATAAAAAGGCGGAAGGGAGTTATTGTTCAAAAAATTGAGCACAAAATCCGTTACTTCTTTTTTAACAATATGCCAAAATTTTTGGTAAAAAACAGGACTCATGCCATCAGCACCCGGGGATTTAAAGGGATGCATATATTTAAGAGCATGGGTTACCTCATCGCCAGTAAAGGGTTGGACAAGAGAGTCAGCCATCATCATCGATACCTTTCGATTTACCCGACAAGAGCCTGCATAACTGTTATGGATGGAGGCGAAGAGGAAGAGAAAATCTCCAAAAAATATTTCCCGATAATCTGTTCGATCTCTTTCGGGCTGGACTAAATTACTCTGTCTTCATTCTTAAGGGAATATATCTGGTTTATTTCCTTATGAGTTGACGCCATTGCATGAAATTTTTTTGAGTTACGGTCTCCCTTACGAAACCAATGTTGCTTCGCTCTTTGTTTCCATCGTAGTTCATTGAGGGAAAGCAAGGCGTCAAGCTGGGCATTCAAGAGTATCAATCTGTCTTTGGTGTCTGAAAAGATAGGACCTGATCGAGTTTGGGCAATCTCTTTTTTGAGGGCATTGATTTTATTTGGTAAATGACCAAATTCAGTTTTACTCCATCTCAGAAGGCCCACCTTGCAATTTTCAATATTTTGTTTAATGTTATCAGTGTTCGAAATCCAACTATCATTTATAATTTTCTCACATTCAGAAGATCGGATCCACATGGCTTCGAAGTGGAATGGTTTTTTGGGCTTAGAAGGGCAGAAAAGGTTCGATGGACTGGTTAAGGAGGTGGTGATGAGGATTTTATGGTCGGATGTGAAAAATTCATGATGCGTAACCTTTGAATGTGGAAAAATTGTTCTAAATGGTTCATTACAGACACTTCGGTCGAGTCTAGCACGCTGAGTATGAGGAAAGGTAGCAAGACGTCTCCAAGTGAACACATTTCCTTTGAAACCCATGTCCTGGATGTCACAGAAATCGAGAGCAAATTTAAACACTTCAATTTTCTAGGTAGCGCGAGGACCACTACCTTCAAATTCGGCTTGAGTAAGAACTTTGTTAAAATCTCTGAAACAAATCCACGGGGTAATCGGCTCAATATGGAGTGATTTGAAAAAATTCCAAAATTGACGGCATAGAGAGAGATTAGGTTGTCCATAGATACCCGTAATTCTGATGGAATTATTTCTGAAAACCAAATCCACGTCGATGAAGCGGTCATAGAAGGCGCAAAGTGAAATTTAACAGAATTTTTCCAAAGAAGAGCAAGGCCTTCGGAACGGCCTATGGATGGAACTGCTACACCAAATAAACCAAGAGAAGTTTTAAGATTTTCAATAACATGAACGTCGCATTTAGTCACTCATAAAAATATGACGTCGGGAGACTTGGAGCGAAAAAATCATGCAATTCTTGAACTGAGCGAAGGTTCCCAAGCCCTCGACAGTTCCAACTTAGGATTCATTGCTCATGGCAGAGTTGGTCATTGCTAAACTCCATCAGACTTGGAGATGAAGAGTTGAGCTTATAGCTGGTAGGCGCACCACAATGGGAGGATGATTCTATCTTCTGTTTTTTAGATATAATATCAACCGGGATGTTAGAGAAATCCGTATCAAGAAAGCTATCGATATTGATTTTTCTCTTCGAATGGGGATTAGATGGAGATGAGGTAAGGGATGATTTTCGACGATGGATGGTGATTTTCTGGGCTATTGTTTTGCTGGGGTATCTAGATTCATCGGAACTGAAGCTAGAAATGGACAAGGGGGAACAAGGTGCGAATTGGGAATTTTGGGAGAGTCAGGAAATTTAGGAGTTTCAGCGTTGGAGTATTTATCGGAAGGAAGCGTAGCGGAGTTGGAGTTGTTTGATGGTAGGGAGTGTTCTACGGGCGCTGCAGCGCCCGACACAGAAAAAGGGCCGTCTGGGTTTGTGTTTTGGAGCTGCAGCGCCTGTGGGCGGACAAAACAATGAAAGTCCGATTTTTGGATCTAAAAGGAGGGTACTATAAGTAGATACATGGGAGGCTTGATCTAGGGCATGTAGGACACTTGGAGATGAAAACCAACACCACCAAGACACAAGGAAAGAGTTGGGGAAGAAGATTGAAGACATTTATCATCTAGAAATAAATAAGATTCTTCTTTAATCTCTTTAATTCCTTCTTTGTTGTTTCTTGCATATCATTTGAGATGCATTCTCATTTGATTATTGATATTTGTATTTTCATCATGAGCTAAACACTATAATTCTAGAGGGATGATGTAATCTATGTTTGAACTTATGTTTTGATATTGCGGTTTGTCAATCTAGATCTATCAATTTATTTGTGCTATTTGGATCTATTGCTTCTAAATTACTTGATCAATAATTTAGAGTGTTTGGTGTATTTGATTTGACACTTGAGAGAGGTAATTGAATACATGGCCTTGAAATAGCATAACCTAGGATTTCATAGAATTGAGAGATTTGTGAATCCTTTGAAGTCATCAACCAAGATTCATAGTTTTTATTGAGATTTCAATTGGTGAATTTTATAGAGATGTTGATTTCCCAATTGTGATCTAAAATCATTTGGCACTCGAGAGAGGAAATGATTATTGTAGAAATCTTGACTTATAATTTGGTAATTTGTGATTGATATACCATATTGATAATATAAGGGAAAACTAGATTCATCACACCTCTAGAATTCATTCTCCCATAGATTTAGATGTTTATATTTTGATTAGTTATATCTAGTTGTTTTTATTTATAAATTGAGACATCCACCTATTATTGGTACTTATACACGCATTCCCTGTGGATACGACAACCCTACTCATATCACTATATTAAAACTTGACACCGTAGACTTGTGGTTAGAAAATTCTCTAACAAGTTTTTGGTGCCGTTGTCGGGGAATGTGTTTTGTGTGATATCAAGGTTGATTGCCTAGTTGTAATTTGACTTTTTTTTTGTTTTTTTCTTTTCTTGTTTTAATTTTGTGTAATTGTTTTAGGCACATCGTTGGATGGAATTATAATGTATGCATATACGTGGCCAACCGATGATACTGTGATTTTTGGAAGTCAAAGTGTGAACCATTTTGTTCCTTATTATCCACCTCAAGAAAATGTATGGACCCAAAATATGGCAAATCATGAAACATTTCATCAACCACAAGAACAATTGTCTAGCTTGGAAGAAATACTTTATCAATTTTTAGATGATTGTGAGGCAAGAAGACGACAAGATGAGATAAAACGTCGGTCCGAGTTGGAAAAGAATCTTGCTGAGTTTATCGAAGAGTGTAAGATAAGAAATCGAGAAAGTGATGATAATTACTACAAACCGAGGCAAGCATTCAACAAATTGAGATTACATGTCAAACTATGTCAAAGTTACTCCAACAAATGATTGACCAACTTAATAATGAAGAGTCGTCATCATTCTTGGGACCTGGTGAAATAGAAACTCATGAACATGAATTGCCCATTATGAAAAAGGTGGACGTCCTTCAAAATTTGGAGGAGACTTTTGAAGAGTGCAATCCGATCTTACAAGAGGAGGAGCCACATCAAATTAACTCAGAGTATCTCTATCTCTCACTCAATTGAAAATCCTCATATTGACAAAAATATGTGCACTCTAGATGTAAGCTTCAATACAAATGTATCAAATTTTAAGAAGCATACACTTGAAGGAACAATGTTTGAAAATGGTGATCAATTAACATGTTCTCTGATTTCATGATATTTAATGTGAGTAAAGATAGAAATATCTTTACTATGATTGATAAACCATTTTTCATCATTAGGAACACATTTTTGATTTCCAAAAGACCATCAACATTCGGATCCTTAATCATCCATGTCTTATATACACTAAAGGATCGCTTATACTGTTGGAAAATACAAAGGCGTGGCATGATCGACACTTGTTTTTGGATCCCGGTTGAGTGAAACAAAAGTCTGGCTAAAGACTTTAAATTTAGCGCTTCTTGGGAGGCAACCCAATCTCATTTTACTTGCTTTCATAGTTTGATTAGTTAGAATGTTTGTGTTTTATTAGAAGTAGTCATGTTGCATCTCACCCCTATCCCTCTTGCATGCTCATTACGCGATTCTTGTGAAATTATGTGCAAAAGGTGCTTATTGTGATAGTATTTGGATGCATTGAAATTTTGGCATAATTTGATATTTAATTGCATATACATCATTTACCTTGATTTATGCCCACCATGTGTTTGATAAAATGCCTCAATGAGAAATTTAACACTTTTGCATACCCTTCTTGGTTGATTGCTTGGAGGAGTTCACATGTCGATCACAATTATATATCATTGATGTAGCTCCCATGGTCTTCACATGATATTGTGGTACTTTACCCCATTGCTCGTTTCCACGTTTGGTTTTGTTTGATAGGTTGGTATTGTGCCTCCTAAATCATAGAAAGGCAAGGAAAAAGCCATCGACCCTATGGAGTGCTACCAATTGGCCCTGTTGCTTCTCTTTCACCCCACGATTCCGACGAGGAGTTGCACCTCTTCCATTGAGGACAATGGTTATATTAAGTTTGGGGGAATGGTAATACCTTTTTCAGTTTGTGATCCTACGTTCTTCGTGTTTTTTTGTGTCTTGTATATTTGCTTTGAGTTGAGTCGAGTCGAGTCATTTGTTGAACTGTAGAACTGCATGACTAAGTGAATTTGTCGAATATGAGTTAAACGGTCAAAAGAGCATGTGTTTGAGCGGTGATCTATGTTTCGTTCCATTAATTCCATCTACATGCATAATTCAGTTGATTTATTTGAAAATAATTTATGAAGTTGAGTGTTTCTTATATGATCCCACCGGATTCTAGAACTTGTCTGATCACTAGTCGAGGCGAAATCCTAGGTGAAGTAACATTAAGGAAATGATTTAGGCCATCGTTGAACAAACTAGAGCTACCTTTATATTATATATTTTCACTAGTGTCCCATTTGAGCATGTTAAACCCGTTTTTGGCAACCAAATCTTATACCTATTATTGATCTGTCAAATATAGCGTAGGTATTTTATACTTGGTACTTATACATGCATTCCCTGTGGATACGACAACCCTACTCATATCACTATATTAAAACTTGACACCGTAGACTTGCGGTTAGAAAATTCTCTAACAGTAACAGAAGCCCACGTCGCAACGATTCACTCTGGTGATAAGGCCTGGAAAAAAAAACACAAAGAAAAAGATTAGAGAAACAAAAGAAATTTAGGAAAAAAACAGAGAAAAGAGTGACGGTAGGGATAAAGGAAAAGGAGGAAGAAACTAATCAATCATGGTTGTGGAAGATACATGAAAAAAGAGGCTAGAAACCCTAGAAAAAGGACGCTAAGGAGAGAAATCATAAAGCAAACCCTAGGACTTCGATTTTTTTCAAAGCATGTGTTTTCACCTACATTCTTCTTCTTCTCGAAGAAAGTTCAATTTTTTTTTGTATAAACCCTAGATTTTTCAACGCCCAATTGTTGAAGATTCGGACAATAAAGTATTCATATCCCCAAATAATGAATGTATATTCTTAGTTTATAGCATAAAATATGTTATTTTTCAAATTTTAAGGTTGAAAAATACTGTCGTATAGTAGCAGTGCGACACTAAGCACGATCATGCACTATGACAAAAAATTCATCGTGCCACATGGCACGATGGCGAAAAACCCATCGTGTCATCATGCCATGTGGCATGATGGCAAAAATGTCATCATCCATCGTGCCATCGTACCATGTGGCATGATGGCGAAAATGCCATTGTGTCATCGTGCCATGTGGCATGATGGCAGAAAGCTCATCGTGCCACCTAGGATTTTTTATGAAAGGGTAAAATTGAAAAAAAAAGGGGGTGTATTTAATAATTGGGTCATATTTTAAAAAGTGGGGGGTGGTGTATTTAGAATATGGGTGTGCTTAGAGGAAAATGAGGTGTCAATAGCGCCACCCTTTTTCTATTCTCTCCGAAACTATTTATTTTCTTGTAATGGATGCCTTATGAATCCATGGGACCTGCATGGTTGAGTTGGGCTCCAATCTTCTGGTTTTTTCTTATTATTTGTCGCCATGCCTTCCGTTTTTTTGGAAGGCGATGTACAGATATGTGATCGCGGATTTGTCTAGCTCTTATTCCGCTTAAGGCCCTTTGTATTTAGAGATAATATCCATTCGCATGTGAGGGACGATTTAGTGGTTTTGTCCAATCATTGATAACTTGGTTGAATTGTCACTTTTTCGGGTTTTTAAACATGAGCCTTTTGGCAAAGCCAATTCAACTGCGGGTCCCTATTAGTATCCATTCTGTAGGAATTGAACCTACTAATTCACCAATTATGAGTTGTCTCGCTATATCGATCCCTCTTCACCCTGTTGTAATACAAATTTTTATTGTCTGCAAATTAACAAACAAGAAAAGGCGTACAAATTAAATTTATATGAATCAAAATATCAAGAAAATCCTCTGATTCTTTTCGTCAAGAATATAATATTCGGAATTTGAGAATTTGGAGATGAACTCTGCAACTTGATCTTCACCAAACTTGAATTTGAATTTGAATAACATTAATTCGAGAGCTTAAAAGCTTAATCTCAAATCAAATATGATAAATTTAACGATATTTGACTTGAATATGAGAACGTTTTGGTGAAACTGTCTCTTTGATCTTCCTCCAAGATGAACTTGATATCCGATAATGTTAGCTCGAGGGCTTGACAACTTATTCCCGAATCAAATAATATGATTTGCTTCGCGATGAACGCCTAAAATTTCGTCTTGAACAACGTGGATCTCCTTGAATTTGATCTTCTTGACTTGAGAGAATTTTCTCCACCACATTCTTGCTTGGATTTCTTCTCTTTGAATTTTAATTTAATTCCTTGAGAATGACCCCTATTTATACTTGTAGGAGAGGGAGTTTTGGATAACTCATATGGTGAAGACTTTGATTTGTTTGGTCCTTCAATATTTATTATTATCTCTTTAATCACAAATTGTGATAATTATCAAAAGATATAATAATTTATCAAGATAAATCTTGATCTCTAAGAGTTTGACATTTGGCAATCTTTAACCAATAAAATATATATTAAAATATCAAATAATTAACTATTTAATTTAGGAATTAATTTGATTAAATTCTTAAATATAAATAGAAAATATATAGTTGATATTTAATACAAAATTAATCATGTGTTATCACTTGATTGGTACAAATTTAATTTGTCTACAACTGTGTTTTCATCTCCATGCATAACCGACTATAGTCATTTTTCTTTCTTCTTTAAAACTTAAATAAAATAATGGTTGGATTGTGGGGTCGGACCCAATGGTTATAACCAGTGTTTTAAATTGTACTATACCGGCCGGTGGAATTGGTTATACCAGATACCGATGGTCGATCTAGTACAGTAAAACCCTAAATACTATTTTTGTGGATAAACTGTTCAAAACCACCCAAAACTGGTTCAGAATCGGTTAAACCAGATTTTTAGTTTTGTTTTTAAATTTTTTCACCTTTTAAAAAAATTATAAACTCAATATTTAATATTTATGTCATAACCTAAATCAAACAGGAGTTCAAACCAATTATTTTCTATTTAACTAAATCAAACAAGAATTATAATCAATTAAAATATTCTAAATTTGGACAAATCTCTATAATATTGGCATAGATAATCAATGAAATAATTACATAATCAAAAATAAGAAACTAAACATATATAAATTCTCTTTTATATTAATATATTACACTAACATTTTATACAATATAATTAGTTTTATTAAAACATGTCAAAATCAACGATTGAACCAATTCGACCAATTGAACCGCTTACCGATCACTTATTCGGTTTAATTGCCGGTATGGTATTTAATACATTGGTTCTAACAGTCAAGGGATCAGATTATTGATATGTACAAAATTAAAATAAAATGTTAGACATTGGGTTGATCGATGGTTTAAAGAAAAATAAAAGGTAAATCGTTGGGTTCCAATCACTGATAAATAGTAGAAAAGTCTTATCTTAAACTAGTCTATTGACTAAGAACTGGTATTAGGTTGGTGTACATTGGTTCCAACTAGGGCTGAAAACCGAACCAAGCTACTCGATACTCGATTTGAGATCGATCGTTAAAAGCTCGTTTGAGCTCTTTTCGTTAACATAACGAACCAAGCTTGAACATATTTCTCCGTTCGATAAGATTTAAAGTTCGGCTCGAGCTCGACTCGATTAGTAAAAAAAGTATAAAATATGTGTAAAAATATCAAGCTACTCGAGCTCGATTCGTGTTCGGCTCGAGCAAAGCTCGTTCGAGCTCGATTCGATTAATAATCAAACAAGCTCAAACACAATTTTTAAAGCTCGATTAAAATTCAAACAAGCTCGAACAATATCATGTTCGACTCAACTCGACTTGTTTACATCCCTAGTTCCAACCGATCTGTGATCTATTATGTATGGATGAATGACAAATATCTTATTTTTGAATATTTAAACGATGGATTTACTCTAAATATAACATTTAGTAATTCTTTTATGGGTGTGAGTCATGTCACTTATCGTAAACTTCTATTTTAATATTAATCACCAACCATTTAATAACTTCAAACAAACTTCTATACGAAACCAGTTTATGTGAAGATGTGTTTACATGCATAACAATATTTTTTTTTTGAGCATTACATGCATAACAATATAATCGTCATTTACCCATTTAAATAAAATAAGATATCCCTATGGAAAGGAAAAGGAGAGTACGACTCTTGCGGACAAATCCAATGAACTTTATATGGGATCATACGGCTAACAACATTTGTATCCAACTCAAAATGCCACAAATCACATCAGCAGGCAGCAGCCCATTTCTTTGGATAATTCCAAAAGGGCTTCCATTACCATGACTTGTTAGCCACTCTCTCACGTCACAACAACAAGACAATTTCTGACACGATACGATAATACGATATAAATTCGATTTGAAGTTACTGTGAGAAATCTGAATCTAACATGATGCTATTAATATGTCTTAAAACATAATATCTTAGGGTGCGATTGGATATACCTTCATTTTGAAAATTTTCATTTTACTAGATAATAGTGGTGAAACAAATTTTGGGAAAAAAAAGATGAATTTTGAGAGTGTGATTGGAAGTGAGATGAAAAAGTAATGATGAAGGTTGATTTGATTTAAAAATAGTAAAATAATGATAGGATGTGATTGGTAGTCAGAAATGTGTGAGTGAGTAAACAACGAAATTTGTGAGAAATATGTAATAATGATTATTTTTTTTGAAAAAATGTATAGATGTGATTGGTGAAAGAAAAAATAAAAAAAAAATAAAAGTGGGAGAATAATATATTTTTTAAAAAAATTATCCAGCTGAACGAAAATAAAATCTCTTAGACTTTATTTCAGTTTTGACTAAATTGAACGTAATCTAAAATTGACTTAAAACCACTGTTTTAAATACCGGACCGCATCTTGCGGTTCAACCTAAGTTATACGGATACCGGTGGTCGGTCCGGTATAATAAGGCCCTAAAAACCGTTTTTGCGGTTAAACCGGTCAATACCGGTCAAATCGGAACATACCGGCCAAAAACCGGTTAAATACCGGTTCAACCGGTTTTTGTCATTTTTTTTAAATTTTTTCTGTTTATACTTTTTTATAAAAATAAAATTTATAAACTTAATATTTAATATATTTATGTCATTATTTGAAATTTGAGCTAAATATATAGATATTTTCCTTTTAACTATACATATATACAACTTTTTCTTTTATTTTAATGAATTACATCCATATTTTATATAATATAATATCAAATATAATTATTTTTTATTAAAACGGTAAAACCGGTAAAATTGACGGTTGAACCGGTCCGACCGGTTGAACCGCCTACCGGTGGCTTGACCGGTTTAATCACCGGTACGGTATTTAAAACACTGCTTAAAACTAAACGCGAACATCACTCGATGACCCGGATTTTCAGCGCACGAACCAATTACTAAATAAAACTTTATTTTGTTAAAGTCTGTCTCAAATTCCAAGACTCTGTGAGACTGTTACTCTGTTTTCTGTTCTTGCAAGAACCAAGAACGGTCCAATAATTCTCTACACACAAAAAGAAAAAAAAGAAAAAAAAGACCATACTGGGGGAAAACCCGTGAGCTACATCAGAAAGTTGGTATATTCTGTTCCAGTTTTAGCCCACCACCTGTTTGCATTAATGTATTTTCTTGTGAGGTTGGTTAAAAAATTAGAATTCTTGCTCAAACTGGTATCTCTCGAGTATCTACCATAAATTCAAGAGAGAAAAGAGAGGCATATTAGTTGAATCCTGTCCGTACGAGGACAGGATTCTATTATATACATTAAACTAAAGGATATGAGAGTTGGAGGGTAAAAATGGAATTTTGGCCGGAGTTTCTTGCAAGCAGTTGGGGTAAAGAATTTTTGGCCGGAGGATTTGGCGGCACCGCCGGTGTTATCGCCGGTTATCCGCTGGATACACTCAGAGTACGGCAGCAGCACTCCAATAAAGGGTCGGCTTTTCAAATCCTCCGCCGTCTTGTGGCCAGCGATGGGCCGTTTGCTCTCTACCGGGGCATGGCGGCGCCTTTAGCTTCCGTGACTTTCCAGGTTCTGTTTTTCTCTTCAACTAGCTTGTAAAAACTGTTGATAAAAGTGGTATTTGTTTTAGTCGCGAAAATAAACTAATGGGTTGGGTAATCTTGGAGTTTCTTGAACAAAATTGCCTCGGCCGAAGGGTGCATACAGCCTAGACCGATTTTTACAACACTGTCTCACATTTACATAGCGAATTAAGATCCAAAAAAAAAAAAAACCCATAGGAACTAGAAGATTCCAATATAAAACTACAAAGGCGCCATCCAATCCAATCTCCATTTAACATGCTCAAGAAAATCTAGAATTTGTTGAAGTATAAATCTTAGATCCAACTCAATTTTCTGGTATTATGTTTGCTGGTAATGTTTCCAGAAAGAAAATATCAGATTGGATTGAAGGTGTATTATCTTGGACAAGTGTGGGTGGGCAAAAATGTTTTTTTAGTCCACTAAGTAGACGACTTGAGAGATTTAACCCACACTTTTAAATTTTTTTTAAATTAGTCTACTAAGTGGCAAGAAAATTCGGATTTTTATCAGGTGTGACTCGCAATAAAAGGTCACAATCCTATGTGGAATTTTTTTTTTTCTTTTTTTTTTCTTGCCTCAAAATATGAATTTTTTTGTTGACAAGATTTTGGAGGGAAAAAATATTATTTTCAATGTAAATTAGGTAAAAATATAATATTCATTATGAATAAAATAAAAATAATTTGCAGAATATATTTAATTTTTTATTAGTCGAAAAACACAAAATATTTTTTTTAAAAAAAAATTGATGAAAAATAAGAATAATGTTAATATAATTTAAATATTTTGATTTAATAAATATATTCAAAATATTGTAAAATTTATTAACATTATTCTTATTTTTCAAGAATTTTTTTAAAAAAACTGTATAAAAACTTTGAATTATAAAAAAAAAAACAGTATATAAAAACTATGTAAATTTTAAAAAACTGTACAAAAATTATTTAATTACAAAAAATCTGCATAAAAGATATTTAAATTTAAAAAACTGTATAAAAACCATTTAATTATTTCCCTTTAGTTGTAAATACAAAATGTTATTTATACAATTAAATAATTTATAATTTAAACATATGATATAAATAATTTTTTATTTTATAATTTCGAATATATTTCTCCAATTAAAATATCTTAAATTTTATTAACATTATTTTTTTTTTCATGGATTTTTTAAAATTATTTTTCCGTTTTTCAAATTAACAAATAATTTAAATATTAACATTATTTTTGTTTTTCATGGATTTTTTAAAATTATTTTTCGTTTTTTAAATTAACAAATAATTTAAATATATTCTGTAAATTATTTTTATTTTATTCATAATAAATATTATATTTTTACCTAATTTACATTGAAAATAATATTTTTTTCTCTCCAAAATGCCACATCAACAAAAACAATTCATATTTTGAGGCAAGAAAAAAAGCAAAAAGAAAAAAAATTCCACATAGGATTGTTACGCAGAGAGCAGCATCGGACTAAAAATCCGAATTTTTGTCACTTAGTGGACCAATTTCAAATTTTTTTAAAAGTATGGACTAAATCTCTCAAGTCGTCCACTTAGTGGATGAAAAAAACATTTTTGCCAGTGTGGGTGTGTTGGGCTTCATATTCCTATTCTACTTAGTATTTTAATTTTTGAATGTATGGTACGTGTTCTTGAAATAAATATATATTTCTTTTCTTGATTCTGCATTATAATTGATTGTATTATTTATTATTTTGAATATAACACCGGGTCGTTGAGATAAATATTCTTTTTTAAATTCTGCCGTGTTCTTAAGATATATATATATATATATATTTTCTTGATTCTGCAGAATGCAATCGCTTTCCAAACCTACGCAATATTATCAAGGGCAGTCGACAAGAGCGCCGCACCAGACGATCCGCCCTCATACAAAGGCGTCGCTCTAGGCGGAATCGGCACAGGCGCAATACAAAGCCTGCTCCTCAGCCCAGTCGAGCTAGTAAAAATCCGTCTGCAACTACAACGCAAAACCCCCGACCAATCACCACTCACCACTCACAGGGGCCCACTAGACGTTGCGAGAACCATACTCAGAACCGAAGGCTGGAGAGGCATATACCGCGGATTAGCCATAACGGTCCTCAGAGACGCACCGGCCCACGGCGTATACTTCTGGACGTACGAGTACATGCGCGAACAATTTCACCCGGGGTGCAGGAAAAGCGGCCAGGAAACTTTCCGAACGATGCTTCTCGCGGGTGGTCTGGCCAGCGTCGCCAGCTGGATTTGCTGCTATCCGTTGGATGTGATCAAGACGAGGATTCAAGCTCAGTCGAATTCGTCGGTGGTGAAGTATTCTGGGATTGCTGATTGTTTTAGGAGGAGTGTGAAAGAAGAGGGGTACAATGTGCTGTGGAGGGGTCTAGGTACTGCGGTTCTGAGGGCGTTTATTGTGAATGGAGCTATATTCACTGCATATGAGACGGCTCTGAGATGCATATTTCAGAACAACGACGATAATCGTGCGGTGGTTCAGGCCGAAAATGCTTTGTAGGGTGGAATTTCTGATTCAGGTGCACCGTGCACACAATATGTTCGATGAAAGTTCTCGTGGGCAAAATGGCGGGATGAGGTATGTCATTGGTTGGGTTAGAGGCGATAGATTCTTGAAATTGAATTTATAAATTATTTTCAATAGAATGGAACAATCTACAGATGGAATACTGTATAGTGTGTTATTAGAGATATAAATAAGCAAGTGTAACACAAATTTTTATTGTCTGCGAAATAACAAACAAGAAAAATAGGACAAATTGAATTTATATAAATCAAATATCAAATATGAATTACAATCTCTAGAAAATCCTCTGATTCTTCTCTTCAAGAATATAATATATGGAATTTGAGAATTCGGAGATGAATTCTTCAGCTTGATCTTCTCCAAATTTGAACTTGAATTTGAATAACGTTAATTCGAGGGCTTGACAGCTTAATCCCGAATCAAACGTGACATATTTGATGATACTTGATATGGATATGAGAACTTCTTGGTGGATTTGATTCTTCGATCTTCCTCCAAGATGGATTTGACTTCTATAACGTTAACTCGAGGGCTTGAAAGCTTATTACCGAATCAAACGCCATGATTTGAGTGGACTCCGCGATGAACGCCTTAAACACCGTGGATCTCCTTGAACTTGACTTGAGAGAATTTCCTCCACCGCCTTCTTGCTTGGATTTCTTTTCTTTGAATTGTGATTTAATTCCTTGAGAATTACCCCTATTTATACTTGTAGGAGAGGGATTCTTGGATATCTCATATGGTGAGGACTCTAATTTGATTGGTCCTTCAAGATTTAATATTATCCCTTTAATCACAAATTGTGATAATTATCAAAAGAGATAATAATAAATCAAGATAAATCTTGATTTACAAGAATTTGATATTTGGCAATCTTTAATTGGCCAACAAAATTTACATGTCTACAGCAAGCATATGTCAAAATATACATTTATTTTAAACTTTTTGCTGTCTCTCTCTTTCTTTTTTTGGATAATTACAAAAAGTAAAACTGAAGTTTAGCCTAATTACAAAAACACTCAATTAAATTTCAAATTACAAATACCCTATTGAGTCAAGTTTCTTACATATTGCGCTCTTATGAGGAGGTATTTGTTAGGTAAATACAAACATCAACAGGGTGTTTGTAACCCTTGAGGATTATTTTTAATTTTAAAAGATAACAGAAGTTCGATTCCAAAAAAAAAAATTAACTAGAATTTTTTGTAATTAAGCTAAACCTGGGTGATTTTTGTAATTATCCCTAGTTGTGTTATGCTTAATCAAGAAAGAGCTGGAGGAAAGAGAAGTGCAATGTTAGAAAATGACTTACCTGTAAACAAAGTTTCAATATACCAACTGAACACCAAAAACTAAACACAAGTTGATGAATTGGACTATCAGAAACACATTTTCTTTGAAGAATCAGAGCTGAAACCATACAATATACCCAAAAAAAAGAAAAAGAAAGGAAAACAAGAATCATTACCAAGCGTACATACTGAAACCTTCAACATATGAAATGCCTTTTATGTCGAGGAGACATTTATCAAACCGCAAGGAAGTTAAAACACTGAACAGCTTTTCTCCGTATTCGATTAACAAAGTAATGACAACATTGTAGAATCAATACAAGGGTCTGGTCTACAGCCCGCTTGGGCCAAATAGGCTATAAAGATCCATAAAGGCCTTGTATGAAACCCACAAGACTGTTGATACCCGAAAACTCTTCCCAGGAGTTGGATAATCAATTCAGAAACTGCTAACTTCTTGAGGTATCAATATTCCCAAGTGAGCTGAATCACCACTGTCTATGTGCAAAATATTATTTGTCTTACAGTTTAGTAGCCAGAAGAAACGAGAACGTTGTGCTCCTTCAAGCGTTTTTGAAAATGAGCCAAACGATTTTGTAACTGTAATATACCAGCAGCCTTCTGGGATAGGATTGAGTTCAATCTGGAGACATAATCATCTAGCTGATTACCTGGTTGATCGGCCTCAACCAATAGACTCATCTCCTGAAAAAGAGTCCATGAAAAAATAACCATGCAGTACAATGATAACCAATCACATGGAAGAGACAGGAAAACACTTATAGAGATAATTAACAAAAACTACCTTGAGGTCTGGCCTAGTTACAAAGAAACTCATTTTATCTTTCAATTACAAATACACCCTTACACCCTTAAGGTATTACAAACAGCCCATAAAGTTTGTATTTTGTTGACAAATACCCCCTATTGAAGATGCAATTTGTAAATTAGGAAAAAACATCAAGGGGATACTTGTAATTTTGAAAACATAAATAATTTTTGTTTGTAATTAAACTATATCTCAATGGTATTTTTGTATTTAACTTTAAATTATAAGACAGTACGAGAGATCATCACAAACCTCTCGAACAATGTCCATTGTCTCCTCCACCTGTTTCCGGTGAGCGTGAACAAGATCTTCCTCTTCCTAAAAGATCACAACACAAATCATCAATAACTTGATTCATTACTCATATCTTCCTCAAAGTTACTACTGCTATTTTTTCACCTTCAATAAAGCAGTCAAATCATCGTCCGGATTTGAATATTTTGTTTCTGATTTAGGAGGCTCCTTCCACTTTGCTTGGCCATTGGTTCTCTTAATTTTATCATCCATATTCGGAAGGTTGTATGATTCAACTTTTGAGTTCTTTTTCCATGATGGCTTTTCTTGCTCGTAGAAATCTTCGTCATATTCTTCCCTATCAGTTTGTTCAGGCCAAGAATCACCTGTATCATCCTCAAAAGTCGAAGCTGGTGGCTGGATTGAAGAGAAGGGTTGTGTTGTTGACTCTTTCAGATTTGAAGATAAAACATCCTTTTTGGAGTTGTTGCCTTTTGAAAGGCTCTTTACCCTGGAATAGTGACAAATCGCAAATTTAAGACATTAGAGGAGCAAAAAAGTGTTTGGCTGAGGGCAATTATTACACATTAAAAGATGAAACTCACCTGTCGGCATATCTTAAAGTGTTCAAGGTGTGTTCACAGGATCCTGAGTTTGGGGAAATACATGATATCATTACAGTGCGAGAATTTCCTACGAACGAATCCCTCAAAACTTCTGTTAGTTTACTGCCTCTAAATGGAATATGCCCTTGGTCATTGTCGAGCGCTCTAATGCATTCCTTCAATGCAAGCAAACTTTTATTGATCTCCGCTCCTTCCATTCTGCATAGTCACAAGTCACAACATTGGATAAGAACTTGGAAGATCGAATATTTTCTACATCTGTGCCAACTAGCAAAAGCGTGCAATGTCAATAGGCAATTATGCATTCTCGTGCAGGTAAATTACAAATATTACACTTGAAGTTTAGCCTAATTATAAAAAACCCAGTTATTTCTAATTAAAAATACCCCCTAATGGTATTATAAACACCCCATTCGAGTTTGTATTTATTTAACAAATACCCCCCTATTGAGAGTGCAATTTGTAGAACAGAAATAAATATCAAGAGGGTATTTGTAATTTTGAAAGATAGCTGGACCTTTTTGTAATTAGACTAATCCTCAAAGGAATGTTTGTAATTAACCTGCTCTTGCATAATATAGTAAGAAGTCGATTTCAGTAGAAACAAGAAGCGACTTAGATATATACCTGGTCTGCTTATCATTATCAGTAGTATCTGCACCACGTTCACTTCCGGCGAGGTCTATGAAGGAGAGCTTGCCGACAACCCGTGCGGGTTTCGATTCACTGCCATCAGCCGACCTCTTAATCGTAAGCTGAAGAATAGCATGCGATCGAGATGATTCCTCGTTGGCACCTGTAGTGCCCGTACTTCTCGTCCCATTTCCTTTCTCAATGAGTTCCTTAACTGTCTCAACATCCACTACTCGGTACTCTTGCAAGCCCACAATACACACTTGTTGTTTCCCGTCCTCTCTCATACAAAGCTTTCTGTCAGAAGCAAAGTTAGAAATCTCGTTGAAATTTTATACCGCAAAGAGGATAGCTAATTAAGAACCTTGGGGGACAGCTTACTTCCTATCGCTGAGCAAATCAAAGAGCTTTCCTCCATATATCTCAAAGAAGCTGACAAACAATTGAAAGCCTTGGTTCCTGTAAGTGTGGTGCATGAGCCTCAAGATATCTCTCACTGCTTTGAGGGGCAGTGGTTTCATAGTATAAGTTTTGCCACTTCCTGAAAATTTTCCAGATCAGAGAAAAGTTTGAGGAAGACGAAAGGAAGATACTGATAAATAATACAAATCAGTAAACAATCAGGTGCATAACTAAAACAATTCACAATTACAGTATCTATTAGAAGAATATTGGCTGATGCAATTAAAAAAATTCATCGCAATGGGTGAAATTTCAAGAAAAGTTGAATGAGAAACTAAAACCAAATTAAATGCAAGTCCTATAAAAATTCACATCCACCATAAGCATGGTGTTTATACTCCACATGGAGGAATTAAAACTAGTCAAAGTGTCGAACCACAAATAGCAAATTTACTAACACAATTCTAACTCATTTTTACATTCAGATCATTACCTGTTTGCCCATAAGCGAAGCAAGTAGCTTTTGTACGTTGAAAAATTATCGGTACAATGGGCTCTACAGTTTCACGATACACCTAAAGAAATAAGATATGGACCACATTAAGAAAAGACCAAGCATGAACACAACATTGATTTCACTTCAATATCAGGTTAACATCAATGAGCTGCAATTACCTCATCATTTGAAACTTCTTCATTCAGCACTGCATCAAATACAAATTCATGTTTCTCCAAGTATTCTGTCAGGTCAACCTGCAGCACATTAAAATCCAAAGATATTGAATAATTTACGAAAGAAATGCAGACTGTAATCAGATGAATTAGCATCACACTGTCTATTTGATTTTCGACATGAGAAGCTTTCATTAGAGGATGAAGCATGCTAATGAATTCAGTAAAACATGGTTCCCACCAATGAGTAATGACAACGTGGTACCATGTTGCTCTTTTCAATGTAAAAAGATCGGAGTAAGTTATCCTTGGGAAAATTAACTTCTGCGAGAAATATAACAGCCGAATGGCAAAGTGACTGATTAAATCATGTATGGCAAAAAAAAAAGAATAAAAGCAATCTAGAAGGAAAACATTTTCTCAAAAGAAAAACATGAGTGCGAAAAGCAGTTAAAACATTTTCTGATGTACACCAATAAAAAAAAGTTAAAACTAGACAACAACTTTACTTTATTATAAAATCGCAAACACCACATAACTTCAGAAAATAATAATCATTGAAGAATCAAGGACAGCGGCAGCTATAATAACAACGCCTATCAGTTGAACAGTAAATCAGCACAGAAAATCTTAGCTGGTTTACAGACCTTAAGTTTTGTCTCATGGACAGTAAGAGAATTTGAATAGGTTTCTATGATATCTTCGTCGTTCTTCGACAATTCCTTTTTGTTTAGTGGTCTTTTCCTCACCTGCAAAAATTAGTCCTCGTCAAATCACATTAGGAACAACGACATAGATTAATCTAGTAGAAGCAAGAGATTGATGGGAAAGAAAGACTTCTTATTCACTTGCCGCAAATGATTACACTATATATATTTCTCAAACTGCCAATTACTTAACATTAATAAGTCTCATTTAGCTAGAGAGTATTCACAATGAAGCCAGCTAAACTGAAAACTGTCCACGTGCATTGTCAACAACTGACAGAAAAATTGTCAACAAATCAGAATATACATACCACTACTTTGATCTTTGCAACATTGCTGGCCTTCACGTTATCAGCTGCAAGGCTTTTCAGAACATTGCTCTCCGGCAAACCACGAGCTTTTCCAGTTTGTTTATTGTTTCCAAAGTATGGGTCAGAGTCGTCAAAGCTTCTTCCCCGTGACAAATGATTCATTGGAGGACCATCATAAAGACCAGGAACTGAAATCTATTCTCAGCATTCACAACCCAAAAAAGATGAAAAAGGGATTGCAGGGGAAAAAATACAAAAAGAGTTAGGCCATCATCAAACAAACTAAATTGACATCCGAAATACAAACTATGATGGAACTTAATAAAATGCAAGAGACATAAAAACCATAACCAATATATATTAATCTTTTCAGCTTATACGAATTCCAAATGCATATTAATAAGGGTTCATTTATCAGCACTCCAAATTTTCTCTATATACCATGAACAATAACGGCTTGCTTGCATCATTATACTACAACATAACCCAACCTCCACTAGCTCCAATGAGTAAAAGTAAGAACTGGATGCAGAAGATTTGCCCAGTGGATGAACGAAATCAAACGAATTATTCAAAAAAAATAAGATGGGGCACCATCAGTTAGCCATAAAATGTCTCATCAGGAGTGCAAAACACAAAACACACAGCATAAGATTACAGATTACTGTAAAGCTACAAAGTCGATTCACCTAATCACAGTATACACAGCAACCACCACGAGCAGAACCCAATCTAACTTATCAATAATAAACCATGCATTTTCTGCTACATAATCAAAAATTAAAACTCATAAACCAGAATTAGAGAGAGAGAAAGAGAGAGACTATTTTATTCCACAAATCAAAAAGAATTACCTCAGGAATAAGCTCAGTATCAAAAGAATGCAGATCCAATAGCCCCGGGCTACACTCATTCGGCGACACTTGTTCTTCCCCATTCTTCCTGAGTGAGTTCCCAGGCGGCGTTAACGGCTCTGCGAACAAATCGTTGCCTCCACCGTAAGTTCTCTGCGCCTGCACACTTCTATACATTCTCGAACCCTGACCACCTCCATTGTAGTACCCAAAATCCTAATTTTCATTAAACCAATTTGTTTTTTTATTAAATCAGTTTCTTGGGGTTTTAAAATATGTCATCAGATCTAAATGAGTTATATCTCACTAAATTTTATGAAAACCACACAAATGTACCTGAACTGGAGGAACCGCGTCGTTAGATGATTGCAGGTGTTGCAGGCCAGCTGATTGCAACCATCGGCCGTTCGATGAATTCTCTAGATAATTGTCGGAGTACTGACGCTGATGGTTCGCCGCCGATGTACCCGATCTCTGCCTCCCAACAGCATTCATTTTCTCACCAACCATAAAAAACAAAAAAAAATTAAAAAAAAATGAAAACCCCTCCCCTCAATCTGTCAAAAACAAAGGTTTCAATTGATGGATTATCAAAATATCTTCAACTTAACACAAATGTTGTCTTTTTGTAGGATTACACAGAAATGCAATGTGTGCTCGTTAGAGGGAGAGAGAGATGCTTTTAACAGAGTTATAAATTGTGCAGACTTGGTCGCAGAGAATCTTGAAATTCAACGGGGAGTGTGATTCGTTCACACATCGAAAAATCCTGTAAAAGAAGTGAAAAATATTGAAGAGTTTCAGAGAAGAGAACAGTGAGACTCTGCTCTCTGGTAAAAAAGAGAAGAATATGTTGAATTATGATAATTTAGAGGTTAATTAATAAATTAATTTGGTGGATTATTGTTTTGGATTAGAAAAATAGGGCTAGTGGAATTCAAAATTTTGAAGTGGCACGTGTGATGCTGAGCACGTGTAAGGTATGCGATTGGTTAAAAATTGGTGACGGTGGGTGGGCCCTCTCAATTTTTGAATTAGAGGATGCTGTTATGTTATTTCGCGTTCCATGTCGTTTCACATGGTGGGATTATGTCGTTTAGTGCCTCTATTATACTTTCTTTAGACTTTTCAGGTGTTAATTAAAATTAGAGTTTAACGAATAACTTTTGTTTTGATAAATGAGTTTGTTTCAATTGTCATATTGAATATGGCAAAATTATTTTTTTTGTCCGTTAAGTTAGTTTGATTTTGCTTTTAGTCATTTAATTTTTATGGGTTGCGTTTGGCAAACACTAATTTTTCTAAACCTGCACATTTAGTCGATTTCAAAATTTGGGGATATCTTATCCCTAAAATCTTTGAGTTTGGCTACTTTTCCATTTGAAATGACTATTTTGTCCCTTTTTTTTTTTTTTTAGTGAAACCTTGGCCACACGTATGCGATATCACATGACTTGTTTAATATCTCAATAAAATTAAATAACAAAAATAAATATAAGATTAAATTAAAGTAAAGAAAAAATCTTAACATATATTTATAATTTTATATAAAGTTGAAAAATATAAAATATATGTTTGACTTTTTTATTTTAAGTTAAATAAAATAATCTGAACATATATTTATAATTTTTAATTGTAAATAAAATTACAAAAATGGAAAAAAATAGAAAATTATGTATTTACAATTTTCAACTATATATAAAAATTAAAAAAATTGAAACAAAAAAAACATATATATCTATAATTTTCAACTTTAAATTGAAATTAAAGAAAAATAGAAAGCAAAAAAATAGAAAAACCAAAAGAAAAAGAAAACAATGCACTTTATTGTTTTTTTCTAGTTTTCCTTAATTTTTATTTAAAGTTGGAAGATATAAACTATATGTTTGACAATTTTTATTTAAAGGTAAAATTAAAGAAAAAATAAAAAACAACAAAACAGGAAAAAAATATATATTTATAATTTTCTACTGTAAATAAAAATGAAAAAAAAAGAAAATAAAAAAACGGAAAACCCAAAAAAAAATTCTTTTATTTTTCTTTTCTATTTTATTTAATGTTGAAAAATATAAAAAAATATATGTTCTACTATTTTATTTAATTTCATTTAACTTTTCTGTTATTTTTATTATTTAATTTATTATTATTTTCTATTTTTTCATTAATTTCAATTTAGAGTTGAAAATTATAGATATATATGTTTTTTTTGTTTTCTATTTTTTTAATTTTTATATATAGTTGAAAATTGTAAATACATATTTCTTCTCTTTTTTTTTTTGTAATTTTATTTACAATTGGAAATTATAAATATATGTTCATATTATTTTATTTAACTTAAAATTAAAAAAAAAGTCGAACATATATTTTATATTTGTCAACTTTATGTAAAATTATAAATATATGTTCAGATTTTTTCTTTACTTTAATTTAATCTTATATTTATTTTTATTATTTAATATTATTGAGATATTAAACAAGTCATGTGATATGCACGTGACCAAGGTTTTCCTCCAAAAAAAAGGGGCAAAATAGTCATTTCATGGAAAAGTAACCCAACTCAGCATTTTAAGGATAGGATATCCCCGAAAATTTTGAAATCGGACTAAATATGCAGGTTTAGAAAAGTTAGTGTTTTCCAAATGCAATCCATAAAAATTAAAGGACTAAAAGCGAAATCGAGCCAACTTAACGGACCAAAAAAGCAATTTTGCCTATTGAATATTGATACATAAAATTTAGAAATGGCTTAGTTAGAAACTTAGAGCATCCTCAAAAGATTCTTCAAATGAAAAATCTTCTTTATTTTGAAGAGTCATCTACAAAAAGTTATCTCCAACAAACTCTTTATTTTAGCATTTAAATTTAGAGAATGAGTTTTTACTCTCCAACTTTAAAGAGCAAAAACAACTCTCTATAATTAATTGCATTATGTTTCTTGCACTTTGAATTATCTTTTTGATTAACACTTTCTAAAAACAACACAAATTTGCAAAAATTCATTAATTACTTCTAATATTCCATGTGTAATAAATTAATGTTAGAAAAAGATAAAATAAAGAGTCAAATACAAAGAAAATGTTGGAAAATATCAAAAATTTCATTCTTTAAATTTAAAGATGCTCTTTATTTTACAAGAGATGCTCTTTAAAGAGTATCTTGGGAATGCTACTAATTTGCAATTTTTCTAAAATCTTGATCTTGATAGGTGATAGGTAAAATGGTAAATCAACGAAAAAAGGGTAGTTTTAAACAAAATACACAAAATCAGTAAATGTGAATTGAGAAAGTCTTGGTGTGTGCTCTACTCGTAATATTAATCCATTTTTTTTTTTGTTTGTTTCCATGTAAGAGTTTATAAATATTTATGGTACTCCATCTTTGTGCGACAAAAGTGCTATGGCCGTTCTCATAAAGACACAACTCAGATCAGATGGTCTAGCCAAAATCCATTAGATATATTCAAAATCGATTTTGTGGCATTTTTGTAATATTAGTCGTGGTGTTTTATAATATTTATGGACCAATATTAGCAGTCCACCTAAATAATATTAATATATAGTTCACTTAAAAATATTAGTTTTTTTTATTACTGGACGATAATATAGTATCACAACACCGCTAAAAAGCATTGGTTTTTCATTAGATAAGTATTAGTTATCATTATGAAAAATATTAGTATGCAGTTCACTTGAAACTATTTAATAATCCACGTAAAAAGTATTAGTAGTCTTCGTGATCCGTATTAGTAGTTCCCTGAAAAATATTAAATTTTCCCTTGAATTTTTTTTAGTAATTTCCCTGAATAATATTATTTTTCCAAATAAAAGATCGATAAAGTCCCACTGAAAAATATTAATAGTTTCCATAAAAATGTTAATTTTTCATGACAACTAAAATAATAATCTTCAAACTCATAGGAGCAAGAAAGAAGAAAGAAGATACACAACAACTACACATAGGGGACATCAGGGAGACATTTTGAAAATTCAAAGAACTTTTTTGTTTGGCATCGTCAAGCCAAACATATGTTACGATAATATGGTTAAGAATGCAATTCATAAGGGCATAACCAATGCAAAGTTTTTGAGGAGGTTTTTGGAGTAAAAAACCTCAAACAAAAAGCTAACTCTCATTGTGGTGCCAAGTTTTTTCTTATCCCAAAAAAAGCGGTATCGTATACATGGTACCGCTTCTTCACCCCTAAAAAAGGAAAAAATGGCAAAGGCTTGGGTTATGACTTATGAGTTGTGACTATGAAGTTATGGTGGAATGTGGGGCCCATTGCTGGAGGTTTCTGGATTGTGTAAAAGAAAGTAGGATTTTTTATTTTTAATGTTTTGATGATGTGGTGTTGTAAGGTCCACCAAAAATAGATTTTTAAAATTATAGCATTGGAGATGCCCTAATGTCCCCCTCAGGCAATATGATTAAGTGGTGTTACGACACCACTATGGATTCTGAACTAGGGCCAGGACTAGGATTTGGTGAATATTATAGGCTAATGGGTGGGAAAAAAGAAAAAAAACGGAGAAGAAAGAAAGAAAACAGATCGATTGGAGGATGGAGACCTTGCGGATGATGGATGAGAGAGAGAGAGAGAGAGAGAGCATATCGTTCGTTTTTTTTTTATTTTCTTTTTTTATTTTAGATTTGGGTCGATGTTATGATCCATCTAACAGAATCATCTAACATGGGACATATTCTCTCATATATGAGAACAATTCAGAATAAGAGTCGATATAATTGCATATATAGCATATTTATATGTCTGATTATACACGCAATAATACGATGTATTTTGCATATGCAATTATTTAATTATTTGCAAAATTATTATTTTTTTTTTTGAGGAAATATTTTCTTTACTCTCAAGTGCCGACTTAAGTTTGTATAGCTTTGAGTAATTTCTATGAAATTAAAGTCAAATAAATAAAATCAAACTCGTGCGAGTTTAATAATTATACTAAATAGTGACATAGTTGTTAGTAATGATAGTCATGCATAAAAATACAATTTGTTAATAAGTCTCATAATTTGAATAAAACTATCGATTTCCATCATTTTTTAGTCGGAAAGTGGCAATTTTACCAAAAAGTTCTGTGTGCCCACTTTTTCAAACAATCCTGCTTACGTGGAGACCAATTTTCACTCACATGGCCATCTCCAAGTGAGTTTTATTCATGAATTTTTGTCTCATTAACATGACAACTTACTTGGAGGGCATCCATAAACGAAATTGATCTCGCATCAACATGTTTGGCCAGAAATGTGGATATGCTATTTTTCCGACAAAATTTTCTAATTTTCGGCTGCCAAATAACTAAAATTTAGTTTTTTTAGAAAATGAATTATGTAACTTTCTTTTTTTTCAAATTGTGGATTCTGATACAAATATTATCACTAACTCCTCAAAGCTACATGACTAAAAATTGCATTTTTTTAATCACTAGGGTTAGCCTAGTGGCAATGAGTAATACTTGTAATGACGAGGCTCCTGTTTAAGTATATGCAATTAGAGCTGTCAAAAATAGTCTGGCCCAATGGGCCACCTCGATAATAGGGCTGGGCTACGATTTTGTAGGCCCGAAAAGATCCGGGCCTATTTGGCCCAACCCGTTAAGCGAAACACTGTGCCACCCGGTCACCAAGCATTTTTAGTGTATTTTTAATACATGGGCCGGATCGAGCTCCCAAAATAGCCAAGAAATTTTCTACCTGGCCCGATTTCCACCACTTGGCCCGATGGGCCGGCACCGGCCCAAACACTTTGACAACTCTACCTGCAATGACAGGACCGAACTTAAAAAAAAAACTAAAATTGTAATTTAGTCTTTGATAGTTATTGCATTTTAGGCAAAGCATAGAGAATTTGAAGTTAAGTTGCATCACCAATTTATTTATTTTTATAGAACCGTCGACAATAAATATGATCAATTTGCTAAAAAAAAAAATTCATCGTATAAATTTGCAGTTGTCGAATTTATTGTTTTCTTCCATCAATTTCACTTCTTTAATTTTACTTTTTTTAAAATTTTTGGGCTCTTGGCATTTTATTGAAGTTATATTCACATTTAGCAAATAAGCAGAAGTACAAATGAATCAAGCCATTTGTGAGCTATTTGGAGGCTCGTTAAAAATTATAAACTAATATTTTGACTTTAAATTTAATTTTTATACGTTTACTTATTATAAATATAAAATAATTAAATAATTTTTTTTGTTTGAGTAAACTAATATATTTTAGCATTGAAAATATATGATTTTTTTTTTGTATTAAACTCATTCAGACTCGAAAAAACTCGTAAACCACATCAATAGGGCAGGGCCTACAAACTGGTAACCCACCTTTGACTCATTCAAATTCCCCTTGTTGTAGGACAGCGCCATGAGCTGGACACGTGTCAGATATCAGCGGTCCATGATGTGAATTTGACGGACAGATTTTGTTTGGATATGATGGAGCATTAAATGCGAGGCAGTAGATAATACCACGTGTGATGCTGAAGAACGTCTTTGACCAATCTACATTGTATACAACCTGTCAGATTAGCAATAGGAAATCGACCATCTATTGGTGTTTGGTACAATAATCTCCACTTTAATGTAAGTTTTTAACTGCTTATTCAACTAATTAAGAGGCAAAGTCGCTTTAATTTAAAATAATTTACTCTCTTATTGTAATTAATTATGGATATAAAAAGTACCAAATTGGAATGCATACAATACTTAGTGTCTTAGTTTATAGATTATTGTCCAAGTGTATTATGACAAAAGGGTGCAATTTTTAGTTCTTTAATTTATTTTTTTAAAACTATAAAACAGCACAATAAATCAGATATTGGTAAGTGAGTGTCAATACAAAATTCATATCTAAAAAGATTATGATGGATGTATGAAGTTATGAACTACAAGTACAAACATAACGCGAAAAAAATTTGTTAGAGATTAAAAATGATATGTATTTGTATTCGAACATAGTGTTTTTTGGATTTAGATTATATTATAATTCTAAGTACATTTTAGTAAGACTCAGTGTTTTCAAAAAAAAGTACATTTTAGTAATAAGTCGTAAAGTCAAAACAAGATAAAATTGTTGATTTAGATTTCAATTTATTATCAAATTCCTTTTCTTTTTGAATCAATTATTACCAAATTCTTGTGATTCATACATGTTAGGTTACCGAGAAATACTATGGAATTTAAATTTTCCGATGGCCACATCATGAATATTATGTTAACAAATATTACACATCAATTATCGAGAAATATTATGGAATTTAAATTTTCCATTAGAAAAATATATAATTTGTGATATTAGATTAGGGATATTCACTAAAGAACAAATAATGTTGTTGTTCTTTTTCGTTAAAAAATAAAAATTAAAAAAAATGTTACAAACTGACAAAAACTTCCATTTAATAACTAATATATAGAAAAGCTCGCGTGGTGTAAGGAAAAATTTAAAATAAATAATTATAACAGTTTTCTTTTTTGTGAAAACACGATAATGAAATCCTAAAACATATAGGGAGTGTTTGCAAACACTAAAAATAAGTATTTTTCCGTTTTTTTGCTTAAAATAGTTTTTAGTGTTTGCATATACCACCGCTTTAATTTCGCCCATTTAATCGAATCTAAAAGAAATGAGAGAGAGTGCTTTAGATTCTCGTACTTTTCTAGTTTGAATTTTACAAATAAATAAGATTTTTACTACTTTTTCACCAAACACTCTCAACTTCTCATTCTCAACTTTTAATTCTATTTTCAAACACTATCAACTTCTGATTCTCAACTACTTCTACTTCTACTATAATAAATCACTTCTTCTAAAAGCAGAAGTTTTTGCAAACACTCCCATAGTTTCCCGTACATTTGCATAAAAAAGTTGACAACTTGACATATAATTACCGTTCTTTATATATGTTTCCTATTTCATGAAAACAACTTCTTTATAATTATAGGCATCTCCGTTTTTTTTTAATTATAAACTATCAAAGTTTATCCAATTTTTATTTTCACATTACTAAATAATTTCGAAAAAATACAAAAGGTTTTTACCCAAGCCGAATGTTTCCAGACCATTGCCAAAATAAATAACTAAACAATATTCATTCTCCATTAGAAATTTTATTTTCTTGCAATAATTTAAAAAAGAGATAAAGAAAAAGCAAAATAAAATAAAATATGTGATGGCCTCATGTGAAGGGGATTGATGATCCAAACAACAATAAATCTCAACAGAGAAACCAAAGAAGCTCTCATGTGAAGGCCTCCACCGAAAATCACTTCCCTAGATCCAACATCATGAGCTTGTTGAACTTCAAACCAACCAAAAGAAGCGAACTTCAACATACTTAGATCTCCAAAAGTCGAAAGATCCAAACTCTTTTTCAGAATCCATGGTCCTAAAAATGGTTTCCACCGAACAATGAAAAGTCCCTAGAATACCATTCCTTCACCTCATTTAAAGATCATCAATCAACACCTCTTTAAAAACCAACAAGAACCGGTGGAAGAGGCGTAGGTGATGAACATACAACCATCCTTCCACCAAATACGAAACAAAAACAAAGAAAAGAAGAAAGAAAAAGGAAAAGGAAAAGGAAAAAATCCACCAAAAGATGGAACAACACCTTCTCTCAAAGAGAGAAACTAAAAAACTCCCAACAAAGGAGACTCCAACACTCCACCAAGGGAGACAAAGACAGTAAAAAGAGGAGAAATGACGTTTCCCCCATCTCCCATGGAGGAAAGATGGGGGAAGAAGGCAAGAGATGGAGGTTCTAGGGCCGACTGAGTTTAGAGAGAGTTTGGAGTTTTTTTGTTAGAGAGAGTTTCTTAATTACCTCAAATTAGTGATTTTTCAAAGCACTTCCACTCATGTAACTACATGTTTGAGAGTATTTTGTAAAACTCGAATTGGATTTTTAAATAAGTGATTTTTCAGAAAAGCTCATTTGGACTCAAACAAGCACTAAATCTTTTTTTAAGAATCATTAATGTAATTTTTTAATTATAGAATCTTTTAATTAAGCGACGGTTTGAAAATATGTTATCTTCTCTCTCATCATGTCACTTGGTCGTCGACCATCTCCAATCTTGAGATTTCGGTTGTTTTCCGGCGTTTGGGCTGCAGACCATGGCTTATTCCACCATATCTCCTATTCTATTGTGTCCTCATATGGCCTTATCGCCTAAGAAAAACTTTCCTTCGCCCTGTGTGACTGTGTCAATCAGATTGAGTTGACAAATCTTCCACCACTTCCCACAAAGTCCATGTCTTCTCAGATGACTCCCTCTGTTGGGTATCTATCCGCCCCCAAATAGACCGATACATAAAGTACCAAATACAAATACAGACTCAATAAGCCTATCAATTACAAATTTACTCTAGACACAAGATTTAAAGTAAAGTACAAGAAAACAAAAGAAAAATATAACATAAGTAATATGAAGGATTAAACCCTAAAATCGATTATAGAACAAATCGGAAACAGTCTAGTTTTTCCCCAAACCAACAAGTAGTCACCAGAGATTCAACTAGAGAACAAAGTATGGAACCCACTCACCCACACCACACTAGCCTTACAGTAACTCAAAGAAGACAAGACCCAATCGATCCAGTGTAAAACCCTAGAAAACACCCTCAGAACCCAAAAAACCCTAGATCACTCAGAATCTCAGAGTTTGTACACAAAAATGATTGACAAGTATTTAGAGCACACACGTCTATCACACTCGTACCCAAAATCACATAGAAATCCAATGAGAGGGTGATATTTCAAGAGAGAGAAACAAACTCGAATAACACGAGAATTGAGATTGAAGAGAGAGAAACTTAAACTCAGATAATGAATTAGGGTTTAGGTTAAGGGGGTTTTAATAGGGTTGATCAATGGACAATATCAAAGCATAAGAATGGATGAACATGATCGAACCAAAGAGGTTTGCATACATAAGTTCAGATCCTGCATTCCGAGTCCCAAACCCGGATGCATAAATAGGTCGAGGTCACATGGGTCGGCTGCTAAGTGGGCTGCATGAGTGGGTTGTATTATCATATAATGGGCCAGTAAATATAATGGGCCAATAAATACAACACCCTCCAATCGTGGCCTCATGTTGTGGTGTTCCCTTGAAGTGGTCCCCTCCAGTCGTTCCTCCATGTGGTCTCCTCATTAAGCGGTCCCCTCCCCACAAGAACACTTCTTTTTGGCGCCCTCATCCATGGTGTCACATATGGTGGTCCCACCTATGTCAATGAAGGCCCGGGATTCGGGGGTATGGTCCTAGATTTGGTGGCCAACACAACTATTATGGATTGTTTTGCCCCATGGTTCCCAACCAATTTAATTCAATAATTAATCCCAAGACCTTTTATTTTTCAAATGTGGTTACTGGTACGTCTAATCTTAGCCCTAATCCTATAAACAAAGGGGATTACTTATCCATTTTGATTGATGAAAATTTATATCGACAAAGGATTAGAGAATTTTCTTTTTTGCTAATTGGACACGTGTTGCTTACTCATGGTAGTAAAGTGTGTCATTTATCACCTCTTCAAAAATGACTTTCGGAATTATGGCATATTGAACAGGACTGGAAATTAATTCCATTAGGTAAGAGCTAATTTTGTATTAAATTTTCGAATGCTATGGATCGTACCCGGGCGTAGGGGTGACCAAATGGAACCAAAACTGGGTTCCAAATCGGAACCAGAACCATGGTCAATGGTTCCAAAATCGAACGGAACAATATAGGTTCCGGTTCGATTCTTAGGTTTCAAAATCGTGGAATCGGGTGGTTTTAACATCGGTGAAACCTTGATGGAACCGTAATGGAACCATTTTTTCTAAGATTAAAACCAATAATTTTATTTTGGTAAATACATGCTAAAAGAAATGTTAAATATTTATTATAATGTTTTATTTTCGTAACTACAAGAGACGCATTTTAGACCAAATGTTGTAAGCGAACTACGTGAACTTTGATTCTTCTGTACTTTAATAGTATATATAGATAATTTAATATTATTATTAGTATTAAGTATAAAACTTTATTGAATATTAAGTCCAAGTCTTTTTCTTTATTTTACTTTTTTTAACTGAAATTGATCAACTATTTTAAGAAATAAAAAAATTATCAAAAATATACAAATGGTTTCGATTAAAACCGGAACCGTAGAGGAATTGGGTTCCGAACCGGACTGGAACCGTTAGTTCCAGTTTTAGAACCGGAACTGTGAGGCAACAGTTCTGGTTTCGGTTTCTCCAAAATGTGGAATCAAAATCGGTAGTTTTGGAACCAGAACCGGCAGTTCCAAAACCGTGGCCACCCCTACCCGAGCCCGACGCAATCCTGAGCTTCTTGGGCTATTACTCCGGGTTATATTATATTGTTTCCATGGGTTCCAGATTTTAATCCCTATCAAGCTAATACGTCCATCGCCAGTGTTTGGGTTCGTATTTTTTTAGTTAAATATTGAGTACTGACACCCTAGCATTATCATGGGAATTGCTAAAACTATCGGCACACCGATTCATATTGATGAACGCTCATTGAATGGCTCTCTTAGCCATTTGTTTGAGTTTTGGTGGATATTGATTTAGTTAAGTTGCTTCAATATTATGTGATCGTAGAACGTTTGGGGCACCGTGCATTTGTTTCGTTAAACTATGAGAAACTCCCAAAATTTTGTGTTAATTGTTGTATTACGGGTCATAACTCTGCTTCTTATTATCGTATGGTGCCTCCTACTACTCACAAAGATCAATCTGCTCGTGCTTTCTCTTAAGGGGGGAGGTCCAAAGTTCGCAAGGAACATCGACCAGACCATTCCTCTTCGGACAAGGGTAAAGTCGTTGATAACTTAATGGAAGAAATGGTTTCACCAAAGTATGTTGATTCTCCATCCACTTCTATTGTTCCTAAGCCAAATGGTGTTACTTTGGGAAATTCTTTTGCGGCTTTAGAGGATGCGGATGATTTAGATATTGCAGTGGAAGACACTGATGACCAAGTAAAGCTGTCGTTATTCCTAATTTTGTGGAACTTGCATGTTGCTACTGAACAACAACTTCTTCGTGTGAATCAAGGACTGACTCCTCCAATTCATAATATCACTCTTTTCGATGATGATCAATCAGATAATTTGAAGGTTCTAAGTGTGGCTGCTACCAAGAGGTGGGAGGATTATGCTGATAACGTGGATCTTCCGACAACGATGATTACGGATGATTATGCTGGTCATCCCCAATTTTGTTTTTAGATAGATCTGGTGACGTTTTTTTTTATGGATTTATGCTTGGACATTATTTTTATTCTTGGGTACTCTTTTTTCTGCTATGGGTTTTTCCCATAAGAGTGGATTTTATCTTGGTAGGTTTTAACGAGACCCCAACTTTTAGCTACCTGATCGGCTTGCGATCAGGACTTTTTTCCTTTCTTTTATATAATTTTCCGCTTATTCGAAAAAAAATTAAGCGAAATGAGTATGTATGTAAATATTTTAAGTTGAATCGAGTATGAGATTTGGTTATGGCTCACTTGTTTGAACATTTATAATCCATGCCTTTAGCCTTGATCAAATCCGACCAATCCCAATTCTGATAGGACCTTGTACTGAAAAAAAAAGAATCGAGTATATTATTATTTTATTTAAGCTTTAGAAATTTAAACTTGAGCTTTATTTAAGGGAATTTTTTTAAAGTACCCACTATGGATAGTGGGTACTCTTTTATACCTAAATTGGCGAAATTGCCCCTCCTTTAAGTTAGTGTTTTTTGAATTTTGAAATTGAAGTCATCATTATACCCATTAAAACCGTATAGAAACTGTATACTATTACACACACACACACACACTCCAAGACAAAATAATACAAAAAGCAAAAGGCAAAAGCAAAAGTAAAAAGAAGCAAAACCTAAATCGTGCCTAATATCGTGCAAAAGTAAAAAACCAAAATCTCCATGGATTCACACGAGTCGTCGTCCGCCTCCGGCGCTGCCGTTGCCGCCTCCACTGATGACGTCGCCGTCTTCGCTCTTGAACATGTAATGTTTATATATTTCTTATATCATGCCCCTCATGTTCGAAATTTCGAAATATATGCCGCCTTTCATGGATTAGGGTTTAGTTGTGTGTATAAAATATTTGATAATGTGAATGATTAGGATTTAGTTGTTCGAAAGTTCGAAATATATGAAGTTTTGAGTTGTGTTTTGGGTTAGTGTATTCGAAAATGGGGGTGATTTTTTCAGGTTATGGTGTGGAAGAAGACGACGTGGCATGATATGAACATATCATGCCACATATCGTGCCATATAGGTATATCGTGCCTCGAGTTTAGATCGTATATCGTGCTATTTTATACTTTGTGCCGTATTTCGTGCCACACATCGTGCCACCTCATTTTCATGTCGTATTTTGTGCCACATAACATGCCACCTCATTTTCGTGCTGTATATCGTGCCATGTTCTACTTTTTTGTCGTATTTTTGTCGCACGATTTATGCCATATTGTGCCACATATCGTGCCGTTTATTCATATCGTGCCACAAGATGTTTGTTCCATAATTTTTGTTTTCTTTGAGTTTATCACTACATTTCTTCAAATTTTCAATAATTTATCTTGTTAAATTGCAATTAATTATTGTTGTAGATCGGTCCATAGTGAAGGAGACACTCTTATCATCGAGAGAGAGCCCAAATCGTGGGGTACGCGCGACCGAATATAATTCAAATAATGAAAGATGAGTTGCAGGAGATTGGTGGTGGTGTATATGGGCAGTTTAGATGGTCGATTTTTGGCCATTATATGGATTTCGGGTACGACAGAGTTAGCTGTAATGCGACACTTCATACATTGGTAGCGATAGAGGTGCGTGTGTCGGATGCTCTGGGATCGGAGTGTTGGTTCCATGTCGGAGAGCAAACTATTAGATTCTACCGGCGTGAGCCATGGTATCCGGATTAAGGTTTTCAGGGTCCACATTTGATCCTAACCATGTTGTTGAGCTACCCGAGACCGATATTTATCGACGATATTGGCCTCAGGGTGATCGTGTTACCGCTGCGGGTCTACGCAATTTATATTCCGATGGCACCTTCCGTGAGTCACCAGACGATGCCCTAAAGGTGGCGAATGTGTTATTTGCATTTTACATGGTACTGTGTCTCGATGGCCGACATACCACAGTGGACCGTTGGCTATGGTTCTTGATCGAGGACACTGCACAGTGGGAGGCTTTCCCTTGGGGGAAATCCTCATTTCAGATTTTGATACATTATCTTCGACAGCTGAATGATGTTCTGCCACCTGGCCGATATACTAAGGACGACCCACCTCGATATCGCCCACCTAGTTATCACTTTTATGGTCCCACGTATGTCTTGTTGGTATGTATATTTATGTTTATAATTAGTTTTTTTAAATATTTAAAAAAATCTTATTTTGACACTTATCAATGTTCGATGATTTTGGCATTCGCGATACCTCGCTGGGTAATATTTGGGCGACTGAGTATCCGACACCCTAATGCTAAAGTGCTTCGTTGGAGGTTTTCAAGACCACCATTGACATGGTTGATTTTTTCTTTGACCCGATATGTATTCCAACATTGTTTACTTATTTATTATTTAATTAATAAATTATTTTTTTTATTAATTTATCTATATATTTATTTACAGGCTTTAGTGTCTTTTAAGATGTTGGATCCGAGTGAGGAGGAGCTCCAACAGATATATATGAAGCGAGTCAATGAGTCGATTATTTTGTTAGGTCCTCCTCGGTTCATCCCGAAGGAGAACCGATTTTTGAGCGGTGGTGCTAGGAGGGGCAGAGGCAGAGGTACGGGTACAGATTCGACAGTCCCAACCCCTATTGGCAGGGACAGTGGTAGAGTGTCGGAGACGGCAGGGGCAGAGACAGAGGCATGGGGAGAGATAGAGTCGATTCAGAGGGCCCCACTACTACTCCTACGATTCAAAGGCTGGAAAAGCGGCGTAGGACAGACGATCCATCATCCCACTAGACAGATGATCCCTTAGATGGCCGGACATATGATTTATCAGTTGGGCAGACAGATACACGTGATGATCCATCAGCCGTGGGGAGTATGCGCGCGATGATCCATCATTCCATGGGGATTCACGTGATGATGAGCCACTAGATGTGGGTAGTATGTTGGTGACTGAGGGGGTTATACGGGAGGAGATTGGCCTGTTAGAGAGACACATAGAGGATCAGTTCTCTCGATTGGAGTCACGAGTCGATCGAGCTATTTTTCAGTTAGAGATTCTCATTTCAGAGGAAAGTTCTCGATTAGACAGACGCCTATATCAGGAGATAGGTCGGGTTTTTGGACCTTATTCAGGAGGAGATCAGGCGTCTGTTCCCATACATTGATCAATATGATGACTTCGTATATGGCAAATGAGATTTCTAGCTTGATCATCTCGCCAGACGCCATCGACGGATGCCGCATCAGACATCGACGATCACCCCTCAGAGAGAGATGACTCCTCTTCCACCAGTTTCGACTCTCTCCACGGTGTCGACTACTATTCGGCCGGTGTCGACTATTATTCACCGGTGTCGACTCATTATTCCACGGTGTCGACTAGTCTTGGTGTCGACTCTCTTTCATTATTGTCGACTCCTCCTTTGCTCGTGTTGGTACATTCCCGCCATCCCGAGCGTCGGTCGCTATTCGTGAGGCCATTGGTCTCTCGGTATTCGAGCTCCCTCTCTGGCACCATTGGTCCCTGGTCCACGAGCGCCCTCTCCATGAGCGCCCTCTCCGACACAATTGGTCTCTGGTCCACGAGCGCCCTCTCCGCCTACTCCCTTCATCCAGGTTCGGGATAGGCAGCCGTCGCGTCTCATTCGCAGCCCATTCGCCTACCGACACCATAAGCTTAGGCCTCGAGCGAGAGAGAGAAAGCGCTTTCTAAGTCTAAAAAAAAAGAGTAATATATTTATTTTTGCATTTGTTTTGTCGTCTTAATAGTAACATCTTATATTGAGTAAAAATCCACTTTTTTCACAGTGAGGTTATGAATTTCTCATCACAAAATTGTAACATTCAATTTTTTTTTTCCGAAATCTTTCGTTGAGAAAAAATAATAATTGAAAAGTGATATAGTATGAGAAGAAAAATAAAAGGAATTTGTGTAAAAACCCCAAATTTTCATTATGAGGATATGAATTTTGTGGGTAAATTGCAATTTTAGTCCTGTAATTTTGGGGTTGTTGCAATTTTAGTCATTTATCTTTAAAAGTTGCAGTTTTGGTCCTGGACAATTTTGCCCTTGTGGCTAAATAGCATTTTTGGTCCTTTATCTTTCTAAAGTTATCAATTTTATAGGAATGACAATGGGGCAGATCGGGGCGGGTTGGCCAGGACCCAAGCCCGCCCCGTGCCTAGAACGGGCGGGCGGTCGATCGACCACACAGTCTCGGGGCGGTGCCCACCTATTCTCCGCCCATTTTAAATTAAATTAAATTTGAAAAATAAAAAAATATATATTTATAAAATATTATTTACAAAATTTATTATTATCAATTTATAAATATTATATATAATATAATAATACATAACAACATACATATTAAAATATATTTTAAAACTAAAAATTCTAGGCATGCGGGTACTCGCGGGGTGGAAGTGATCTTTCGATACAATATGCTACTTGTTTTCCGCATTGTCTCAAGGTTTCCCTATCGGCTCTTGCGAGTGTTTTTTCAACATAATTATCCCAATATGTTATCTTGTCCTGGTGTTCTTGGCATACATCGTCAAAATTTGACGATGTCTCCTGTAGGATATACATCTTAGACACTCATCCAGATCCATTTTATCGGAGAAAATTCTCCTCACCAATTGTTAATTATATAAAATAATAAATATAATTTAAAGTTCTTACTAAACCGGGGCTTTGATATAATTTTAGGTAAATCACTTAATCAAATAAGTCAATTATGTGCATAAGGATATTCTTGGTATTTTGAAAATATGAAATAACTGAGGGGACCAATTTTTGCAAACAACTCAAACTTACAAAACCGAAATTCTTTGAGATATAAAACATATAGGACCAATTTTGCAAAAACTTTCAAACTTACAGGACCAATTTTGCAAACTCAATAGTTACATGACCGAAATTGCAAACTGCTAATAGTTATATGACCAATTTTGCAATTTTCTCTGAATTTTGTCAACACAAAAATGTTATTCAAATATTTTCTTCTACTTTTTTTAAGAAAGCAAATTAAGGCCATGATTGGTTTGATTAATTACAAGAATATAATAAATGTGAGAATTATGCATAAACAAAAGGTTTAGTTGGGCCTTAACATCTTTCCAGTAGTTTCTGATTTGATTCCTCTCTGAAAATAAGGTTTTCGTCCCCGGAATTCAAAGAACATTCTACAATTTGCATTGCACCACCAAGAATCTTCTAGAACCCATCAACCTCCACCGCCCCATATTCCCCTGCCATTTCTATATTCTCATCCTGTTCTTCATTTCTCTCTCAGCAGTAGCAATTCCGTTCGATTTTCATTATTACATTTCAAGTTCTACTGTATACTCTCAAGCATTTCAGAAATGGCCGACGACAACGCCGTCACACTCTACAGCAATGCCGCAATCACCGATGCCAAGAAGAATCCATTCTCAATTAAGGTGGCCATGGCCCAGATGCTTCGCGGCGGAGCCATTGTCGAGGTCACGAATCTAGATCAAGCCAGGATCGCTGAATCAGCCGGCGCGTGTTGCGTAGTCGTCTCCGACCCACGAAAACCCGGGATTTCTCGCATGCCCGATCCTTCTCTTATTAAAGAAATCAAGCAAGCGTTATCGATTCCTGTAATGGCGAAAGCGCGGGTCGGGCATTTCGTCGAGGCGCAGATTCTGGAGTCAATCGGCGTTGATTACATCGACGAGAGTGAGGTTTTAGCCATTGCCGACGAGGATCATTTCATCAATAAGCATAATTTTCGCGCGACGTTTGTTTGCGGGTGTCGCGATTTAGGGGAAGCCTTGAGGCGGGTGAGAGAGGGCGCGGCGTTGATTCGAACGCAAGGGGATTTGAATGGATCGGGAGATATAGTCGAGACTGTGCGAAATGTGAGAAAAGTGATGGGCGAGATTAGGGTTTTGAATAACATGGACGAGGATGAGGTTTTTACATTTTCTAAGCGCATTCAAGCGCCTTATGATATCGTGGCGCAGACGAAGCAAATGGGCCGTTTGCGGTGGTGCATTTTGCGGCTGGAGGAATAGTTACGCCGGCTGATGCTGCACTGGTGATGCAATTGGGATGCGATGGGGTTTTCTTGGGGCCAGAGGTTTTTGATTCTTTAGACCCATATAAGAGAGTTCGTGCGATTGTGCAGGCCGTTAGGAATTATAACGATCCGTTGGAGTTGGCGCAGGCGAGCAGTGGTCTGGATGATGCTATGGCAGGATTGAATCTCAGTGAGAATAGGGTTGAGCGTTTCGGTGCTGGAGACACATATTGATCGGTTTTGGTGAGATTCTTGTGGCTTGTTTTGTATCTTTCTTGTTTTTGAGCATGAATGAATGATGTAGTATGATGTTGTGGTTAGAGGTTTCGTGTTTGAATATTGTTGTTCTTTCGTTTCGTATACGGAAAGAATAAGAGCTAATGATCTTGTACTCCTTTGCATTTGATAGATGAACCGAAATAAGAGTATACATTGTACTCACAACTTTGTATGAGCAATGTGAAGTTTTTTGTTTTTGCGATTTTGTTATAAGCAGAGGTGCTCATTTTCACTATGTCACACTTTATTTGTTGAACTACATTTATGGAAATCCGAAATCGATAAGTTTTGTCGCGCCAAAGAAACAAAGTTGTTTCTTGTGCTGATATATTTGTTTCATCTACAAAGAGAGTGTCTTCCAGGTAATTCTTATCTCTCTGTTTGTGAATGTGCACACCATTTTATAGGAAGTAGCAGCATACGAGCCTTTTTGTCCCCACGATGATCTCTCAAACAATTGAATCATTTGTTCAAGAGAGTTTTGTAGGAGAGAGTCAGTCTATTAGATATGATATGATTATTCCCTAATTGGCTAATTCGTAGTTAAATCAGTTATCTGATTTCAGGGGAGATATCAGCTATTTGATTTTACTATATTTGTTTGAGTTCCTACCTTGATTATGATGTTCCATCATAAAATATTAGGTTTTTTTTTTTTACGCACTATAACTCCTTTCCGTATGCTGTTGCTTTTTAGTTAGAACACTGTTCTGTCATTCTGAAAATCAAGGGAAACTAAAAAAGTGACAGCTGAGAGGTGCCAACTACTCTTCAAGATCAGAAAGGTACTTATAGAACCTCTTCCTATTTGTCATTGTCGTTTTAATCTCTGTTCACAAATCACATCAGGGTCGATAAAACCGGCTCACATTTCGTTGAAAGGGGAAAATTTACGTTCATACTTATCTAAATTACATTAAGGAATCTATAGTATAACTAACTTTAAACCAGTTTAGCCAGTTCTGATCAAGAATAGGGATCCATAGGAAATGTACAGATACCAACAAAAGGATAGTGTTGGACTCGTCACAGAATTTTACACCACCTGTATTATTGGTAAATTAACATAGATTCATTATCATGGAAATTACAACTGGACTTTTACACAGTGAAATCAAGACAGATTATGAGTTCATAGCCAAATGAACTTTACGTTTAGCTTCAGCTGTCTATAGCTTTAGAGGGCCAAGGCTCCTCATTGAACTGTGAATGCTGGTTGAGCCGAGTTTCCTCATTGAACTGTGAACGCTAGTTGACTCGGGTTTCCTCGTTGAACTGTGAATGTGGGTTGAGCCGAGTTTCCTCATTGAACTGTGAACGCTGGTTGAATCA
This sequence comes from Rehmannia glutinosa, assembly GCA_016081115.2. Classification (NCBI taxonomy): domain Eukaryota; kingdom Viridiplantae; phylum Streptophyta; class Magnoliopsida; order Lamiales; family Orobanchaceae; genus Rehmannia; species Rehmannia glutinosa. The sequence continues at coordinate 70,803,351 of CM071930.1, read as the reverse complement.
AGTTTTCTCATTGAACTGTGAACGCTGGTTGAATCGAGTTCCCTCATTGAACTGTGAACGCTGGTTGAGCCTAGTTTCCTCATAGAGGTGTGAACGCTAGTTGAATCGAGTTTCCTCATTGAACTGTGAATGCTGGTTGAGCCGAGTTTCCTCATTGAACTGTGAACGCTGTTTGAATTGAGTTCCCTCATTGAACTGTTGACACTGCTTGAGGGCTTTGAAAGATTGAATTCTGAACACATATCCATGAGAAATTTGTCGACGATTTCGAGATAAGCAGGGCTGCTGAGGAGGGAATAGTAATGGAGCACCTCCTCTATATCCAACACATGATCCTCGTCAATCTCATCGATCATCTCCATTTCTTTCATCTTTTGGGCTAAATGATATGAAGCCAAGAAATGGGACTCATCACGCGTCCCTCCAAGGTATGTGTTTGCTTTCTTCTCTTCATTCAAGTCATCTAATCCACTGTTATCTGAAGCATTTCCCTTTGTTTGCTCTTTTGTTGAGAGTAGAGCCTCCTTTTCATTCACTAGCTCACTAGAATCCCATTGTTTGGAGAAACTCTTGTAGAAATTATCCGGCTCCTGCAATTTGGAACTGATTTTCTTGCTACCAGAAAAAATGGGGTTGGCAAGAGAATTTTTAGGTGGCTTTTGGTTTGCTTTTTGAAAGAAAGAATTTAATGTTTCTGGAAGTTTTCTGAACAAATCTCTTGGCCCTGTAAAAGGATTCTTTCATCAGCATTTGTGGCTTCAGTTCTGTTCTGCAAGGCTTGCTGCTCATCTGTATATCCTTGAAAGCTCCAAATTTGTTGGGCTTGTGTTGTTTAAGAACTGCAAGTGTCATGTACTAATATAAGAAGGGATAGTTACCAATACTACCATTGAGGTTTAGCCTAATTACAAAAAAAACCAGTTGTCTTTCAAAATTACAAATGCCTCCTTCACATATGTTTCTATCTTACAAATTGCACATTGGGTGTTGAGGGGTAATTCATAACAAATACAAACATCAAGGGGGTATTTGTAATTTTAAAAGATAACTGATTTTTTTTTTGTTAATTAGACACCTCAGGTACTTTTTGTATTACCCAATATAAAAAAAGAAAGATTACAAAAACTGATGTTCCTTTTTCTTTTTTTCTCCGGTTACCTTGAGAGTTGAGGCAAATGAAGAGGATGGCACAAATTTCTCAGTTTTGGCTTCAGTGCTCACTCACTGTTGTGCTGTCTCCAAAGGAATTAGTATACAGAATTATACATTGATTTTCAGCAGCCATAATGTGGCTTCTTGCTGTTTTTAAGTGCTGTTCGATTTATTAGGAAGAAAAGGGTAATGCCTCTTTAGGACATTATTTCATTGTAAGCCAGCAGTCTTAAGGTGGTTGTTCAGCCATTTGTATAGCAAATGGAGCCTAAAAGGAATGAATTGGACAAGTGAAGGAGCCATATATATCCCTTCACAGCAATAAATGACTAGACCTAATCATAGTAGTAACTGTTAATCCATGTACTTATATGTATGATTTTACCTGATTTTTGATAATGAATGGATTTTGAAGCAAATCTATTGAGGCATTTATATTGGGAGCTGTTTTGGCCCCTACGTCAACTCATTGTGGTTGAAAAGTTGGGGGAAGGACTCAAAGTGGCCAAATTGATTGAAACCAGAGAGGGCCATCTCAATATCCACAAGTGCAGTCATTTTCGTACAGCTTATATATTGTTACCCTTTCTAGCAGTACTGATGTAGATATGGCCATATCTCAGGAGTGATAGAAATCATCTCCTAAAAGCTATGCAGAAGAAATCTACTAGTATTGCTGTCTGGGCGGTGAGACCCCGAATAATTCAGCGAAGTGACATTAATTATAATTGAAGGCAAACACGATATCTAAAAATCTATTGTACATGTATCATGATCTCCACCAAATACATTCAATTCCCAATATACGAATCATATGTGGGCTAATTCGAAACATTTAGTGTACCTGAGTTCACGGTAAAAATGATGTGGAGCTTGGGATGACATGAGAACAAAAGCGTAAGGTTCGTTTAGTGGCTCCCACAACTGAAATCCTCCGATTTTAAGTTGGTTCAAAATTCAGATCGTGAGGTTAAAAATGATGTTGAACTAGGAATAACCTTCAGCTGAAATCCTTTGATATAAGGTTGATTCAGGTCATGGTAAAAATGATGACATTTATGCTAGCCCATAACTTTAGACCGTAAATGTTGAAATACGCTTGTCATCCTCGCCTCAACTTGGGTATCACATCCTCCTTTTCTTCCACGGTGCAATTTTGGGTTGGACCCCATCTGGAATTCTGGATGGGCTTCGTTCAGAAGCCGTGGCCCGTTTGTCAAGATAAAGGAACTCAAGCTACAAGTTAATTTCACATTCATTTCAATTACATTTACATGTAATTTAATATACAACTAGTTAGTTATATTTGTTATAGAAACAGTTAAGTTGTTAGTTAGGATCCTACTTCTATAACTTGTACATAAACACTACCTCTTGTACAGAGAAGATCATCTTCTCTATTATCTTCATTTTCGGTTTAATACAATCTTTTCTTCTTCAATGGAAAATACAGAGAATTAACATGGTATCAGAGACATTGTCATCCGCATTCTTTTTCCAATCCTGGGATCTACATTTTGTAGTTTCTTCATATTTCTTCATATACAATCAAAGTTCAAGGCTGATTCAAACATTTTTTTCAAGATTTGATATTCATCCATGGCTGCAAATATGAGTTCTGATGATCCGACTTCTCCCTTCTTTCTCCATCCCAGTGATATCCCGGGAGCCATTATTGTATTCGAACCCTTCAAAGGTGATAACTATACTTCTTGAAATAGAGTTGTATCAATGGCCTTGAGTGTCAAGAATAAAGGTGGTTTTATTGATGGTTCTTTACCAGCCCCATCTGCTGCATCTCCCTCCTATATTTCTTGGGAGCGTGCTAACAACTTAGTGATTTCTTGGCTACTAAATTCTATCTGCAAAGACATCAGACAAAGCCTGCTATACTTCACATGTGCCCAAGATGTTTGGGATGAACTCAAGGTGAGATATGCTAGGAGTGATGGCCCTAGAGTCTTTCATTTGGAAAAATCTGTAAGTTCTATTAGCCAAGGTTCTAGTTCTATTACTGTCTACTATAATTAGTTTAAAGGATTGTGGGATGAATACATCAACTATAGGCCTATGATGAAATGCACATGTGGAAAATGTACCTGCAATTTTTCATCTCTTATGGCTGTTACACAACAAAATCACTATGTCATAAAGTTTTTAGTAGGGCTGCATGAATCTTATGCTCAGTTAAGAAGCTAGTTATTGCTTAACTCTCCCCTACCATCTCTTGCAAAAGTGTATTCCTTATTACTTCAAGAAGAGTCACAAAGAGGGCTCAACAATATCTCTGTAAATGTTTCTCCAATTGAATCAATGGCAATGATGGAAAGACAGGGGAATTTCTCTAAGTTTCAATCAAAAGAGAAAAAGAAGCCAAAGTGCTCTCATTGTGGTTATAATGGACATACAATCGACAAGTGTTTTCAACTAATTGGATATCCCCCGGGATGAAAAGGCCCAAAAGGTCCTAGAACTGCTAAAGATTCAGGGCTGCCAACAATGTTGTGACAAACTCAGACTCTTTTGAAGCTTCTATGGACAATCCAATCTTGACTGAAGACATGTTGGATCAATTTTTAGCATTTGCCAGACAACATCAACCAAACTCCTCCCATTCTACAGAGGTTCCTCACTCAGCAGCCACAACCATATCTCATGGCAATCCAAACTCTAACACAAAACCTTCTATATTAGGTATCTTGCCTTTTTCTGGTTGTATTAAAAGCATGCATAATTGTAAGTAGATCCTTGATACAGGTGCTACAACACATGATTTGTGATAAGTCTCTATTCACTACTCCTCCTATTCCTATCTCTATTCCTGTCTATTTACCAAATGGACACACTACAGTTGCTTCTTATGTTGGTGATGTTAAGTTATCTGATCATCTCTCTTTACACAAAGCATTATGTGTAACTTCTTTTACTTTTAACTTGATACTTGTTTCTCAACTTGCCAAGTCATCAAATTGTGCACTACACTTTCTATCATCACATTGCATTTTACAAGATTTGACCAGCAACATGATGATTGGCTCTGCTAACCAAAAAGATGGCCTCTACCACTTGCACACTCAAATCAACCAAACTACTTATGTTTCTACTGCCAATTCTATGCTTTGGAACTCCAGACTGGGACATATACCAACCAAGAAAATTTCTATGTTACCTATTCATATAGATAGTTCAACTGATTTTAGCACTTGTGATATATGTCATTTTGCAAAACAAAAGAAACTATCTTTCAATGACAATACTTCATGTTCAGCTGATATTTTTGAACTCATACATTGTGATCTTTGGGGACCATTCTCTACAAAATCTATTAGTGGTTTTAGTTACTTTCTTACTATTGTTGATGATTGTTCTAGATGTACATGGATTTACATATTAAAACATAAATCAGATACAAAAGCAGCTCTTCAATCTTTTGCAAATATGGTTCTTACTCAGTTTGACAAGAGAATTAAGACCTTAAGGTCTGATAATGGAACATAATTTTACTTATGATTTCTATTCTTCAAATGGTATTTTACATCAAACCAGTTGTGTTGAAACCCCTCAACAAAATTGTATTATTGAAAGAAAGCATCAACATCTCTTACAAATTGCAAGAGGTCTACTGTTTCATTCAAAAGTTCCAATTTATTTCTGGGATGAGTGCATCCTTACTGCTGCTCACATAATAAATAGAACTCCTACTCCTATTCTTCAAAATAATACTCCTTTTGAAATACTTTTCAACAAGAAACCTGATTATTCTGATTTCAAAACCTTTGGATGCTTAGTTTATGCTTTAACATTAGCAGCAAACAGAAATAAATTTCAGCCTCGTGCTACAAAATCTGTTTTCTTAGGCTATCCATTTGGTTCTAAAGGTTTCAAACTTCATGATTTAACAAGCAAGAAAATATCCATTTCAAGAAATGTAAAATTGTGTGAAAATATTTTTCCTTTTCACATGACTGATGAACAACAATCCTCAACTTTTATGTTTCCTGTTAATTCTAATGTGGACTATTCTATTACTCCTATACAGACTCCACAGGTGGCTATTCCAGGAGACACTAAAACATATACAAATGTCTTGCCTTCATATGGATTAACTAATGAAAATCTTCAGCAAACTGATAACAATACTGAGACAATCCAGCAGGATATTGAGAATCATGATAGAGATCATGTCTTAACCTCTTCCCCATCTGACATTAGAAAGTCCTCCAGATCAAGGACTACACCTGCTTATCTTCAAGCTGAATACAGGGAAATTACATTAACAAATATACAAGTATAAGATGATATTCTCTGTACACGAGGTAGTGTTTATATTTGTTAATGCAATTGCCCTGTATTCAGCTTCAGCTGAGGATTTGCTAATGATGGCTTGCTTCTTAGTTTTCCATGAAACTAATGATTCTCCAAGGTAAACAACATATCCACTTATACTCCTTCTTATATCAGGGCATTTTGCCCAATCTGCATAACTAAAGCCCTTTAACTGTAAAATAGAATTTGAAGTGTAGAACAACCCTTTACCTGGATTACCTTTAATATATCTGAGCTATAGGCTGATGTGACATGAGCTTCAGTAGGTTTTGACATGAATTGACTGAGAGTATGAATGTTATATGATAGCTCATGTCTAGTGATTATTAATATAACATTCTACTAATCAATATTCTGTATTGGGATGGATCTGATAGAGGAGAATTGGAACATTTGGAATCAAATTTTGAATCCATAAGGATGTTGCTTGGTTTGCAGCCAAGTAGACATGTTTCAGTTAAGAGATCCAATGCATATTTTCTTTCACATAGATGAACGCCTTTAGAAGTTCTTGCTACCTCAATGCCTAAAATATATTTTAAAATACCAAGGTCTTTTATTGTGAAAGTGTTATCAAGGTGCTGTTTGTTATCATTGATCTGTTCCATGTTGTTTCCTGCTAAAATTATATCATCAACATATACACATAGGACAAGAATAGAATTTGAGTCAGATTTTATAAAAAGAGAATGATCAGACCTTGATTGTTTAAAACCATAAGTGAGTAAATAAGAAGTCAGTTTTTGAAACCATTGCCTAGAGGTTTGTTTTAAACCATAGATACTCTTAGTAAGCTTACAGACTCTCTTGTCATCTTTAGCACAATAACCAGGAGGGGGTAGCATATAGACTTCTTCATTTAAATCTCCATGTAGAAATGCATTATTGACATCCAATTGATGGAGAAACCATCCTTGAGCAGCTGCAACTGCAATCACTAATCTCACAGTAGAAATATTAGCAATAGGAGAAAATGTATCAAAATAATTTAAACCTTCTTCTTGTGTGTAGCCCTTCGCGACTGATCTAGGTTTATATCTTTCTATTGATCCATTTGATTTGTATTTGACTTTGTATACCTATTTACATCCAATACAGTGTTTGTTTGGAGGGAGGTCAGTCAACACCCATGTATTGTTTTTCTCAAGAGCAGTAATTTCTGCTTTCATTGCCTCTTTCCATTCTGTACTTTTGCTTGCTTGATTAAAAGTTTTAGGTTCAGCAATTGTGCTAATGTTTGCTGTAAAAATTTTATGATTGAAACCTAACTTGGTGCTTGACAAAAAATTGCAGATATTGTATGGTCTGTGTAGAAACAGACTGAGCTGAGGAATCATGTTTAAGAGAATGAGGCAAAACACAATCATATACCTGAAGATAAGCAGGTGTAGTCCTTGACCTGGAGGACTTTCTAATGTCAGATGGGGAAGAGGTTAAGACAGAATCTCTATCATGATTCTCAATATCCTGTTGGATTGTCTCAGTATTGTTATTAGTTTGCTGAAGATTTTCATCAGTTAATCCATATGAAGGTTTTGAAATGAGAATAATCAGGTTTCTTGTTGAAAAGTATTTCAAAAGGAGTTTTATTATGTGAGCAGCAGTAGATGCACTCATCCCAGAAATAAATTGGAACTTTTGAATGAAACAGTAGAGCTCTTGCAATTTGTAAGAGATGTTGATGCTTTCTTTCAACAATAAGATTTTGTTGAGGGGTTTCAACACAGCTGGTTTGATGTAAAATACCATTTGAAGAATATAAATCATAAGTAAAAATCATGTCCCATTATCAGACCTTAAGGTCTTAATTCCTCTTGTCAAACTGGGTAAGAACCATATCTGCGAAAGATTGAAGAGTTGCTTTTATATCTGATTTATGTTTTAACATGTAAATCCATGTACATCTAGAACAATAGTAAGAAAGTAACTAAAACCACTAATAGATTTTGTAGAGAATTGTTAAGTTGGTTTTATACCAATGTATTGAGTGCTCTAGACTAGGATTTTGCGTTGTTTTCGAGTATTATAGTGTTGATTGAGTCAAATTCATGTTGTTAGTTGTCGTTCGTGAGTCGGGACTAATCTTGGAAGCCGAAATTGGGTAAAAACGATGCAAAACGTGTTTGGACGGTGAAGATCGCATTTTAGAAGTGGAAAAATGGAAAAATATTGAGCAAGATCGAGAGTCGAAAATAGTACAGTAGCATAAGGGAAGAGGGCGCGCTGCAGCAAGCCAGACAGCTGGCTAGCCAGCGCAAAGACACTTTGCTGCAGCAGGGGCGATGTTGAGCGAGCTGCGGCTCGGGCCAAGGGCTTCAGCGCCCAGGCCGACCAGCAGCGAGAGAGGGATACAGGCGCGTTGCAGCGCGCGACCAGCCAACATGCAACAAGGGGAGACGTGGGCGATCAGCAACGGATGACATGTTGCAGGCCCGCTGCAACGCCATCTCAAGGTGGTCGGCCATGCGTCAAAGCGACAAGAAGAAAGCGACGATCTTCAAGCGGTAGCGGCGTCTTGGCCAAGAAAGTCATGCCCTTACGAAACATGACTAAAATAGGGCTGAACGTGCGCAACTTATTCTTTGGGCCTTTTTGACGGATTTTCGAGGGTTTCAAGCCTATAAATAGAAGAAGTGACGTACAAACAAGGGGTCGGACATTATTTTGAGCACAACGCAAGGCAAGAGACATGGAGCGAGGGTTCGGGACGGTAATTGGAGGCACTTCTAGTCTGGATACAGAGAGAATTCCTTCTCTTTTCTTCTCAATTCTTTCTTTGCTTTTCTTTGTCGATTTCTTGAGATGTATAATTATTTCTTCATGAGTTTTTGTATATCCAATATGAGCTAAACGCATCTTTCTAGGGTATTGATGTAACTTACGTTTGAACCTATGTTTTGATTTCCAATTTATGAAACCCGCATATTATTTAATCTATTTGTGCTATTTGATTTAATTACATCTGAATTATCTGATCAATAATTTAGATTATTTGGCGTGTTTGATTTGACGCTCGAGAGAGGTAATTGAATGTCTGACCATAGAATAGCACAACCTAGGGTTTCATAGAATCGAGAGGTTTATGAATCTTTTGAAGCCTGTGATAGAATATTCATTAAGCGCATTCGGGTTTAATTTATGATTTTTATAGAGATATCGAAATCAGAAATTGGAACCTAGAATCACTTGGCACTCGAGAGAGGAAGTGATAAACGATAGGAATATTGGCTTATAGATTAATAACTTGTGATTAATAAACTGGATTGAAAACATAGGGATAATTAGGTGAAATCAACCCTCTAGAATTCATCTTCTACGTGTTTGATTAATTGTCTGAACCAATTTATTTGCTTAATTTTAGTTTTATTTTTAGTATAATAAATCATCATCTCTTTTCGAATTCTAGATAGAGTTAAGCTATTTTAATTAAGTACTTAGTATAAAATTCGATAACAATCCCTGTGGAGACGATAACCCTACTTTCAAAACCTATACTAAAACTTGACACCGTACGCTTGGGGTAAGAATTTCGCGATCAAGAATGGTCCCCAAAGATCATAGATTCACAATGTATGAGTTCAAAAATATCAGCTGAACATGAAGTATTGTCATTGAAAGATAGTTTCTTTTGTTTTGCAAAATGACATATATCACAAGTGCTAAAATCAGTTGAACTATCTATAGGAATAGGTAACATAGAATGTTTCTTGGTTGGTATATGTCCCAGTCTGGAGTGCCAAAGCATAGAATTGGCAGTAGAAACAGAAGTAGTTTGGTTGATTTGAGGAGTGTGCAAGTGGTAGAGGCCATCTTTTTGGTTAGCACAACCAATCATCATGTTGCTGGTCAAATCCTATAAAATGCAATGTGATGATAGAAAGTGTAGTGCACAATTTGATGACTTGGCAAGTTGAGAAACAAATATCAAGTTAAAAGTAAAAGAAGTTACACATAATGCTTTGTGTAAAGTGAGATGATCAGACAACTTAACATCACCAACATAAGAAGCAAATGTAGTGTGTCCATTTGGTAAATAAACATGAATAAAGATAGGAATAGGAAGAGTAGTGAATAGAGACTTATCACAAATCATGTGATCTGTAGCACATGTATCAAGGATCCACTTACAATTATGCATGCTTTTAATACAACCAGAAAAAGGCAAGATACCTGATATAAGAGGTGCTGTGTTAGAGTTTGGATTGCCATGAGATATGGTTGTGGCTGTTGAGTGAGGAACCTCTGTAGAATGGGAGGAGTTTGGTTGATGTTGTCTGGCAAATGCTAAAAATTGATTCAGCATGTCTTTAGTCAAGATTGGATTGTCCATAGAAGCTTCAAAAGAGTCTAAGTTTGTCACAACATTATTGGCACACCTGAATCTTTAGCAGTTCCAGGACCTTTTAGGCCTTTCCTGTAAGTCCAAGCGGCTACGATAATATAGAGGGGGGTGAATAGATTATCTCGGTTTTTCAGATTTTGCCCTTTTTCGAATAATCAAGCAGAGATGAAAGCTAAATGTGGAAAATAAACAACACACGTTGATTTAAAGAGCTTCACCCCACCTAGGGACTACGTGCTCTACCACCCCAGTATATCCGGGATGGGTTTCGAAAAAGAAAAAGAAATTTTATTAATTACCAAAATTAATACAACACCTTGAGGATTACCACAACCCTCTTACAACACCTTCAAGGAGATTACCACAATCTTCCTTCACCACCTTTGAAGAGTACCACACTCTCCAAACACCTATCACCTAGATCACCCAAGTGTATTCTTACCACAAGAATACTCACAATGATGTCTTGTGTGAATGATGACCAAAATCAAGATTACAACTCAACAATGAATGATACAATATGAGTACAAGTGTAATCAAGAATTGAAAGCCTAGACCTCAAATGTGTGCAAGTGAAAGTGTTTAGGCTAATACAACAAGATATATGAAAGTGTTTGCTTGTTTGCTCTTTGCTTGTGTAATGTCTTGTATCTGTTAGATAAATGTTTTTATCAAGATTTTGATGATTTTGTTTTAATAAGATTTTATACCAAAACAATGTTTTTTATATGTTGTCCAAATACTCCTAAATGATTTAAAATGTTTTAACTAATTTTTGGAGTATTTCTTAGAGTTTTTAATTTGATAAAAATTGGACAACACTTTTGATGGTTTTGTTTAAATTGGTTTTTACACCAAAAACTATGTTTATAAATGTTGTCTAAATACTCCCAAATGATTTAAAATGTTTTTACTAATTTTTTGGAGTATTTCTTGAAGTTTATTTTTGAAAAAATCGGACAACATTTCAAAGGGGAAGAATCGGCCGCCCAAATGGTCGACATTGCACGAAGGAAAGAAAACACGAAAATGTAACTTACGGGTTTTGAAAAAAGAGGGAGGGGGACCGGTCAAGGGTGAGGTCGACCCCGTTGACTGCGGCGACTTGGTCGCACCCCCGCAACCCCTACTCCGGATCGCACTATTTTTTCAAACGGTCGAAATCTTCAACAGGCAACCGTACGCCCTATGCTATTTTGTGACAAAAAAATTCCAAGCTCATTGTAATCTGTGACAACAAGATTTGCTTTTGATTTTTGTACAATATTTCTACATCTTGTGATCTTCTTTTGTAGACAAAAGTGAAGATAGAGGAGCCTATGTTGGGAGCCTATGTTGGTGAAGCTTCCTATAAATAGAAGATGAATTGAAGACACAAGATACAACAACACAAGCAAATACACAACAAGAAATCTGCAAATTTCCAAGCTTTCATATTCAACACTCTTGTTGTATTTATAGCCCAAGTATTTCACTTTCACATCTTGAGGTCTAGGCTTTATTTCTTGATTACACTTTGCACTCAAATTGTAATATTCATTATTGAGTTGTAATCTTGATCTTTGGTTATCATTCAAACACAAGATATCCTTGTGAGTGTTCTTGTGGTAAGAACACACTTGGATGATCTAGGTGATAAAAAGAAGATTGTGGTGATCTTCTTATAGAGGTGTTGAAGAATTTGGAATTCTTCAAGATTGAAGATTGTGGTGATCTTCAAAGGTGCCGTTGAAGGAAGATTGTGGTAATCTTCAAAGGGAGATTGTGGTAATCTCCAAAGGGAGATTGTGGTAATCTCCAAAGGTGGTGTTGAAGAAGAGTGTGGTGCTCTTCAAGGTGTTGTAAGTTGAATTTGTATTAATTGTGGTAATTAATAAAATTCTTTTTCTTTTTGAAATCCATCCCGGATATACTGGGGTGGTAGAGGATTAGGCCCTAGGTGGGTTGAACCTCTTTAAATCGACATGTGTTGTTTATATTCCACACCTTTATTATCGTGTTTGAGCTTTTGGTTAAAAAAAGAGGGCGAAATCGAAAAGATGGAGATAATCTATTCACCCCCCCTCTAGATTATCGTAGCCGCTTGGACTTACAATATCTTGTTGCTTGAATGAAGCCTCTATTTATAGGAGATGTATTGGCTTTGATTTCCAGACATAGGCTCCTCCTTGGGGAGTGATTTGCTGCAAAAGAAACCATTTAAAATCAAGATTATAGCTGTTAGAAATCAATCCCACAAATTAGGGAAAAGCTGTCTGAAAATGCAACGAATAATTTGTTGATAAAACAGGAGTTCGACCGATCGCGCAGAGATAAGATTGAAATGAATTTGCTGTGATTTTTACACAGGGGGACCGGTCGAAGGGGGGTTCGACCGGTCGCCCTTGATGTTGACCGGTTGGGGTGTTCAAAAATACAAAACAGAGAAGACTGCACCTTGAGGGGGCTCCCAGGTACCGGTTGCCTAGGGGTCCACCGGTCGCCCCTACCGGTCGACCTCCGGGTCGACCGCCCTGATTTTTCCTACATCCCTTTTTCTGTTTCAAAACTCAACTCAGGTACAGGTTGCCCTATAGGGCGACCGGTCGAGCCTGAAACAAAAGTGTTGTCCAATTTTTTATCGAAAATAAACTCCAAGAAATACTCCAAAAAATAGTAAAAATATTTTAAATCGATCGGAAGTATTTAGACAACATTTAGGGACATTGTTTTGGTTTAAAAACTCATTTAAACAAAATCATCAAAATCATGATAAAAATATTTATCTAACATTTCCATCCCGGGGGGTATCCCATTAGTTGAAAACACTTGTCGACTGTATGTCCATTATAACCATAATGAGAGCACTTTGGCTTCTTTTTCTCTTTTGATTGAAACTTAGAGAACTTCCCCTGCCTTGCCATCATTGCCATTGATTCAATTGGAGAAACATTTACAGAAATATTGTTGAGCCATCTTTGTGATTCTTCTTGAAGTAATAAGGAATATACTTTTGTAAGAGATGGTAGGGGAGAGTTAAGCAATAACTGGCTTCTCAATTGAGCATAAGATTCATGCAACCCTACTAAAAACTTTATGACATAGTGATTTTGTCGTGTAGCAGCCATAAGAGATGAAAAATTGCAGGTACATTTTCCACATGTGCATTTCATCATAGGTCTATGGTTGATGTATTCATCCCACAATCCTTTAAACTGATTATAGTAGATAGTGATAGAACTAGAACCTTAGCTAATAGAACTTAAAGATTTTTCCAAATGAAAGACTCTAGGGCCATCACTCCTAGCATATCTCACCTTGAGTTCATCCCAAACATCTTGGGCAGAGGTGAAGTAGAGCAGGCTTTGTCTGATGTCTTTGCAGATAGAATTTAGTAGCCAAGAAAGCACTAAGTTGTTAGCACGCTGCCAAGAAACATAGGAGGGAGATGCAACAGATGGGGTTGGTAAAGAACCATCAATAAAACCACCTTTATTATTGACACTCAAGGCCATTGATACAACTCTATTCCAAGAAGTATAGTTATCACATGTGAAGGGTTCGAATACAATAATGGCTCCCGGGTTATCACTGGGATGGAGAAAGAATGGAGAAGCCGGATCATCAGAACTCATATTTGCAGCCATGGATGAATATCAAATCTTGAAAAAAAATGTTTAAATCAGCCTTGAACTTTGATTGTATATGAAGAAATATGAAGAAACTACAGAGATCTTGTAATCTTGTAATCCTAAGACCGTTTCGTTTATTTTAATAAATTTTAAGGCAATCCTATAATTCCCCTTTTATCGAATCAAGTACCTTATGCCATAAGAGAAAGGTTTGAGATCTCGTGATTGTGGATGTAAGCGATCAACTGACGGAAGATTGACCAACGCACGAGCAACAAAGACAACAAAATCGAGAAAATCAAAGTTGCGAGCTTGATGATCTCATACTCTTGTTTGATCAAAACAAGCACATTAGTTAATGGATTTTTGTTTGGGGAAATTACATAAAATACCCTATTTTTGGTAAACATACCATAAAATACGCTCCTATCACTTTTGTACCTTTTTTTTTTCTTTTTTACGCTCATGCGTATTTTTTTTATTATTCTTTTTTTTCATTTTTTTGTTCATGTATTGCTTTATATGTTATATATGTTGTTCCGATGTTGTTTAAATTTATTTCTTTGTTGTTTCTATGTTATTTCTTTGTTGTTTCGATGTTTTAAAACAACTTTCACCTATTTTTATGCTTTTTTTTGTTCATGTATTATTTTGTACATTGTTTCTATTGTTTCGGTGTTGACCTATAATATTTTTAATGTTGTTCTAATAATGTTTTTTGTTGTTTCCATGTAGTGTTCAATGTGTAAATATAATTTTTACCTATTTTTAAGCTCTCTTTATTCATGTGGTGTTTTTAATATTTTTTACGTTGTCTCTGAATTGTTTTCATACCGTTTTTATTTTTGTTCCGATGTTCCTTTGTTGTTTCCATGTAGTTTTTGATGTTTAAATACAATATTTACCTATTTTTAACTCTTTTGGCTCATTTGATGTTTTTTATATCTATATTGTTTCTGCTTTGTTTCTATATTGATTTTTGGTTGTTTCCACGTTTTTTATGTTTTCATGCATTGAATCAAAAATTGAATTGTATTTTTCTATTCATGTTGTTTCTACAATATTTTTAATTTGTTTGGTTTTAATATGTGTTGTTTTATGATATATTTCTTGTTTTTGTGTAAGACTTTGAGTATAAAATGGATTATGTAACGAGGGCAAAATTTATTTTTTCTCTGAAATTTTATTAAAAGAAACATGTTTGAAACAATCTTGACAAAAAGCGTAAAAAGTCCGAAAATTTTGGCGGGAGCGTAAATTTGTGTAAAGAAAAAGGGCGTGAGCGTAAATTTGGGTTAAATAGTACCGAAAAAAATAAAAAGCTGACATTGTCTCCAAAAAATGAGGCATTTAAGTCAATTGCCCTTTTTGTTTCAGTCTGAAGTAGGCACATTAATAAGTTGTTAGAAGGCCCACATAAAACATGCCCAACATGATCAATTATAAAGACCTATTAGGATAACATAAATTTATGGGCTCAAATGGATTGTATGGTTCATGCACTGCACTAAAATAGAAGAAACTCTCCTTCAGATTTCCATAAATATCCTAGTAAGTCATTCGAGAACACGTAACAATTTGCATATTTTACTTAACTCTCTGTTTATTACTCTTTGTTTTTCATTGAATGTAATTGAGCGTAAGGGGGGTTTTCGCAAGGACATCTTCAATGTCCTTAACAAATGATAGTGTTGCATGTAGTAGTCCACGTAGCCGAAGACTTCCAACTTTAAGTTGTTTATTCAAGGTGATATCGCATAAAAAATCGATCAAATTGAAGTACTAATTTACTCACAATAATGCATCACAACATTTAAATACGGTAATTTATCGTGGCAATGCTTTTGTCTAATTAACTTTTACATGTTTGTACATCAATTTTTTCACACTAACTATATTTTGGTACAAAATACACTACTTTAATCAATTTAAGAACTGACTAAGAGATGAACATATGGATTTGATAGTCTAAGAGAACAAAAAGCTATAAAATGTTGCCCAAACAATCTTGTTTTGTATTACTATTTAATTGTTGTTGTTAAATTCGTTATTCAGGTTTCATTTGCTTCATTCTTCCTGTATTCAATTTAAAGTACTCATTGAGAAATGACAAAAGTTTCATACACACAATTCCCATATTTTATCTAGGCTTGGGACAAACATATGTAGGTTGAATTGTTTATATAACGCTGGAGTTTAATATGCAGATTGATGCAACAATATATAAATTGCTCGATATTATATTTCTCTTTTGTGGTAATAATATTATTTTTAATCCATTATGGTAGCTTGCCATTTGAGTGGGGTTTACAGTTATTGTTTTATATTAAAAATTAAGTATACAGTCAAATGTTATTTCATATTAGGTCTAGTTTAAATTAACTTACTATAAATAAAATTTAAAATGTTCATGATTGAATATAGATCTCAAAGATATTGAAAACAAGGATAAAATTAAAAGATAAGTTATATTATCTTAACTGGAGCAGGTAAAATGCAAATTCTGAAGTAGCAAAGTGACACCAAACTCTAGGATCAATCTTGTGCTTAAGCTTTAAAAAACTTTTAAACTATTACTAGTTCAAATTTTATTTGTTTTATTTAAAACCTGATATTAAAATATATGAAAACTTAAAATTACTCAAATTCAAAATTTTATTTTATTGAGCTAAAACCGGATATTAAATACTATGAAAACTTAAAATTACTCAAATTTAATATGTATATTCGATAATAGAGCTTTAGCAATCGATGTTGAATTAAATATCAAATAACATAATTCTTAAAAAATTCCAGCTCTATTTACAGTCAGAAAATACCTATGCTTTTTTTTTCCAACTTTTTGTTTACTTTATTATTATTAATCTTTAATTTGTAATTATCATTTTTAGGGATGATTACAAAAAAAAAAAAACATGATGTTTGAGCTAACTACAAAAAAAAATATGAATTTTTGAAATTATAAAAATCCTTTTAAGGTTTGATTTTGTCTTAAATTTAAGAGGAAACTCTAATATTTTTATATTTATTAGAGGATATTTGAATTTTTTTGTTTAATAAGAGAGAAAATGTAATTTAATCAAAGTTAAATTTTTTTTATTTGTAAATTTCAAAAGTATTTGAGTTTTTTTTTTTTTTTAATTAGCCCAAACTAGTGTTTCTTTTTGTAATTATTAATTTATTTTGGAGGAAGAACATTAAGTGTGCCTTAAATTTCATGCAATTAAGGTACTTTATGAGGGGTAAATGTCCTTTCGTGAAAGAACTGTTTCTTGACAAAAACTTCTATCGACGGCCTAACAGGTTTAATTAGTTAGACGGATCCCAAATCGACCCAGATATAATAGGCAGTGGCATTTTTGTAATTTTGCACTCGGTATTTTTGTAATATTCTGGGGGTGGTGGCATAGTATCGCTGGACCTGTGTTGTAATATTAGGCAATGACGTAATATCATTAGTAGTACAACTGAAAATTATTAACAATCTCATTGAACAGTTTTTTTAGTAATTCTCATGAAAAATATTGATTTTTTCCGTCAAATGTATTCGTATTCCTACTAAAACGCATTAATAGTCTTATTGAAAAGTATTATGTTTTCCGATTAAATATATTTTAGTATTCCTCCTAAAAAGTACAAGTTTTTCTCATAAAAAAATATTAGTAGTTTCCCAGAAAAGTACTAATCATCTTGAAAAATATTTGCCCCCTAAAAATATTAGTTTTTTCTTCTAAAAAGTATTAGTAGTCCTCCCAAAATATATTAGCAGCGGCCAATGGATGTGGTTGTTATAGCGGCCAATGGATTTGATTGTTGTGGTATTAGTGGTTGCATTATCGGCTAGCGGCGAGTCGAATATTGGATCGTCTAGACCGTCTAATATGGGACTAACTCTCATCCCTTTGCCGCCGGCCTCAGCGCGTTACGAGTTCAGCTTTAATTGGACAGACTCTATAGAAACTCCCAGCACAGAAAATCAAAACCAGACAAGGAAAATTCTACCTACTGTTCAGAGCATCTTCTTAACAGAATCTAACTCAGCACGTAAATTCTTTAGTAACAAACCGCAATTTATCTGGAGAGTTGAGCTTCGGTAATTCTTCTAGAGTGAGAAAAAGTTGGAGAGAAATTCCATTGAATTGAATACTGAATACACTGTTTTATATGCGATTACTGTTTTTAGTGTTTGAATTGTTTTTTGCGGAAGAATTTTAGAGCAGTCCGATGAAGAATGTGAATTTTGGAGGATTTTGATTAGGTGATTGCTTTGGAATGGATGCGTAATTTGGAGTGATTATAATCCTCCTGTTTTGGTTAATTCCTTTTGTTTTGTTCAAATGGAAGTTTGAATATGTGTTGGGTTGGTGTATGAGAGAGTGAAGTATTTTGGAGGTCCAAAAATGAGCAGCGAGCGACAAACTGTGAGTGTTAGAGACCTCGTGGAGGAAGCTAAGAAGCGGATTGTTTTGCTGGTCGTATGCGTTGTTGGACTGTCCTATCTCATGTCATGTAAGTGATTATTTGTCCATCCGTTGGATAATTTCGATGTATTCTGGCTAGTTTTGATGTGGAGTTTTGGTTTCAAGTGTTTTAGATATTTCACGAACATGGGGATTTGCTTGGATTTGTAATGTTTGGTGAAATGTATGAATAACTTAATGGCTGCCAAATTTGTACAAGTTGTATTTAGATAAGAGGGGTCTTATCTGGGGAGACTATACATCGTTTTCCTTCCTCTGTAATTCGTTTTTGGTTATCTCAGTTATATTTGGCAAACCAAATTGAAGGTTGGCATCCACACTCACTGCACTTGTACGTTGAAGTTTTAGGAGCAGTGGAGTTAATTATTGCACCATTGTTTTGAAATCAACAAGACTTAGAACTTTTGGCAAAAAAAAAAAAAAAACAAGACTTAGAACTTTAGCAAGTCCATTATGAGAACATTTTGCTAATAGATACCTGTTTGTGTTGTTACGAACTTGTTTGTTGCTCATTAACATTTCTTTCCTCAATTTGGGTGAAGCATTTGATTTTGGTTACCAAATTAGAAAGAATCACATGGAGTACTGCCTTTGGATTGTGGTTTTTAATGACGTCTTTACCATTATTCTTCAGAAATTTAAGGACCACTTTCAAACCCAATGGTGTCCGTCCACGAGCCACAATTATCTTAAAGAGCAATATTTGCATGGCTATGCTGCTTCCATAACAGATGACTTATTTCGTCTGTGAAATAGCATTTGAAATAATCTGAGAGCCAAGAATTATAACTGTTTATACTCCAGACTTGCTTACTTTTGGTTGAGAGAACTTGTGTTAGTTCTCCTTAAAGATCGTCATCCTCTGATTTTGTAACAATTACATTTACTCTATGTATGTTAACTTCTATTTTTTGAACAAACTATTTTTTTTCAGTAACCACCCTTATGGCTTTTAACTCCTTTTCTCATCCAGTAACAAGTCCATCAGTTTTAGTCAACTTGCCTGCTGCTGTGTTCTTAATAATCATCCTTCGCTACATGTCTCTGGATTTTGATGCACGGAGGAAAGCTGCAACTTACAAAGGCAAACAAACATCTACAAGCACTTATTCCAGTACAAAAGCTTTTGAGGGTATAGTTAATGCTGAAAGGTCTGACTGGAAGAATAAGGTTAATTCTCCTGTTGTTGAGGATGCAATTGAACAATTCACCAGACACATTGTCTCTGAGTGGGTGACAGATCTATGGTACTCGCAAGATAACTCCTGATAGACAAGGTCCGGAAGAGCTTGTGTTGATCATGAATGGCGTATTTGGGGAAATTTCAAGTCGGATGAGAAGCATTAACCTGATAGATCTTTTAACCAGGTTCTGTTTCAGAGATCTTACCAACCAATATCTTCTTTGTTGACATAGGTTCTGAATGGTATTCTAAGATATATATTTTGTTTGGTATGACACAGGGATATTATCAATCTTGTTTGCATTCATCTCGAGCTTTTCCGTGCTAGTAAGACAAAGATTGAGAAGCAACAACCGAGAATTTTAACCATTGAAGAGCGGGACTTTGAAATAAAATCTGTTCTGGCGGCTGAGAACAAATTGCATCACACATTATTTTCTGCTGAAGCTGAGCATAAGGTTATGTATTATTTGGTTTATCTTGCTTGCAGTCCTTTAAGGATAAGCGGTCTGATAATAACCTCTCTTTTATTGATAGAGATATTATGGCTTACATGGTTCACAAAACTTTTCTGTTTATTAATTATGTGCTTTGGCAGGTTCTCCAGCATGTTATGGATGGCCTCATCTCAATGATATTCAAGCCAGAGGATCTGCAGTGCTCCTTATTTTGCTTTATTGTTAGGGAACTGTTTGCTTGTACTGTAATGCGACCAGTTCTAAATCTTGCCAGCCCATAGTAGGTATATCATTCATTCTGCATTCTAATAATGAGTTCTTTCTTTTCATTGTACTCTTCTCATCTGGTTCCAGGTTTATTAATAAGAAGATTGAAACTCTCATTATTTCTTTAAGCAAGACCGATAAAGGAAGTACGGCAACACGTGGAGCATCACCGTCTAGAATACAAGAAACTTCAAAGATTTCATGTGATCATATTGCAGGCTCTCCTGATCCTTCCGCTAAGGGTGTTGAACTGGTACTATTGAAGAAGGATCTCCATAACAAAAATGCTGAGATTTCTGCTTCAAACAACATTAATGGAATACCTCTTTCTAAGGATCCATTACCTTCCGTGGATGCACGGTCCACCGTTCTTGTGATTCTTTGCCAGACACACATAATGGCGAGGGAAGAGGTATTGAAAGACACGGCTCTGGAGAAGAATGGGGTGATATGCTAGATGTGCTTTCACGTAGAAAACTGAGGCCCTGGCTCCAGAACACTTTGATAATATGTGGGGCGAAAGGAAGATACTACAAAAGGAAGGAAGATACAAATCAGCAGGCTGCTCTCGAGCAAATGAACTCTTTGGTGGGAAATTCAGTGGAGAGGTCAAAGGTGTTTTCTGGGCAAAAGAAAAACATGTGGGACACCAGGGATAGTTCTTTGAGAAAGTTGTTTCTGGTTCTGGATTTAATAAATACCACAGGCAGATAACACCTCCTTATACGAAGAAGAGGACGCGATGATTTTAAAAGTGTGCATTCAGATGAGGTTGAATCTTGCAGCGGTAGTCATACCGAGGACGCTTACACTAGCAGTGTTACAGGTCTTGATTCACCTAGTGTTAAAGTATGGGATGGTAAAAGCAAGAGAAACTTAAGTCGCATTCATCATCCTCTTGAAACTTTTGATGGACACAAGAGCAGAAAGACGAGCAAAGGTCACTCCATCCTAAAAGACTGCACAGTAAAAGGTCTAGATCAAGTAGTCATAATGGGCATGTCTGGAAAGAAGTTGAGAGAACGAGTTTTTATTAGGAGATGGGCAGGATATATTGAATTCCTTCCATGGAAACGTCAAACCCGGAGATTCAAGTGAGGATTCTGAGGCTGAGCTGTTAGGTAGAATTTCTAGTGGAGCAACAACTTCTTCATCTGTATCCTTGGCTTCCTTACCAGAAAGTCATAGATTGGCTGCTAATTCGGCAAAAATTCAATTATAGCTGATTCCTTTTTCAGTTTGAGATGCGAGGTATTGGATTTGCACCATTCCTTTTCTGCCAATTTCATTCTCCTTGACCACATGTTTTATGCTTGATGTGAAGGATGCTAAATAATCTCTATCTGCAGGTATTGGGTGCCAATATCGTTAAGAGTGGGTCCAAGACATTCGCTGTCTATTCCTTGTCTGTTACAGATGTAAATAGTAACAGTTGGTCTATCAAAGAAGGTGCACAGATGTTTTTGAATTTCTCTTGTTTTTCACTTGGCTCCTGTTAGGAAGCCCGTTGCATGCTTTTCCTTTTCAACTTTAGGTTATTAGTATTTTTATCTGGACTTAACATGCTCATTTGATTCAACACTATATATAAGGAGAATTAAGACAATGAGTACTTGATGTGACTTTTCGCATCCCAGTGGTCGAGAGTCTTTATGGGTCAAAAGTAACTGTCTATTATAGGAATGAAAATAATAGAGATGTCGAATCCCAAACAGAGGGTGTACCATTTCTACGAAGAATGGTTTGCAAATGCTTGTCTATTAGCTAATTTTTTATTTTTCTTGCTTCAGGTTTTTCGACATTTTGAGGAGCTGCATAGGCGTCTTAAAGAGTTTCCTGAATATAATCTCCATTTGCCACCAAAGCATTTCCTGTCATCTGGGCTAGATGTATTCGTGATTCAAGAACGATGTAAATTACTTGACCAATACTTGAAGGTCATGCTTCTACTACACTTGATATGGTTACCCCTTCCTCTATCTTTGAGTTTTGCCATGTTAAATATTTTATCGTCTCTTCTCGTCGGGAAATGTAATTTAATTCACTTTGACATTATGTTATACACTTTCTGTAGCATCGAAAAACCAAAAATGGAATTGTATAGTATGCAATTACGAGGGTTCGTGACTCATCTTGAAGAGGAAACATGAGGTTACAAGTTCGAGGAGCTTATGACTCATAAGATGAATAGGTGCTTAGAAGATGTTTTTAGAGTTATAAGATGATTAGGTGCTTGGAAAATGTTTTAAGAGCTTATAAAATGAGTATTTCTTTTTGGTGAATTATATTAAGGGTTAATTACAAAAAATATCCTTGAGGTTTGACCTAATTACAAAAAAACCCAGCTAACTTCCAAGGTTTTGTTTTTGTCTAACATTTAACCCTTTTATGAGCAAAAATATATTTCAAAATCCCCTTCATATTTATAAAATCATTCACCCTTTAATTTTAACACTAGATCAAACCTGGGTACATTTTGTAAAGTTAGCTCGGTTTTTTTGTAATTAGGTCAAATTTTGGGGTACTTTTGTAATTATCCCTTATATTAATTAAATAAAAAGCTAGGAGCACAAGATGCTTCATGATCATTTTTCAGTCAAGTTGATAAGATAGTTTTTTAACTTGGTAAAAGCAGAATCGGAATTATATTTGGGCTTTCCGGAACAACCTTATAAGGTGTTGCCTTAGTTCTTACTTTAGAGCTTTGAAGCTCCTCTTTGAATTTACCAAATGCATATTGATACTTAGTAAGTTGTAAAAAAGGTTATGAGATGTTATTTGTGGTAAATTATGCTGAGGCAAACACCTTTTAGTCCATTTTCCAAACCTTTTTCTAAAATATTCACCTCCTATTATAATGATATTCGGTTATTGATACTCTCCCTATCGCTCGCTGACAGCTTCCTTAAACATGTGTTCTTACTTATAATATGAGTTTTTCAGATCCATAACTCATTAGTATCTCGAAATTATGTTCTCGCATAGTTGATATTCTAAACCCGTTAATATTATGCAAGGATTCTGGTACTGATTACCTGATATAAATATAATCCAACTTCAGTGAAGTGGTATCTTTACGTTATACCTTCAGGCTTCATCATTGATATTACATTCACATATGCTCTGGAATTTTCTATAATCTAGGGAGATAGATAATCCAGGGATCTATGATTGTAAGACACTATTGGCCCCAGGGAAACCATAGTATGGGCCCACCCAAGATTTTCACCCATGTGCTTCCATCACATATGTAAAGAAAATGGTGTCGTCTCTGCCTAAATTTTCCGACTTTCTGCTTTCTGCAGAAACTTATGCAGCTTCCGATGCTTCCTGTACTATTGAAGTTTTGGGATTTCTAAGTGTTGATTCTCAGGTTTGGCATATATGACATTAATATTTTATACTATCAAATGTTTTGAAAATTCTGTGTCTAAGCTCCAAACACTGCAGATGTATACTTTCGCAAATTCATTATCCATAATCGAGACTCTTTCAGGTGAACTGTGACTCAAGCAGTAGGTTTTCCTCTTCCATTTGTAATTTGATATTTCACGCAGCTCAAAACTGGTTTTGCATTTCAGTTGACCTGGATGACACAAAACATGAAAAGAGCAAGGAATATCGAGATAATGTTGGGTTACATGATCCATTATTCTTCAAAAATGAAAGTTTCAGTAATAGTAAGCAGAATTCTGCATCAAGAATCAAGGGCGATAATGTACCTGATGGATCAAGATTGAAAATGGAAGGTCAGGCTCTTTCATCATCAAAACGCCAGAAAAGAATTCAGAAAGGCTTTGGAAAACCCAGAGCTAAAGAATATTGTTTCAGCCAGAAACTTAGAAACGACTATAAACAGAGATCGCAAGCTTTACACTCCGATAACATTAATGACCCTGCTTCTGATCCAACCCTTCCTAGCGAGGTCGATTACAACTGTTTTGCTCTTCCTTTTGCTTTTGTATATGATATGAAACATCTTCTTGTCACTCTTGGTTATGCAAACATTTGATGAAGTTTTATATTTAAATATCTATTTATTTGTTTTTGGTGTTGATATTGCTTTGGTTTTCCATGATTTTTTGCTTGATGATCTTATAATGGTTTTTTCATCTCTTTCTCCATACAGTGGGTGCCACCAAAGCTCAGTGGTCCCATATTAGATTTGGTTGATGTCGTTTTGCAACTTAAAGATGGTGGATGGATCAGGTATCAGTTCCTCCCAATTTTCTATATGCTGAGATAGGGTGATTAGTATGCCTATATTTCTTCATTTGTACAACTTTGGAGTGGTTTCCAGGAGAAAAGCTTTTTGGGTGGCGAAGCAAGTTTTACAATTGGGCATGGGTGATGCTTTTGATGATTGGTTGATCGAGAAAATCCAGCTTCTGCGCCAGGATCAGTTGTTGCCTCTGGAATTGGGAAGTTGAGCAGGTATATCTTTGATGTCTGGTACTTCAGGTGGGGTATCTTGTTAATGCATCTTTTTCGGCTGGTTTCTCATTAATTTTCCTATCAGCTTTAAATTAACGGTTAAGGGTTAATTACAAAAAGTACCTTTGAGGTTTAACCTAATTACAAGAAAACCCAGATAACTTTTAGAATTACAAAAATACCCTTGAGGTTTTATTTGTCTAATATTTACCCTTCATAAGCAATAAATATTCCCAAATCCCCTCATATTTATAGAAATGTTACAGTTTACCCCTTTAATTTTAACATTGAATCAAACCTGGGGTACTTTTGTAATTTTAAAGTTAGCTGGTTTTGTAATTAGGTCAAACTTAGGGGTACTTTTTGTAATTATCCCAAGGGTTAATTACAAAACCACCCTTGAGGTTCGCTTAATTACAAACAAAAAAAATGAAAATTACAAATGCCCCATGATATTTGTTTCTATTTTACAAATTGCACCCAATTGAGAGAGAGATTTGTTATGTAAATACAAATCTCAAGGAGGTGCCTAAGGGGGTATTTGTAATTTGAAAGAAATTGAAATTGTAATTAGCTAAAACCTCAAGGGATAGTTTTGTATTTGCCCTTCACTTAATATGCAGAGAGGTTTATATGGACAAAAGTTACTAAGCTCTAACAACTTATCCATTATTAGTGGACTACATACCTGGCTATGGGCACCTCATTGATAACTTTTTCTGCATCTGCTCATGATTCCAAGATGCAAAATTGCTGAATGATGATAATTCCATTAAAAAACTGTGGATTGCATAGATACTCTGGCCTGATGGAATATTCATAACAAAGCATCCAAGGAGACAGAAACCTCCTGCTAGTCCATCCCAAAATTCTCGTGGTGACCAATCTCCGACTCCACATTCTTCACGGAAAATAGATGACCACAAACTGGAGGAGATGCAACTGAAGGAAGCTGAACGGCGAGCCAAATTAGTATATGAAATAATGATTGGTAAAATACTTAATTTTGGCTATCAGCGCATAATACGTTGGCCTTTGTTGGAGATGCTACTAACTTTGAGAAATCTCTGTAGATAAGGCACCAGCTGCTATTTGTAGGCCTTGTTGGACATAAGGAATATGAACAATGCGCCGATGGATCTCTAATATTTCATTCAGGTGATACAAATATTCCAGTATAAGTTTCTATAGAGGTTATTATAATTAAATGGACAAAAATTAATATGAAGTGAAAATGTAGTCACATGAAAGAAACTTGTTTTCTTTAATTTAGGATACAAAAGTGATTTTTGGGATATCAGAATATAAGTTCTGCCATTTATATCCTGTCTAGTTTAAATGTTTTATTAGCGCATCCTGCATAGTTAGATATCTTAATTTTTGCTATAATCGCCAATGATGGCATACATACATCCCAACTTCATATAAACTTAAAAGAAAGTGATGAATGCTATATTGCTATCTAGAAAGTATTCTTGTCGCTTCTTTTTCCACCTTCAATCAATACTTTAGTCAATTTCGATTCATCACATTCCTTTGGTACCTTTTTTTCCCCTGTAACTTATTAAGGTTGTGATTACCTTAATTTCGTTAAAATTGTTCAAATACTTGTTTCTATATGATTTTAGAGACCACACTCTTCGCTCTTGC